>CAJNDT010004346.1:0-325000 GCA_905221615.1 Symbiodinium sp. CCMP2592 | reverse complement strand
GAACTTCTACAGTGACTCACTGATGGCCTTAGGCCATACAGACAGAGTATCCGAGTGCCAGCCATGATAGCAAAACTGAATTTGCTGACGGGGGCCTGCATTTGCTTGCCTTCGCTATTTCTCAAAGTGGTGTGCCCCAACCATCATGAGAGTGGAGGCCCATAATTCAGGCAGGCTTTTCAAATTTTCCTCTTGAGGCTGAATCTTTTTTGACCCTTCGAGCAGGGACCCACTGTCAGAGAGCAGCAAACTCCACGCGCAGCCTGGGCACCAGCTCCTTTGCTTTCCTACAGCTGAGCCCATCTGTCCAAATCATGGATGGGGTTGCGCTGTTGAGCGAGTCAAGGGGACTGCCCTTGGCTCATGCCCCAGAGCAAAGAGAAAAATCATCTACCTCTGCAACAACACCAGGAAACCCGGGACCGTGAACAAGCTGCTAACAAAAAGTGGAAAATGCGTCTCTTTGAAGCCATGTGACTTCCTTTTAATTTGTGTTGAGGGACACTCGTTCAAACCTTGTACGTCAGAAGGGTGTGCCAGTAGCATGCATAAGACGTGGGAAGCCGTCAATCCAGGCATGGTTTCCCCTCTTGCACACACTTTTCCAAACCGTTGCTGGCAAACCCACGGCCCCACATGGGCCAGCAAATGTGGCACCCTCAGCTGGGGGGCACATGCTCCTTTGCACAGCCGAGCCCATCCCTCAAACTGATGGATGGGGCTGCGCGGATCCGTGCGTGGTACAGGGACTGCCTGTGCCCCACGCCCACAGCAAGCCAAAGCAAAGAGGGAGATGGTTTAACTCCCACTTGACACGGCTGGCACCCCACATTGTCTTCGAAGCATCGAGGATTGCGGGCAGAACACTGCGGTATCCCACGTGGACGCCAAAATTCTTTGACTTCCAGGTAAGGTTCGGGGTTTTGGTTGTTTTCTGGCTAGTGGTTGTGTGCTAGTGGCAGTGGCAGGCTTTTGCCTTGACCCGGGAGTGGAGCTCACCCGGGCTGCGAGAGAAGGGACCGAAACCGGTTACAACCGCGGGACCACCCTCAACCACAACAGAAGAAAGGTCTGTCCATGAGGCCGCGGTTGCGCAAAAAAGACGCGTGCGTCCATGACCTGACCGGAACAATGGCCAGCCACCTGCTGCAGATGGAGGAGCACTGCAGGGGCAGCTAAGACAGAGCCGCAGCCACAAGGTTGGGTCCCGGGAACCACGTGACCCACTGAGCCGAATGAGTCGCGGAAGCGACGACCGGGACAACCCGGCGTGGCCCAGAAAGTCTTGAGAACTGCAAAGAGGACGGACAAGACCAAGCACGGATGACTAGAGTGACCAGAGTTAAGCCCACTGGACAAAACCACACGCCACATGGTGAGCCAAACTTCTGAGCGAAGCTTTTTCCGTGTTCAACTTGTTCAACGGGGCTTCGCATCTCCACCTTGCTAATAGTCAAAGTGGTGCGCCCGACTCAACATCGGAGTGGAGGGGCGACAATTAGAGCAAGCGTTTCCCCTTGAAGTTGTTTTGACTCCACTGTGATGCCCGAATTTGAATTTGAGCGTGTCAAGGCTTTCTTGGTGCCCGCCTCGTGTTGGTTCTTACCGGGTTTACCAAGGGTTCCCTCTGAGACACAACCGTATCGTGGGCATCGCAGGACACCGTTGCTAGCACACATGCCCTCCAAACGGGAAGAGTTAGTTCAGCTTTCTATTTTCTCTACAGCAACAACACATCTAAACAGAATGTTGGATGAGGCTGCGAAGCCACGGGCAGGTCGTGAGGACTGTAGCGGCCGAAGCCCACAGCAAAGCAAAAAGATAGAGGGAGGGCAGGGGTGCTCCAGATCCCAGATGCCAAGCAAGCAAGAAGGAGAGTGAGAGCCACAGAGAAGCTGCAGGGTGTATCCAGAGGTGCAGACGACGGCAAATGCGCTCTGCATCAGTGCTTGCTCCAAAGGCGCTGATAAGGGCCCGGCATCAGCTGCAGCTTCTGCCTTTGGTGCTCTTGTCAGGGCGAAACTGGCTGGTCGCCTTCGGGCTGCTGCAACAAGCTCTGCAGACACAACTACGGATCAGTCAGGCGCGGCCCCGTGGGTACATGCCAAGCCCGGTTCTTTGTTTCAGACTTCCCGCATCAACTTGGCAAATTTTTGCTCCGGTAATGGGCTTGTCGCTCTGCGTGTTCTGCTTCCAAGGCTACACTGGACGCTTGCATCAAAGCCGGTGAGAAGGTTCGCATTGCGAAGAGTACGGCAGCCGTTGGCACCCGCCTGCAGCCTGCAGGACGCTCAATGGCAGCTTTCATTGAAAGTGCTGAGCTCCGTAGTGGATGCAGGGGTGTGCGACGCATCCGCCTACTTCGTGACTTTGGCAGCCAGTCGTGGGCTCCATTGCAATGCGGAAAAAAACACCACGTCGATTAGGTGACCATCGGTTACTGCGGGCGGGTGAACTGGCAGATGGACCCTTGGCCGTAGAACACGCTGGAAACATTGTCTCTGCCAGGCAGATAGCGTTTCTAAGAGACCAAGGCCGTGCATCTACTGGACAGTGCGAGCACATCAGGGTTGCAGCCGGATGCTTTTGTCTGCAGCCCTTCGCCAGCACCGGAAATTGCAAGTGACCGCCTGCAGACCAGGAGCTAGCCGCACTCAGTGTGCCTCTGCGTCAGGTGCGGTCATCACCGCTTGCGAACGGCAGAGACAGTGGGCCTCTCGATTGCGAAGTGTATGTCTGGAATGAGGAATTCGGAACCGAAACATAAGCCCTTCTTGCTTCGTTCTGCTCAATACTTGACGGGCAAGTGGTACATTGCCTCTGTACACATGCAAGAGTTGGCAAGTGCCTATTGGTCCATCAGATCAGACTAGCTGACTAGCATTGCCAAGCATCTCAGATTAACGTCCAATGCAAACTTGTTGCCGTTCTGGAGCCCGCACGATCGAACTTCTTAGGCAGCTTCTCTCACCCATGTCAGACTTGTGCGATTCCTGTCCCAGGACCAGGCTCTGCAAGTCTTCACGGACATGCGCAAGTGGCATCTCGAGCTGAACGAAATGTGCTGCACGGCCACGATGAGTGCATGCTTGAAGTCAAGTCGTTGGGAGCCTGGTCAGCAGTGCTTCAGCCTTGTGAAGACAGTGAAGAATTGTTAAGAATGGAATTCGGACTGCAGTAGGGCAGCCTGACCTCCACTTGCAGGAAGCGGCGTTGCACCTATATCGTTTGCTCGAAGCCTCTGTTGACCAACCTGGTGCTGTTGCTCGGTGCTTGCTCATTGATGTGTTCTCTGCGGCCGGCCTCTGGGACGGGGCCTTGGGCTATCTCGTGTAAACCCAAACCGGCGGTTGTCCTGTCAACCTTGAGCCTCCCCTGCTTGCGGCAGGAGCACTCGCTATCCATCTTCTCGTCGATGACGTCCTTGAGGTATGAGGCTCGTCTATGCCCATTGCCCTTTGTCTTGCAGATGTCTCGGGTGCGCTTGCCAGTGCTGGGTCAAAGGCCGACGCAGTTGGCTGCAGTGCTGTGATGAGAGCATGCGAACGCCGTGGACAATGGAGACAGGCTCATTGATGAAGCTGAGCTTTTCGGTTGGGTGCGGTTTTAGCTTGGACGGTTCGGTTTAGGCGCTGTGTTGTTTTCCGGACCTGTAGCCCCACCATGCTACAACGACTGCCTGCTGCTTCTGCCAGCTACTCCTGGTACCCTTGCCATTCTTTCTACGACCTGTCCTTGCGTTCCGGTTTGATCTTCGTTTTGGAGATCGTGTCGGCTGTTTGTAATCGTGTCCGCCATTTGGCCATTTTGGCTGGCTGTCATATTTCGAAGGTATCCCCAATGTACTTACGCAGGACAATCGACATCGAATCAAGTGCCCGCGATCGCTACTTTCCACTGCACGCAGGTGTTGGCCCTATGGCCGCATCTACAACAGTTGCAGTGGCATGGGACTGAGCTGCGAAGTCTGCGACTCCTGGCCTTTGGAGCTGCCTCCTTCACGTGCTGAGGCGTGGTCATATGGACAGCACTGACACGGAGCCTTTTGAGTTGCACTCTGTCGGTCCAGCGGATGCAGAGTCCTCGGAGCCTCAGAGTTGTGCATGTGAGGCAATCGTTCCACAGGCGTTGGAGCACTTTCTTGTTCTTTTGTCTTTATGGCCTTGCTTGCTTATTCTGAGTGTTCACGAAAGCTAGCTGGCTCTGTGGAGCTTGCAAAAGTTGCGGTTTGCCAATTCACTGAAATCGTAACTAGTAGTTAGTAGTGGCCCAACTCAAAACTGTACTTAGGAGCTTAGCTCCAAACTCCCCGTCCCTCGAGGTCGATCTAAAGTATTTAAGCAACGTGGCAACTGCAGGAACTGCGGCATTGCGATTGTGCAGTCTCAGGTTTAGTGCGTCGACCTGGCAGGCTTCTATCAAGCACCATGTAGCGTGCATCTGCTGTCCGACGCATATTTAGGGTGTCAACCTGGAAGGTTCAAGCACCGCGGCACTTGCCTTTATCTTTATGCGGCCGAGTGCGTCGGTGTGCTTGCATCTACCCTTGCACGTGCACAGTACCACAGGAGTTTTATCAACTCTGCTGAGTTTGTTTGTGGCCTTCTTTTCAAGCTTGGGAGAAGCCGTCAGCGTTGAAGCACTCGTCTCTGAAACAGCATGCTTGAGCTGCGGACCTGCGTAGCTGAGTTGGGGGATGCCACTGAGTCACTGAGGTAACTGCCTTCCTGGAGCGTGCCCTGGCCGCCTGCCTGCACTGGATTTCAAGCAGCGTTGGCGTAGCTCAGTTCGTAAGGAGGCAACAGGCTTGATGCTGGGGTCAAAGAGTGGGCTGCCAACGAGAGCTGGTGTAAGCAGCCCGCGGCGAGTCACATTCTTGCCCAGTGGGGCAGGTGTGGCTGTCCGAAGCTTGAAATTCTTTGGTCAGCATTCCGCTTCCATACTCCAGGTTTGGTTGCTGAAAGTGTGCTAATTATCATGATTGGGGCCCCAGAGTCCTATATTACATATTTCTTTCATGCTTTATCGGAGTCGGTGGTTGGAAGATGAGCGGTCAGCGTGGGCTCCGAAGCCCCCGACTGATCGCCGCTTGTGCTGTGTCATGTTCATACAAGCATCAGAATCCGGATGCTGCAACAGGAACACCAGTGGCTCCTTGGCTATCCTCTTCTACCTCCAGGGGAGGACCAGCTCACTCACGGACTGTGCCCGAGCTCGTTACGCATACTTTCGTGTAAGTTCCGTTCTTGACATGTCAGGTACAAGTACATGGCCGGAATGCAAGCGATGGCGGCTCGAGAGTTGATCAGTCTTGTGGTGGAGCAGGGTTCTGTCCTGGATCCGTTTTGTGGCTCTGGGACAGTCCTGATCGACTTTCGGCTGGCAAGCAATTTGAACTGCACCTGCCGCATGTGCAGCCATGCAGCCGAGGAAGCTTGCATTGCGGGAAGATCTGCAATCGGCTGCGCCACAAAGCTGCAGAAATGAAGGGCGTTTAATGTCAAGCCTGCTAGACACATCCTAAGAGCTTGAATGCTTGAAACAGGAAGTAACCAGCAACACCATGTGCATTACATCACGCAACAGACGTGCCAACATGTCATTGATCAGATCTATGCTATGGGAATCCCTGTGTTTGGAACAGTCAGGGCAACATTGCATGGCAAATTGGCAATCGCCGGTGAGAACAGCAGCAAGTCGTTTTCATTGTGGTTGTTGACGTATCCCGCCTCCTTGGACTATTCAACTATTCCCTTTGGAATTTGTGTCCACAATCGATGAACTCGTCTGGCCACCTAACGTGCCGTAGTGCATGTTGAGATGGGCATGGAAGACCCGCCAAGTGCTTGTGTTAGCTTCTTAGCTCCATACAGTGTTGAGCGACTACGGCAGCCTGCTCTGTCGAAGCGAGAACTGAACCTGTGTCATCTTGTGCCAGTTGCTGACTCAAGCCCTCTGGCGCCAGTAAGGACGTGTCGCCGCTGGCAAGTTTCGTAGCTTCTCAGCATGTAGATGCAGAGGACCTTCTTTTGAAGCTTTGCCAACCTTGAACCCGAGAGCCGTCTTGAATTGAACATCGACAAGCTTCCGCTGATATAGCAGCTGGCTGCCCGTTTTTGCCGCAACTTATTCTGAGGGCATATGTGGTGGGTTGGCAGCCCGTCGCCAGGACGTGGATTTGGCGGCTTTCGATGCCGCGGTGATGCGTGTGGTTCGTGGAATCAGTCTGAGCCCGTGGCCAGTCCGAACAAGTCAGGTTGTTCTCATGGACGTCGAACTGCATCCAGACTTGCTTGTGTTGTTTCGCCCACACTCATCCACGGCATGCCTCTGACTCGCCCTTGCTGAACTGAGGGATCCGTGGAAGCAGCTCCAGACAAACATCATCGCATTGGGCGATTCTGTTTGAACCTTTGCTTCTGTCGACGCGCTTGTCAGCTCGGATTTCACTCTGTCAAGTTAAAAATAGGTTACACTGTCAAATAAGGCCGTTCAAAGAAGTTTGCAGTTCACATACCTGGTCGCTTCCCAAGCATCCGAAGATGACACGTATTGGCAGTCGTCGGCTAAGTTGCTGGGCAGAAGCGACGTTTGGTGTTTGGCCACTGGAAACAGATCCTTGCGTGTGGGATTGATTGTATTTGATTGCTCTTGCCCCTAGGTTTCAGCATGCTCAGCTTAAGAAGGAGGCGGCACCGCGGTTTCGGGGCACAGCCCGCCTGGTAATTGCACGGTTGCGGTCACTGCGGGCGTGCAGTTTCGGACGGGCGGAAGTGATTCAAGGGGACTGTAGAGAAGCTCGGCTGCATGTGGGATTTGTTGCCTCTGACTGTTGCCGTAAAACGGTGAGAAACGACCAGCAAGTTCGCTAGTCACTCGAAGCTCGTGGACTGCCGGGGCTGACACCCACGACGCCGAGCGCTGCTCGTAGCCAGGTGTCTGGGCCTGGGCTGGGCTTCAAAGGACGTTAGATTCGGCCGGCAAGTGGCCTTTACCTCGTGCCTGATTCGAGGACCTGCGTTTGGCAAAGCCTGTGCATGCGATCATCACCAGTCCTCCATATCCTGGCGTCTACGACTACCTGACGACAGCAGAGTCAGCATCGGCCATCTTGGGATCCAGGCAGAAAGTGGTGGATGTGCATGGGAATCCCTTGCCCTTCTGATCCCTCGAGGTGCAAGCTTACTTCAGAGGAGAAAAGGCTAGAAATTGGACGACGAACTCTCTGGCAGAAGCACAGCTTCGAGGCATGGTTCAGTGCTTGCTGCAGTGAGTGCCAAAACACCTGAGCCGGGAGGAGTTTGCAGCATCATGGCAGCGTGAGCAAGAACAGTGGCTCCAAGTTGCTTGGAGCCTCTTGCTACCAGGAGGACGAGTCGTTTCCGCTCCAACAGCCACGCTTCGAGCGTCCATGCTGTAGCTGTAGTCATATGTAAACTTCACAGTATGACAATGGCTGTCGAAGAGGAACTGCTTCTCTAATGATCGGCAATGGTGACAGAGATGCAAGCGAGGATGGCTGCACCCTGAGTTGGGGAGTTGCGCAAGTATTGTCGTGCCACCTCAGTCGACAGTCGATGGCCATGACGAGAACAAAAGAGACAGACGGCATCACCATGCAGTTGCTGTAATGAATGCAGTGCCCATGATTACCTCGCCAATTCCATTGCCAGTCCTGGAGGCTGCGTCAGTGAAGCTAGCCCGAGGTGCCTTTGACAACCTGCGTTGTACCGCGGATGCTGCAGAGAAGGTTGGGTTTCAAGTGGTGGCCACATCTACGATAGCTTCCAAGCGACGCATAGCAGCACAAGCACTTGCTGCGAGATGTTGGCCGAGCCCTCACTTCGCCCCACACTTTACCGCATCTGCCTAGGCACCAGTCCATCCGATCGCTCCAGGGGCAGGCGGCGGACGGAACATATGATCCATTTACTCCGACCGCCGGAGCATGCGCATGCGAATCAGAATGCGAATTAAAGGGCGCCTGTGTGACTTGCACGAGTTTTCAACAAGCACGATGAACCCAAGAGAAATACATAGCCAATCCGTGATCATGCTTCGCAAGCAAGGTTAGCCTTGGACTCTTTCGGAGTGCTGTGCCACCATGTCCGGCAAAGTATAATTAACAGCAGCAGGAAGGAGACTGTCAGCGACGCTTGCCAAGCTGGAGCGAAAAAACACTCCGCGCAGCACCAGGACAGCGGACAGCATTGATGCCACAAGTTTTCCTGGCCTGCCGCTACGACTTTCAGTGCAATGTAGGTCACACAGTTTAATCTTCACAGCGTAGGCAGATTCCACCTCCGTGTACGCTGCCATACGTTCGACTTGTGCCAGTGAGACTGCGCAGCTTACAATGTTTGTTCGGGTTTAGTACTGTACTCACAAGTGAGAGCAAAGTTGATCCACATGGCTGGAGCTTTGTCTTGGCTGATGCCACAGATAAACTCTTCACTACGTTGGAGATGCTCCCAACCCAACACAAGTGGAGCCAAACGAGTATAGACTGACAGTAGCGGTCTCATGCGCGACGCCTTCAAAAGGAATGGTCCCCTCCGACGGCGCGCCTCTCGGATCACGGAGTGTGCTGGAGATCGTTCAAGTCGTGTAGTCGTGGGCCTGCGAAGGCTGAGACTGGCGAGTACACACTTGGTGTGACCGGTGCCTCGATGCACTCCAGATGCAGGTTTGTCCAGGCCTTACTGTGCAGGGCGCTGCAGGGGCTGCAGGGGCCGCAGGGGCTGCAGGCGTGGCTATCCCCTTATAAGTCTTATAAGCCTCTACGTCTAAGGTCAGGAAGTGGAAGCCGAGCTTCGAGAGCTGAGCCGCCTCCTCTCCTCGCTGCGCAGTTGGAGGTGGTATTCGGGCTGGGGCTGAGGTCAAGAATGCCGGAAGAAGTATCCGATCATCAAGGCATTCGCCCGGAAGAGTGCTGCTCGAGGGACGGACTCTGCACTCCCAGGAGTACACGGATAGAGCCATCTTGAAGATCCGGCATCACAGAGAAGATGCCTCGAGAAACGGACACGGTTCAGGCAGCGGGGGGTCACACCAACGCTCGGCTCTTTGCCTTGAGATCTTTATGGAGGCGCCAGCATGGGCACGTCGTCCGACTTCCCCCTGGACGAGGTCTTGCGGGCCATCCTCATGGCTCTAAGCTGAGCAGCACCTGTGAAGTGAAAGCGTCTACTTGTGAGAGATTCGAGCAAGGCCTGCGAAACTTTTCACAACAAGATCGTGATGATTTCGCTCTCTTGTTTGCAGAGGCACGTCACCAGTCGGGACAAGCATGCATTCTTGTGAGCGCCGACTGCTCCGAACTTCACAACTGGGCGAGGCTGATCCATCGAGAAGCGCTGAAAGAGGAGACAGTTGCTATTGTGGTAAATCTCATGAAGGAACAGGCGGAAGGGATCGGGAGTGCATCCATGATCAGCAACCGATGCATTGCCACTGGGGGCGCGGTGGTGATGACCAGTGTCTAGACATGTCGCTCTGTGAGCTACTGGAAGCTGGGAGATGCAAGGGGAGAGTGGGAAGCTTCGCCATTTCCAAACCTGCCAGGCAGCGAATGGCGATGAGACAGCACGCCCCCTAATTCAGAATCCCTCAACTGTCCAAATGCTGTAGGAGGCTTGGAGCACAGCAGCTAACTGCAACGGACCACTTCTTGTGGAGGTGCAGCTCAAGGTTTTACAAACAATCATGGCGACGCCGTCATTGGCCCAGCGTCAGGTGGTGGCCGTATCGATTGTGTAAAGCATGTATGCCAAACAGACGTTGAAGGGGAGCCAGGGATTTCCGCCAAGGTCTCACATCAAGCTGTTGAACGAGACGGTGGTGGAACAGTTGATGCAGTTTTTTGGCTTTTGGCTATGGCCAAGGTTACTGAAAAACGCATGGCTTGTATTCCTGAGCTGAGGTTGCTGTACAGCTTGCACAACTCCTCGAATGCCGGCTGCTTTGCTTTCGGGGTGACCGCAAGGTATTTTGTGCTTCGAATCTAGTCGCCGTGCGCCCAGGCCAGCGTTCATCACACAGCTTGCAGCGGCCTCACGGGCCAGTAGTCAGCAGTCTGCAGGGCATGTATGGTACAGCGCTGCAAGGCCCCCCCCCCCCCACCCACCCCATGGCATCCCCCGCCCTTCCTCTGTGGTGTGGGTTGCCTCCTGCCGCTCCCCCCTCTGTGTTTCGCAGTGTTGCGGGTCATCCTTCCCCGCCGCCCCCTCCCTGTGGTTCCCAGTCTTGTGGGTCATCCTTCTCCGCCCCCGTTCCCAGTCTTGTTGGTCATCCTTCCGCACCTGCGTGGTTCCCAATGTTGTGGCTCATGCTTCCCCCCCCCTGTTGGGTTGGGCGGGGGGGGTACCATGGGGGGGGGGGCCTGCGACGCGGCGACGCGGCACGCAATTCACGGAAAGCGGCATATTGCCACTCAGGCGCCGGTTTGCGACAGCTTGCAGAACACTTGGCTGACCAAGCGGCCCAAGCAGCTACTCAGGATCGCTTGTGCGCAAGTCGCAGATCTCCGGCATGCAATGGCATGCCGTTTTGAGATGCCGCCTTCATGTGATGCATCAGATGGAGCTGCCAACTGCTGGCGAGTTTCAGAACATTCGCACCAGCCTCAGATCAATGAGGGTTTGGGCAGCTATGGACAGTTTGTCGCAGGGACCGAAGATTGATTGAAGTGATCGTCAGATAGCCGTCCGGTGCCGGATGAGCCACGAGATTGCCCCAAGAGCTGCACGCCATTGCATGGAGCCTTCGGCGAGCATGCGCGCATGTCTAACTACGCAGAACTGGAGCCTCAAGTGTGGCTCTCCTCCATATGTGCTTATGCAAGGCTGAACAAACTTAGCTTCGATTCCTTCCATGTCTGCATGGTCTGTGCGAACGTCCATTTCTTGCGGGACGGGCATCATTGCGCGGCGGGACCCTGCAGAAGGCAACACTTCGCACCGCGAGGTGCAGTACAGCTCTCGGTGCTTGACGGACTTAACAAACAGTGAGCTCCGGTTTGGACCGCCACGCTGTGCTGCAGGACGCCGCAGAGTTTCACCTTCTCAAAATCGAACGTCATCATCGCATCCCGTTCTGCCGGAGTGCCTCCCTCTGGGCGTGGAGGGTGAGCTGCGCATAAGGTGCCCTGGAGGCACTGTCACGAGATTCGTAATCGCGCCATTGTTCCAGGGGTTCAGGTGGCGTTCGAGGAGTGTTTCGTTGAGCCTATACAAACTCAGGCTATGTCTGGCATTGGCCACTCGTGAAGATGAACGAATTGCCGCGCAGCCGCGGGTGCCCGTGTCTAGAGAGGCTCGTCCAAACTGACAGCCTGCTGGCTTCTTGATCGATCTGATTGTTCCAACTACAACCAATCAGATGATCATACTCCCGAATTCTCCCTGTAAGCTGTCTTCGTGCAGGTCGCCTGCTTACCACGGCGACCAGGAGAGTGGCAGCCCAGGCAGTCAGCGGTTTTGTGGCGCCACTGCCACTTGCGATGGCGCCACATTCCGGCCAAATGTCTGCAAATCCCATGAGCTAGTGTGTCCCAAGACAACTTTACCAGGTGGCGAGTACTTCGTGGACATGATGCCCTCCCTGGGCAGGCCGCATGGTAATTATGGCATGCGGGCTTTAGTTGCGATGCACGTCCCTGTGCTTAGTCAGGTTTGGAAGGTTCACCGAAGTAGCGATTGGGACAACATCTCCGCAAGACCCGCACACACTGCACCAGCTGAACAGAAAATCTGGCCTTCGGATCCCAACGATTTTGGTCAGCCATGCAGAGTATGCAGAACACTCACCACATGTCACATGTCATCGCGCACTTCGCCCTCCTGAGGAACCATATTCTTACCCTTTGTGCTATTGACGCAGCCTGAACAGAGAGACAGTCGAGTCTCGAAATCTCAACTGAGTCGAGTTCTACGTGTCCAAAAGCTGGCCCGTGTGAGCCAGAAAACAAGGGCGGAAGAGTCGGAAACATGCGCGTCGGGGAACAGGTACTCCAGATTCTGGTAGCGACACAATACAGTGGGAAAGGTTTCGGATTAAGCCTACTGTACCCAGTTGAGGAGATGCATGCCCGTGCACACAGTGTCTCCGTGGTGTGTGCGCATGGGTTTGATCTGATGAGATTTAAATGCCTGATATCATCTGGCCGACTACCTTTGGGTTCTATATCGATATTGTATTTTGTTTGAAATTTGCGTGAGGGTTCAACGACCGCTTCTTGCGAGAGCTTAAAGCCGCCTTGTGTGAGGGTTAGAGGAGTGTTAGAGGCTCGCGCTCTTGAGGGTTTCATGCCGCTTCATGTGAGGGTTCAAGGAGTGCAATGGATTTTAGCTTCAAGAGACCGCTTGAAAGCCCTCACAAAATGCGGCACAACTTTCGCAAGAAGAAATTTGAATATCTGCGCCTTCTCCAGATCGGAAGGGCCGCTGAAGTACTGGCACGAGCTCGAGCAATTTCGCTCCGAGTGTCCAGGGCTTCCATTTCTGATGGCTGCTGAAAGTCTTTCGACTTCTTTCCGAACAGAGGGCCACCTACACTTCGTTCTCTTTGGCCCTTGTCGAAGTCCTCACGAACCACAAGTGTTTCTGGAATGACGCTCGCACTACGGCGAGCCTGTCCAAGATCGACGTGAACAGGGCTCCCGCCCCTCCGAGTGCAGATCCCGGCCGGGTACGTGACGCCGCGTAAATCCTTTTCAGCTACCTCAAGGAGGCAAGAAGAAGCGACAGCCACATCCTCCCAACGAGGAGGACAAAATGAAGGTCACCACTGAGGATCCTCCCAAGAAGCTCAAACGGGACAACAAGACTTCAGAGAAACCAAGAGAAGGAGTGGAAGCTGATCGCTGACGCCGCCAATAGATTTCAAGCCGCTCGTCGTTGCCAATATTGCAAGTCGTTGCTCGGCTGTGTGTCCGGGGACGGCTGTCGGTTCAAGCACCTGTGCATGTTGTGTGGAGAGCCCCACGCCATGATCGGCAACCACTGAATCCCTGCAGGCAAATGTGCCGCTCGTGTCCGGTGCTGCTGGTACGTGCGAAAGCGAGGAGTTCGCTCGAACCTTGCTGGTCGGCTGGGCACCGCTCAAAAGGGATGATGTTCTGCAGATGGCGCACCCGCAAAGCGGCAGATCTACGGGGAGGCGCTTCCTTTGCAGGGGCCTACCGTCATGGTGGTAATGCAAGGCCACGCTCGTCCTGCCGCGAATTTGAGATTGAAGTCCAGACGTCATGGAGATGGCCAGTCGATCCATCAAGGTTGTGATCACTCCCCTTCAAAATAGCATGATCGAATTCAACGCCTTCTGCGCTGCATATGACCATGCCTTGGGCCGGTGGCAGGGTAGCGCTCGCGGCAAGGAATCGATGGCGGGGGCCAGCCTTTGCGCGCACAACCCAGCAGGACGATCGCAAGTGGCTCAAGACACCCCGGTCGCTGTCTCCGAGCGCCGGCAGCGCTCGTCAGGTAAGAAGGCTATCGGCTATCGCCGTCGGGAACCAGATCAAGAAGTCCGTGGTTCGACCTTTCATCAATTCAGAACTGCACCGAAGCGAGGCCATCGCTCTAGCTCTGGACGTGATCCACCCGTTCACCAAGAACGCGGAGCTCTAGGCAGATTTGCTCAAGGTCTGCGACGGGATCGTCGAAGATCCTGAAGCAGTTCAAGTTCGTCGCGCGAATCTGTTGCGGCATTGGGAAAAGAGAGCGCAAGTTCTAGTGGCTGAATCTGATGCCGAGCTTCGATCTCGCTCTTCGTAGGCTCGTATGTGGAGTTCCTGACGAAGAGGCGGTGCAACTTGGTTCCTTCCACCAGGTTGCTTTGTGGCGGGAGCTCCTTGATGTTGCAAACTGCAGTATGCTGCAAACTGCGCAGATGTAAATCTGCTTCAACAGATCATGTCTGGCACGACCCCATGGACAAAAGCTCCGGGTGGGGTCGCCGCTCTGATGCAAAACGACGATGAGAATCGCAACTGGATACTAGGGCTTGGGATTTTCGCGAGACGGTTCTGAGAACCGTTCGGTCCGCCCCTTTTACTCAGGACTCGCCGAAGGTTTGGGAAGCTACGATGGAAGACGCCAGCGAGGATGCGGCGATCAGCCCTACAGTGTCGACGACGTTTCCGGGATCGTGGGAAACCAGAACTGGATTCCCACACAGAGGTTTGAGGTCGTTCAGAAGAATGAGGTCAGGCGCGTGGACAGTGCGAATCGCATGGGATCAATATGGCAACCGCGGCCACGGAGAAGCTCGAAATTCGGTCGACCGACGCCTCAGTAGCTGCGCTCTCGCTTGCCTGGATCGGTCGGCCTTTCCTCCGAGCCTTGTCCGATCGTCAATTTTCTAAGAAAACATCTTCAAATGGGCTTTGGCCAGCTTTGATGCTTGCGCTCTACTACTTCAAAACCCGTCCACGGCGTCCCCTGCGTCCAGAAAACTAAAGCTCGATCATAGCGCCACAAACCAGAATCAGAATGTATCAGAATCATAGTTCAAGAACCCGTAACTCACGAGACGTGTGAACTGCGACTACAGCAGCTGTAGCTCAATCATACAGATCTGAGTCTTTCTGGGGGACCACCGCTGCATTACCTGGGATGGCACCCCAAGCGAAAACTGTCTAGGGGCGTCGTCAGGCAAGAACATGACCCCGCCGATCATCTCATTAGCTAGATCTTTGGGACTCGAGCTCGGAGCTGACCCCATCGGTAAAGTAAAGACCACGACGTCGCTCCCGAGCCGAGAATGGGACGTTCAAAGGCGGAGGAATTCCGGAGGTGTTTGGACAAACAGCCGTTCTTGCGCGATGACAGGAAGAGCCCCTGCGCGCTTAGTACGTAGATAGTGGGCAGGGGAGTGGGTCCTGATTATCCGATGCCTCGCCGGCCACATGTGCTGTGTGAGTTTCAGACCAGTGAACAGCTGCGGCCTGAATCTCGTAAATAATCGCATAAATGCAGGACAGGTTTTCCTGCAGTTATGAGTGTCTGTGTCCAGCACAGGTCAAAGGTGGGCCATCGTGTTTTGTCGTGTACGAAGTGGCTGCAGAATTTGGGCGTGACCCTACGCCGGCTCTGATGTCCCGGTCCCTGTGGGCACGTACGAAAAAATCGAAGGATGTTCCGCGTTGATGGTTTGGGCCGCGGGGTTGCGATGGTTCTGCGTGGGGGGTTTCAACACATTAGGTTGTCGCCCACACCCCGACGGCCTGCCCGTCAAGGCAGGCCCAACCGCCGCCCCCCCGGCCACAACGGCTGTCTTCGACCGCGATCACAGAAGTCGAGTTTGAGAGGTTGGGAGTGCGCAGGATTGAATTTTCGAAAGTGTTAAAGTTTGAACGACAGGAGAGGTTCATCGCTTGGAAGTATGAACAGTTGGAAGGTTTGCAATGCGTCGTGTTGGAAGGTTCGACGGCCGGCCGAGTTCTGGGTCTAAAAGTTCGAAGGTAAGGTATGGCAGGTCGAGCACGCGTGACAAAAAAGGAATGGCAGATTGAAAGATTGCACGCCGCAGATGGTTGCATATCTCAAACTCGCCAACTCACTAGATGTTGGCGATTACGCTGATATCTTCAACCCGATCCCTGGTTAGATGCTTGCGCTTGAACCCGCCCTGAGTAGGCCATGTCGATTGGCATATCTCGAATCCACCTCAATATTGGGCGAGTGTGTTTGATCCATGTTGATCCCACGTCACCCCATGTCTTAGAACCGGCCCCTAGCTACGGCTCAAATTTAGGCTGTAACTCAGGCAATCTTCCTGCATGTCTGTGCAGGATGTCGGCAAGCCAGTGGCGCTGTGCAAGCTGGCAGGTGCCAAGGCATCACGCTGCGACACTTCGCCTGAGTCCCAAACTCTTGTGGGCTCTGGCCTGGCCGCATGAGCCGCATGCCGATGAAACCTTAGGTGAAACCCTATCCTAGTCTATGACGAAATCATCTGTGACGGTAGGCAAAATGCCAAGAAGAAACAAGTTCATACCTGGACCTGGTGAGTGGAGGCTTTTTGCGAGGATCGAGGCCTTTCTGGCATCGTTCTCTACGGAGGCATTCGGACAACAGTCTCCGATTTCAGCCTTTGTCAAGTTTCGTGCAGGTTTGCTGTATTTAAGACCGCCTGGACCTGGAAGCCAGCTCCTGGCTGCCGCGACTGCGCAGCCCGGTGCTGATCTCCTCGTCAGGCACACGGGCGGCACAGGTATCGGATTCACTGTGCCTTCCCCATTGCCGGACCCTTGAGGCCTGCGCAAGCAGCGCCCGATGAGCCTGAGGACCCACCAGTTCGAGTACCCGACGCTTCGGTGGCGTGTCGCGGTCCATGCTGCTGCAAAGATTGCACAGGATTTGTCCGCACTACGAATTGCCGTCCTCGCCACCCAGGATTTTGCAAATGTGTATCATTGGTGGGGTGGCGTGCAGCTGTGAAGTATTATTCCAATCGCGTACTGTCAGGATGAGTTCGATGAAACGAGTCTTTTTGCAGCACCCTCAGTCGGATCGTTGTGCCCCACAAGTCTGGCAGGTGCCAAGAGAAGCAAGGCATGACACTACCCATGGCCCAAGCCAGGACATGGGAATGGTGTCGACAACTGGCAACGGGCGGCGCTATGCTGCGCAGGCGCCACTCAATGAATTTAGTATACACATTGAATACAAGAGTAGAAGATGGTCCGAGCAAGGTGCAGATGACTGATCATGACACTGGTCCTAAGCAACAGTTGCCATTCATGTTCAGGCAGAGTCCAGGTTGACCTTGTAAAGGCTTAGCACCGGCAAGACTTCCTCGTCCAACTGAGTTGCTGTTGGGGCATGCCAGTCGTCTTGTCGTGAACAGAGTCTTTTCCGGTCTCCCCAAACACAAGCAAGGTTGTCGGCTGGAGTCTGGGCTAGAGCTGTGAATAAAGCGACACGCTTGACATGGCGCTGATAGAGCCATGTCGTTGAGTACTGCTGCTGTGGTACGAGACACAACGCACGAAGAGCGACAAATTCGGAGCGATTTTGAATGCTGGTGCCTGTTCCATCATCACGACGCAGCAGTACCGCCTACATCCTGTGAAGTCCTGCATGGTGTACACTGATTTCCAGAGTCGTTCAGTCCACGCACGGGGGTTGGGCTCTTCAGTGACTTGGCTAAGTGGTACTGTCATTTCCCACTAGCACCGGGATGTAGGCCCTATCCACTCTGTCATGGCCTTTGTTTAGGAGCTGTTTGGTCTGTCGTTCAGTCTGTGGAACGTCTGTGGTCTCTTGAGAGGGAAATCCTGATCTGCTGGTACAGACGGCCGTCACAGGTAGTTGCCAAACCACACAGTGCAGAATAAGTTTTACATCGGCCCAGCTGTTTCGGGACAGGCATGGCTTGGCCTTGTGGTTGGCTGTCAAGCGATGCCTGTCGATGGAATGCAGTTTGCAGCAGCCACATTATCTTGGAACATGCTTCTTACTGATTCCTTCAACACGTTAGTCTGCCCAACCCTATGAAATCTTGATTTGATCTCAGCTCCCGACGACAACTCTGGTTTGCCTGCAATCAATGTGGCATGATTATGCCCTCATGTGGAGATTGTATACGTACTGAAGGGACGTCAGAGATCTGCAGAAGGGCAATGCAGGCCGCAGTTTGCATATTGTCGTCTTTCCCTCTGCATGTGTCTTGGTCGAGGCGCTCTTGCGTGACATCATGTGCACAGAAGGCGTCGTGCTGACAGCGCTATTGATTTATGCTCCTTGAGCTGCAGCCAGTCCACGGATGTCCACAGCATTTTTGAGGGTAAGGTTATATCTCCTGTTGCATGCGTTTCTAGCACACGCTGTGCGTGGCCTGCACAGTTACTAGGACCAGCTGCCATCATTAACACACTTGACTTTAATCTTCGCTGAATCGTCGCTTGAGGAGACCTGGTGTTCGGAAGCATTAGCGAGAACATTTCACGTTTCAAGACACAACTTCAGATAGACACTGGGCGAGAAGCTGGCAGGAGCATTCAGCTCTCTGTTGGCGGCTAGCGAATACGTTTTGCATGTCGTGAGCGAAAAAATGCCACTAGGCAAGTCCGCCGCTACGAGAACATCTCCGCAGGATTAGCGGGTCACTGTAGTATAAGTTCGGGCCGATTCCAGCTGATGGTGATGATGATGATGATTATTATTATTATTAGTATCACGATGATGATGATGATGATGATGTTCCGAGATACACATCCACAGGGTGGCACGACATAAACAAGCACGCATGGTGCTGCTACGGGATTTTTCTCGACGCTTCCAGCCCCTAAGATTACACTATGAATCCCACACACTGCGGCCGAAAACACGATTGGCACCCCAGAACATGCACGGCACTGTGGTGGGAGAAGAACTTCGGGAGCCATCGGGAGGCGCAGTCGTGGCTACGGACCACGATTGTTGGAGGCCGAAACACGAGGCGAGTGTGGCGCGGGCAAAAGGGCCAAAACCTGCTGAAAGGCGGGATGTCGGTGTCTTTCTCAACCCCACCAAGTCACGCAAGGTTTTGCTGCTGCTGCGGCTGTGCAATGTTATGCTCATAATGATTTGGCTTTCGCCGCTCTCTTTTCACTTCGCCCATAGCTAGGGCCGCCAGCTGGGGAAAGCTGCCGTTCAAGCCACCTGTCAGCTGGGGGTTCAGGACTGGAAGAACGACTCCACCGAAAGCTCCGGCAATTGGGCGCTGCCCGAGGAAGGACCGCAGCGTTGCACGGTAGCCCTTCGTGGTGGGAAGCAGGTCGTATGCTCGGATTCAAGCAGCTAGCTCTCCGATGTCTCAGTTGAGTGGAAGATTGTGGCTTGCTGAGAGGTGACTGCTTGGCGAGGGTCGATGACCCAGCTCATGGGTGCCTTGGCTAAAAGGGCTGTCGCGTTTCCAAGAAATCTGCAAAGCTTTGTCACCTAGGTGCATGTGCTGGGGATTTGGTGGTGGACGTGGCAGTGTCCATCCAAGCAAGGCGAAGCTGCCTGGAGATACTGAGGAGCTTGCTCATTCAGTAAAGCTTCGTGCTGACCCAGCTCGGTCCCCTTCAGGAGCATCCGTTCAAAGAGGTGCGTGGTCGCCCGGCTCAAACGATATTGTCAGTCGTGGTCAGTGGTCAGACAGCAAGTGCGGACATAGGCAGGAATGGCAGCCACAAGCAGCAAGATCTGCACTTTGAAGAGCAATGATTGAGGTAATGGGCCATGACTACAATCTTCCATTTGGACCGTGGGGTATGGAAGCCGAGCCGACATCGCTGCTCGGAGCGGAGCTTTAGCCATGCTGGCTTTCGTGGCTTTCGTTGCAAGCTGGAGTCCAAGGTTGTCCGTTCACCGCGAGCTGCTTAAGAATCCCAGCCTCGTGATGTTCTGCACATCCCAGCACCTCTGCAATTTCGTGGAGCGCTTCTCGGAGGGTGGCTTGACGACAACTGCGCGACACATCCATGCTGAAGTCATGCCCAAGCCCTGTTGCCGTCGTTGAGCTATGTTGAGCTCAGGTGATGTCCAGACATGCCTGTGCTACTGCGCTGACTATGGTGCCTTAGCCAGCTGCTCCACCCAGACATGCCTGTGGAGTGACAGTTCTCTCGCCAGGCTACTTCGACAGCATCCACGGTTTCTCGCCTCCGGCCGTGTGCGACAAGGGGCAGTATGTTGCGGGCCCAGATGCGCAAGCATTCCCTGGCCAGGCGGATTTTGTGTGTAGTTTATACGAAGGCTGGGCAGGCTGAGCTAGGTGGCTGATTGGCGAACTAGAATAACTAGAAGTGGCGTCTCGCTTGTCCGTCTGCTTGTTCATTTGTCTCTCTTTCTGCGTCTTGGAGGCTTCAAGGCTGAGTCTGTCTATCTGCTTGCTGGCCTGCCGCAGTTTCCACTATCTCTGTTTCTCTCTCACGTTGTTCTCTTCTCGCTGTGTCCGCCTGTCTGCTTGTCGCTCTTCCATTCTAGGCGTCTCTATCTACCCATCTCTGTTTCGGTGTCTTGAATTCGGTTTCCACGTGGAGCGTAATGAAGCGTTTGAGCCCGGTTCCTTTGTTGTGCGGTGCGCCCCTTTGCATTTTGTGATTGCAGAATTGCTTGTTGTGTGTGCGTGTGTGCGTGTGTGCGTAAGTAAGTGTGTCCGTATGTCGGCGTTTGCAGGTCCAGGCCTGGAAGCATGGACAATCAGTGCTTCTGGTTGTAACAATCCATCGAACATGCCGTGATTTTAGGCAAGATGCTCATCTATTTACGATCTGAGTGAATCTCCACGAGCAGTAGATGTAGTGGCAGGGAAATGCCGGAGTGACCGTTGTATCGGCTGGATGCCACCAAGGGCTAGTGTTTCATCCCTTCATCACCGCCATGGGCAATGCAGCTGCGACGGTGCTTCAGATTCGACTTTCTATACCCGACCTGTCGGCTTCGCAAGCTTCGCAACTCGCAGTAGAAGTTCATGCCGGCAGTGGCACTTTGCGCCCCGAATGGGGTGAGTCTTTCAGCTTGACAACTCCGGAATCGGACGTGTACATATCTATCTTCTCCATTCTGGAAGGCTGTAAATCGGAACTTGGTCAGATCACGCTCCCGGCCAGTATTTCGAACCTCGTTCCCGGCAGCCCACCTCGCGTGATGCGCTTTGCTGTAGGCACTGCCTCTCTGGTGGTAGAGATGCGAGCGCTGGATTCCATGGACTTGCAAGCACGAGCGGAGACCAGACAATCCAAGTTCCATTTTCAGCTGCCTTCAGCCCGGCGTCAAGCAATCGCTCTGGAGCTGCAAAATGCCGAGTTACAGAAGCTGGCCAGAAATGGAAGTCATACAACCTGTGCAGCGCCCATGAAGCACCGCTTACTTCTTGAACGCGCAGAGGCGCCCTGCTTAGTTGTAAAAGATGGTCAAACAATCTCTATACACATGGTGATTGTACCATTACCCAGCACACCTACGCAGCACATGTGGTTTCTTGGTCTGCAGCAGATTTGGAGCTGAGGCTGCAAACTCACGGCTGCGTGAGCGGAAGCATCGCCTTCTGCAGAAGCTGGAGCGTGTGCAAAGCATAGCGTCGGAACAGCCGGCACCAAGTTTACAGGGAGCGACCACTGACCAGCTGCTTGAAGATTCCGAGCAAATCCAGATCGGCTTGCAGACTGAGTTACACACGGCGCTGGCAAGGCAGCGAGCCTTGCGCGAGAGCAGTGAGGCGAGGATTGAGACCATCACCTTGCAGCTTGAGCAGGCCATGGAAATGAAGATGGGGAGTGCCATGCCAGAGGCAGAGGCACAGGCTCTGATTGCTATCGCAACCGGTCGCTGCGAAGAATTGCGCAGATTGTGCAGAGAATCCGAAGAAATCAATGCCACACTTGTGGCGACCGCCTCACCGGCGGCGCCTCCGGCTTTGTCGGGCTTGGAAACACTGAGTCCCGAAATCGATGGTTTGCTAGGGAAACTTGAAGGCCAGCAAACCGAGCTGCAGCGATTGCACCGAGAGCTTGACATGATCTCAGAAAGCGACAACTACAAGGGCTGGCAGCAGCACAAGGAGCTGTCGTTCGTGATACAAGCGTTGTCGGAAGAGTTGGAGCAGCTTCAGCAGACATGCCGAGACGATGAAGTTTGTTTCGAGAGCGAGATCCTGGAGCTGAAGCGAGAAAGAAGCAAAGCGAAGAACCGCTTGGAGGACCTCGTCTCGGATCTCAAGCGATTAGAAGCCCGAGCCGAAATGCTGAGGACGGAGACCCCTCAGGTAGCGGCAGAGGAGAGCACATTGCAGCGTGAGTCTTGCAAGAAGGCGGAGGCCAAGCTACGTGAATTAGAGCACATTGAAGAGCTACGGCAACAGCAGATCCGTGCATTGGAACGAGACCAGGAGAAGCTCGTTGAGCAGACCACTCTGGCAACAGCCAAGGCGGTGTCAGGTGGAGAAGATGCCCAGCGGGAAGCCACCAGCAGAATTCTTGAGTTTGAGCAAACTCTAGCTCGATTAACGGCAACTATAGAGGAGAAGCAGGATGCTGCAGCAAAGATGCGACTGCAGACGGACCAGGTTTTGAAGAAAACTGCGACGTTACAGCAAGCTTTTTCCGAGCTGCAGCGCACGTCGGATGAGAGAGTGCTCCGAGACCCACAGCCCCGAAGGGTGGCCATAGCATCCTGACTGAAGGGCTGAGCACCGCCGAGTGCCACGTAGGCAACGTAGACAACGTTGAAGTTGACATGCTGCGAAAAGCGCAGGCATGCATTCCATTGTACACTGTGACTGCACGGATAATGGCGAGGATAGTCAGTTCGCATCTTTCCACCGCAGGCAAGAAGGCATCATGACGCAAGAGTTCAACTTATTCCGATTCATGCTGAGGTTACCTTCATCAGTCCTTGTCCAGCGAAGGGCCTTGCGGTGGTACTGCGCTTGGCTTTGATGTTACCTGGCTCGCGATATCTCCACCAACAGAATCTGATCTGAAGTTGTGTCCCCGGAACAGGTTTGGCAATATCCAGTTCCTGTGCGTCAGCACAGGGTGGACAAAGACTTTGCACGAGGTCCAGCTGTGGCTGGTCAGGAAACAGAAGACCGAGTTCCAGTTCATCCTGGAGTTTAGAAGCCTTTCAAAATCACACCCTGCACCTCTTTACCAATGCTAGCTGCTACCTGATGCTTGCCCAGGCGAGCACATCCCAATATCAACATAGTGGCGGGGACTGACAACATCGAAGAAATCTACCGCCAGATGCTTGTCACGCTCCATGCTAGCGCAGTGCTCCCAGCCGGCCTCGAATTTGGCATTGTTCAAACCCGCCTTTGCACGAAACTCGAGATCAGCATGCAAAGGTTTGTGTAGGATCAAAGGCAGCGTCAGAGTGCGTGCAGTATCTATGTCTTGACAATGACATCGTCAAGGACAGCTGTCTTGCTGATGCCTTCGCTTTGGCAAGAGTCGTTTGGCCTGGTTGCTGTGGAGGCACATTGAGACAAATCTAGTTTCCGTCAATGTAAACCTCGAGTGCCAGGCACAGCTTCGTGGTATTCCTGTTGTGAGCACCGCAGCCTGCGGCCTGAAGGAAGCAAACTTCCTCGAGGCAAGGAAGAGCAGTTGGAAATTACTCGTGGCAAATATTGTGGTCGCTTCCTTGAGCTGAGCTCGCGTGTTGCGTGCCACTGGCTTCTCAAGCTGTGTTTGGCGCTATGCACGGAGCCAGTACTTTAGCACGGCATGGGCAGGACCTTCTCAAGCGCAACAATAAGAGAACTACTGACTACTAATTATTACCAGCATCTGCCAGCCATACCAGCATGTAGCATAGGAGGCCAGTGCAGCCGCATCGCGATGGGAAACCTTCAACTGCGATGTCTGGAGTGTGGTGGATGCAACGAGTTTCAAGAAAACTGTGGCACTGATTGCCAGATCGCTCCCAAGAAGCGTTCATCCGATTTGGTTTTGGGGAAGACGTGTGCAGCCATGAAGGTTCTCCGTGATCCGGAGCTGTATCTCAGCGAAGAGAACGACGATGACACTTTTGACATCCTGATGCACTTGCAGGGAAACTGGTACTGCGAGTCAGATGGACAGCTTGTCGGATCTGTGTCTGGCTCGCTGATCACTTGGATCAGACCTTGGGTCCCTACTAGCGGCATTGTGGGCAGTCGCATGCCAAATGAATCAGAAGCGCATGTGGCCTTAGAGATGGAGGGCCATGTCCTCATCGGACAAGTCTGCCTGGAAACACAGAAGAGCATCGTTTGGAACAACGGACAGGTGTGGCTGCAGAAATAGCTGCCGATGGCCGAAACTGCCCTGTCAGCAGTCTGAACCCCAGCATTTTAAGTATGACATTTCCGCGCGGCACACGCCTGGGCGAAGCACGAAGTGCTCGGGCCCTGTTCATTTTGACGTGCCTTCGTGGATCCCAATGCATCAGGCCTCATGAACCGCGGACCAAAGCAAAAAAGCATCAGAGAATCGCATGCAGCGTTAGTCTGCGTATGTATCTCCTGATAAATGTCTCGCTCCGCGTATGCAGCTGAAAGATGCAGGAGCTGCAGGTGCACAACGTGCCGCTCGTGCACGACTCAAGGACATGGCCCGAGCAGGATGGCATGGCGCCCGGCGCCTGCATGCCTGCTGTGGCAAAACGCGCTTCCAGGACTCGTGAGATGCTTCGTGGCATCACCATGGAAGAGGCAGAGCTCACTCTCAACCCGTTGCGGCCGGGCCATGACAGCACGAAAGGCGAGAAGATGCATCAAATCTAGCGACTGCACATGAGCTTTCACTTTGCTTTGCCGCTTACTTGATATTGACCTGGAGCTGAAAGCCCAAAGACTTGCAGGCAGTCGCTGGTATGTGCACGTGGCTCACACGATCGTGGCTACGGAGGCGGAGGCTGCAGGCTTTGCCAAGCTGGTGAAGATGCTTGCCGCCTGGCTGCAGATTCGAGAAGACGATGGGTTTTCAGGCGGATCCACCTGCCCAGACCGGCCCAGGTTAACGACGTGTCAAGACGACAGCATCTCGGAAGCCTTGCCAGGGAGCGGCGGGTAGCTCAGCAAGCCACTGACAATGCCGTGCCTGATCTGCGCCTGAGCTGCGTTGCTGAGGGCCATCCGGCATGTCGTAAGCCGGAGATGCCTCTTTGGACAAGCGCTGAAGGCTTGGTGACCTTGTTTCGCTCCGGCAGTCGTTGAGTGCCTCAGCCAAAGCAGGAGTTGATGAATGACCACGGTCCAGCCTAGCGATCCGGTGTCGATGCTGGCGCTGCCGACTCCAGATTTCAAGTCCGATGAGCCCACAAGGCCTCCGGCAACCACGTCTGCATAGTCTCGAAGCCAGGGAAGGTAAGGCACCCAACCCGAGGGACTGGCGATCTCATGTTTCGCTTGACACCGTGAATGCCGTGATCGTCGTGATGGCTGCTTTGCATTGGCGGAGACCCATGGAACTTGCCGAACTTCGGAGCTTAACGGACGGGCACTGAAGCTGGACTTTGTAGACGCTTGCGAAGACGGTCCCAGCTATCAACTCCTGCATGAAACCTCCACGCCCAGGACATTCTAAGGTGTCTGGAGAATGTGGCGAAGGGGTCTCACGAAAAAACTGGATCAGAAAATACTTCGCCGCTTGAACAGAGAAGCAGGTTCTTGCAGCGACCAGTGGCCAGTGAGAGCAGGGATGTGCAGAAAGGCAGAGCACTCGGCGGATTCCTCCAAACGGTAACAGTCTTCTGGAAGGCATTCGTCGCCATCATCAGCTTGCACATGCTTCTAGCCATCCAGAGCTACAGCTACTGAGCAGCTACTGAAAACAGTGACCAGACCGCTTTCGCACAGGGCACGATAAATTCCTGCAGGGCCACAGCTGTCCCCCCTCATCTGCAGCATTCTACTGCGGCAGTTGTCGGGTAGTGGTGTCAGTCAGGCTCTGTGATGCGGAGGGCACCCGTCGGAAAGCTGCCAGGTCCTCGTTGTGAAGGGTGTTTAGGGTTCTCCAGGGAGAAATGAAGGTTGTACCACACACCCTTAAGGCTAGGATTCTGAAACGTCTGAAACTGTAAATCCTGCCCCCTGCTCCTCGAGTACCAACCGTCTGCTGCTGCAGCCGCCATCTGCCATGGACATCTTTGTTACGGGCTGCCTCTACCATTCGAATTGTAACACAGTAACCGACAAGAACAGCCTCCCGCGTTGTTCATCATTCTGCATCCGAGGCCCAACGTGGCGCCAAACCAGGCCTTGACCAAATGCATCCAAATGCACAAAACCTTTGAGTTACCTTGTGCAAGACATGGGCCTTGGGCTTGAAGCTGACAGCGTCTGCAGGTTGCTCAATAAACATGCTTGCCAAACCGCCACTCGACCCCCCAGTGTCAGGCCCCAGACGGACTGAGAGGACCTCTCCGAATGCAGCCGGCTTAGTCGGCGGAGCTCGATGTACTCTTCCGCTTGTCCATGCGCTCGCAAACCTCCAGAAGCATCTTTGGGATCGCAGCGTTGCTGCTGTTCATGCCATGCGCCGTCAGGTACTACATCTTTGTACAAGATCTTTGTGCCGGGTGCCCGATGATCTGTGAACAGATTTCGTGTTTTAATTCACAAGTAGTGAGAGCTGTAGTCGAAAGACTGAGGTCATGGCGGATTACGACGTCTCCAGCATGTCGGGTGCCAAGTGCCATCATGACGGCGCATTCTAGTGAGCGCCGTCAACATGAATCGCCAGTTTGTAGACGGGGACGCATGTGCTTCGATTGGTGGGGATGGGTGGCTTCGGTGAATCTCCGTGAATGGGCCCAGAGCGCCCAGCAGTGGTGGAGAGTTGACATATTTCTCGGTGGTGGAGTGGTCTCCGAGCGGCCTCTGTCTGCTTAGTCAGTGAGAGCCCAATGTGGTTGGCCTGCTATGGCACGTGGACTGGAACTTCGCCTGGAGCGTCTGAAGGGATTGAAATACCAAAACCGTCCACGAGCCTGGTGTGTCGGGACGCCATTACATAGTGCCATCCCACAGAAATCGTTGGTTGCTGTGCGCAGCCAAACATCTTTCAGCACGCACCGAACCCGGAGCGCCAAACAAAAAGACCTGCCTCGCCTAGTCCGTCCGAGTGTGAGCGCCGAAGAAGCAAAATGCGACCCTCTCAGATGCCTCGCCTGGAAAGTCCAAGCCCAAACTTCAACCCGATCAGGCACCGTCCGAGTGCTGCCTGAAGCCCTAAACCCAAAAATTGTCTGAGTTGCGAGAGCGTAAACCCAAAAATTGTAGCTTTGTGTCAATCGGTGGCACATTCTTGGAAGTGTTTCACCTCAACCGCCCATGCACCAATAACCTCGCCTGGCTTGTCCGAGTGTGAGCGCCGAAACCCAAAAAAGCGCCACGTGGTAGCAGATGGAGGTGGCCAAGTGCTGGCGGCGGCTGTTGTCGAACGCTGTTTTTCTTCCGGGTCAACAAAGCATAAATAAAGCAGGAACGGAGCATGCAGTGGAATGAGCCTGGAGTTTGTTCGTTTATCCAAACACCATCGTGTGCAGCAGGGGAATTCCAAAGTCTGCAGGGAAGGGCTTGACGAATAGCGATGCTTGCATCACCAACATCTTTTCAAGATCCCGTTGGTTGTTTGGTACATCTCCTTCCACGATTTGCATAGACGTGTGCGCTGCACATTCTTGGTTTCTTGCTACGAGACCAACACTGTAGTGCAGGTAGTGCATGCAAAGGTCCACCAGATACTCAATGGACCCGAGCGAGAGGATGCGCACAGGAAACAGAGAGGCCCGAGTGATGCTGCAACACTCCTGTGCACCTGCCGTTTGATCTGCAGCGAGTGTGGACAGGGCTACTGGCTGGCCAACGTCAAGTTTCCACGGCCGCTCTGTGCAGCGCTTGGAGTAGTCTCCGTCTTCTTGTGGACCTTGCTGTGGGCGAAGGTTGAAACTGAGTTGTCATCACAGCCTACTCCAACCCACAAACACACACTCGTCAAGCTGACACGAGCATCGCGAAAACAATCATTTGACGTAGCAATCTCAGTGGAAGGCGCATGGAATAACATGACGTCGCAATCTCAATCGATGGCAGAAGCATACGCAGGTGCGTAGGAGTGGTATGTCACAGGATGGGCACAGGTCAGGATTGGTGTCTTCATTGGCACCTGCCCCATCATTCCCCAGGTGCCCCCCCCTCCCCCCCCCCCGCGGAGAATTGCTTGTTTGATGCATTCGGCAACACAACGCGACGATGGGTTTGAATAGCGAACTCAGCAGCATCTAACAACACTTCGCAAGCAAGTCCATGTAGTACCCTTCGCATCAGGGCATGTTTGTATTCCTCCACCCTCGAATCCGACTTGTGACCTGCTATGCGGTCCTCGTACCAGCCAAGCGGGAGCCAAACAACACTCAAAAGCTACATCATAAGCCGGCAAATCTGGCAAATCTTCTCATTCATGCATGCTGGAGATCGTCGCGAGGGAAGCCCTAACATGTGTACATGTACATTCACTCTTATCAGCTGTCTTCTAACCACACCCTTTGGAAAAGCTTGTCGTTTGATGATGGCGAAGACCGAAACCTGCCAAGTTCAACCTCCGAGATCCTGCAGTGTTGATCGATACCGCCAGCTTTGTCACATCTCCTGCGCGGAAATCTGCCGCATCACCGCACTACGAAACAGTCGTGCCTTGCCTCGCAAGACCCGGCCTTCTGGGAATTTGTTGTTGATCAAGCACCGTGAACATGAAAGCATCCGGATGATTGCACACTCGATTCTGGAATTATTGCAAAAAGACAAGCTCTTCTGCCTGCTGGATATGTTTGTCGCTGACCGAGCAGCTGTTGTTGTGGATGTCTTCTGGAGCAGAGTGCAACAAAGAAACCTGTCATTGGTATGTACTGGTAGCCTGCAGCGGCTTTCGATCGGTTGGGGCTGCGCGCCAAACCAAAGCAAGCGGTTGTACAGTGTTTGCGACAGCGGCGGTGAGAAGGCCGCACTGCCAACACTTTCACGACCAGACACTTCCTGGCCGCCTTTCAACCAGGAACACCTATTGCATCCATTCTCTTGCTCCCCGGGAAGAAACACAAGACTTCCCGGTACTGCTGCCTTGAACATGTTGCACTCTTTGTAAAGCTTGCAAGATGCACTGTCTGCTGCAAACCAAAGGAGAGGGCAAGTCGGGCTTCTCATAATCTGTGTTCCTTGCTATTCCTCGCTTTTTCCGGACTCAGACTGGTGGTGCGCTTTTGTTTCAACTAGTAACTATTGCGTGGTCGACTGCGTGCATTTGCACACGCTCGAAGTGCAGACCGCAGCGGACCGCAGCAGGCCGCAGCAGGGCGCATTGCTGCAGTATGTACTTTGGCAGCTCCGAGGCTTGGAGCTCCTTGGAGCTTGCATCTCTTCGCAGGAGCCTCAGGGCCCAACTTGGCCCCAAGAGGCCCAAGATCTGCCTTTCGTCGCCTCCAAGGCACCCGTCCATTTTCAAGGCTGTTCCAGCCTGCTTTGCTCTGCCGAAACCTCAGTGCATGTCCAGCTGTGCCCGCAGGGACACGACTGCCCGCTTGTGTGCAGGCTTTCAGTGGATGGGGCTAGAATAAGGGGAACTATTTTGTTGGGAGTTGCTGTTTTCTTTTGGTTTCTATCCTTTGCTATTGTTTTGCCGTTCTGCCTGCTGCTTTCGCTTGCTTGTGGTGTTCCGCTTGTTTTTTGCTTTCCTGCTTCTCTGCTTTTCTCGTCTGCTTTGCTTTTCTGTTACTCTCTTTTCCGCGATTGTTTCTGCTTTCTGCCTGTGTTTGCTTCTCGTTTTTTCTGCTTGTTCTTGGTTCTGCTTTTGCTGTTCTCTTATGCTCCTCCGCTTCTCTGCTTGTCGGCTTTTCTTTTCCACCCTCATCCTTCAGGTCTCGTCCTGCTCCGCTTTTCTCATGTCCGCCCTTCTGGTTTTATTCTGGCCCGAAACACTAAATCAGTTCTGAGGCTCACGATAACTACGACCTCCTAGTAGTAGTAGGAGTAGTAGTAGTAGTAGTAGTAGTAGTAGCAGTAGTAGTAGTAGTAGTCGTAGCGGTAGTGGTAGTGGTAGTGGTAGTGGTAGTGGTAGTAGTAGTGGCAGTAGTAGTAGTAGTAGTAGTAGTAGTAGTAGTAGAAGTAGTACTACTACTACTATGTCGCTGGGAATCAGCGAAGGTTGACACCTTTAAAACAAAGGCGTTGAATTCACCTGTGTCCAACCATTGCCCTGCTTCGCCGACGGATGCCATGCAGGAGGCAAAAACACTACTACTACTACTACTACTACTACTACTACTACTACTACTACTACTACTACTACTACTACTACTACTACTACTACTCAGAGCCCGTATAGACCCTTTCAGAACCTGTGATACAAACAACCCGCAACCTGCGCCTCAAGGGCGCGGGCTGAATCGTCACATGAGGCGGTGTGCTTTAAGATATGTGATGAACTGGAATCGCCATCGCAAGCCCCCATGGGCTTGCTGCTAAGCAGCACTAAATGACGGGGCGTATTTAAGCTATACGATGAACATTAACTGCTGCAAACATAGTCGCCTTAGAATATGCGAAGATGTCGTATGTGACAATGAATAGGGCTCGAGAAGGAGCGTGCTGTGTACGTGGTAGGATGTGCGGACCAGATTTGCACCATGTGCTGCAAATAACAGGATGCAGGGAGTTAGGCAAAGTGTGAAGTAAAGAGTGAATAATAAAAGATTCCAAGGCAAAGCTGAACAACTTAAACTAATTCTCCAACCATAGAATAGGCTTTTGACGGGTGTGTCTGGCTGTGTGTTGCTTCAAGGCTGCGCCACAATGCTCTGGCCACAGCGAACCCAGCTCGCTGAAGCAACTAGGAGATAAGACGAAAATCATGGTAAGGTGTGTGCAGCCCTTCTGAAGAACTTGCGTGGCTGCTTTGACTTCGCCATCCTGTGCCTTCCTCAGTGGAGTCGGTCATTGACGAATTGCTTGAGATGCTCGTGACGGCTCGTGGCCTGATTGCAGGATCCGCAGCGTGCAGCTGCTTCAGCAGGAGCCAAACAAAATACCTGGTGTCCAAGATGGTCCAAGACATCTCGAGATCGTTGTGCAAATAACTTGCCGTCGTACCAGCGGTCAGTAGTCTCGACCAGCAAGCACCGTCGGCAGATCTTTCACCCTGCGCTGGCCGCGGACATGCTGCCAGAGCTTCAGGTGCCCTCGTGCATGTTGAGCACGTGTCTGTGTACTGGTCGTGCGTTTGCAGGTGTTTCTCCATCTCATGCTAGATTTAACCAATGCCGAGCGCTCCTTGTGGGGTCCTTGGTGGTGGTGAATGTGGTGAGTATCGTCAAAGCTCTTGTCGAATCTGGTAAGCGCAGGTGGCAGAGGGCGACATCGCTCGAGTTCTTGAGATCTGTTTGTGAGGCCAGGCTGCATAGGCAAAGTCGCCCAAGCGATGCGCCAACCTGGCAGGATCCCATGACCATCGCTGTGCTGTATAGCTGGCCCCTTGGGGTTTTGGTCGCTGGTTGTGTCCTGTTGTGCCTGGGACGCATGAGCTGAGGCAGTGAACATGCAACCCAAGCAGCGAGCAGCCCCTCAAACGCGGGTGCAGGCAGCAACAGCAAGCGCCGAGAAGTGGCATGCATTTTCAGTCTGGCGGCTCTCCGTTTGCGAGCATGTCCGCAGCATCTGTGGTTAGAGCAGGTGCTTCCGAAGTAGAGCAGCCAAAGCTATTCCTGGAGCTGGTCAACGCATTGTAACTGCCTTGGCTGACTTCGCTCAGCGATGCCGTATGTCTGACACACAGTGTATAGAAACTGGTCAATCCCGCAGGTCGAAATTGATGCACCAGGCGCCTCCCCCAGTGTGCAAAAACGCTTGCGATCGCGACGCTTCCGCACTTCCCTCCGATCGTTTTCCTCGTTCTTTGCTCCGCGGGCGTCCCACATTGAAAATGAGCATGTAGAAATTTGAACTTCAATGCAGCAGGGCACCAGGAACCAAGAACCAAAAATCAGGAGTCTTGTGCATTTTGGTTCTTAGTTCCGGGGAGATTCAAGAGTCCTGTACATCGTGCTTCTTGGTTCCCGGGGCCTGGCTGCATTGAAGTTCAATGTTTCAAAGCATTCTTCAGTGCAGTCAGCTTTATTCCGGCATCGTTTCATGCAGGTTCGTGTGCGTGGTTATTGCATTACGGAAATACACTAAATGCAGATACACGTTGACGTACATGATGACAAAAAATTTAAACATATATATATATATACATACATATATACAGCATGTTTATGGCAGTGGCATTTCTTTGCGGCTGGCTCGCGCACCGAGCGAGAGCGAAGCCACAGAAACATCCTTGGGGTCATGCCCACTTTGGCATGGTCTTGCTCTATAGCTGCCATTGGGACTTGTTTGACCCGCGTGCTCAAGCATACGGCCGCTTCTTGGATTGGCGCATACTGGCGCCGCTCCCCTCTGATATCCAGTGTCCAAATCGCGTGACTTCCAGTCCACCATTCCGGATTATCTAGGTTGCACGCCATAAGGCCATAAGTAGCATGGAAGGGCTCTGCGGCAGCTTTCCAAGATCATGACCATTTCAGGCACCTGGACACAATCGCTGATGATGTAGCCCGGAATCATGAGCACTGCCTGCTTCGACGAAGCTGAGGTATGCTTCTCCTCGGGGGGCATGGACTCTTCAGCTACCCCGGCGGTCGGCTTCTCGGATGCCGGCTCGTTCATGTTGTGGCTCGAAGCAAAGTCAGATCCGGGTTCCTTGCACAGCTGCGTCTGTTAGCAGGTAGTGTCGGTCTTTTCGTTGTCTCATACTTGTTCATGTTGTTCTTTTGCCCTCTGCTTGGAGTTTGTCTGTCTGCATTTTTGTGTAGTTTTACTTTAACAAAATTAGAACTCGCTCCTTTTTGTTCGCTGCTTTCTGCTCTCTGCATCTTTCCCCTGCTGATCCCGGTGTTCCTCGTGAATTTTTTTGTGTGTGTGTGTGTGTGATCCCTGTAAGAAAGTGCTCGGCAATCTTGGAAAACCCACTCAAATAGGTTCACCCCAAACCTCGCCTGATGGGTCGAGCACGAGTGCTAAAAGAAAGGGCTAGTGTAACCAATCTTGTGCTTCAAGTTTGTGAATGGGGCGTGGCGCTCTTGCTCCTAGCCATGCTAACAAGGCTATGAGGCTTGAGTGGATGGAGACTGTCGAGTGACTCTAGTCCTGCGAAAACTTAATCACTGGTGCGCCATGGACGTTGGATCGTAGCTTGGGTATCTGCATCTACTTTCGTCTTTGGCAAACAGGTTTTCAGGCAGTGCTTGAGCGTGATTGTCAGTGTGCTGTCCTGTCATGTGGGTTGTGCAAGAATTACATGTTCGACATGTCAGATCTGATTGAGCTTTGTAATCAATAGTTTGAGGCCGCCAGTCCCGTACACTTACAGAAGAGCCACACCCCCGACGACATCGCAGCTCATGAGACCTGATGCGTGTGTGTGTGTGTGTGTGTGTGTGCGTGCGCGCGCGTGTGCGTGTGTGTGTGTGTGTGTGTGTGTGTGTGTGTGTGTGTGTGTGTGTGTGCGTGCGTGAGATCGTTCAGAATACTTTCAGGCAGTTGAGGACACCTGTAAAGTATGTCTTTCCAAGGCTTAGGTTTTTGCTGGTTCAATGCGCGCGTGTGCGTGTGCGTGTGTGTGTGTGTGCGTACGTGAGATCGTTCAGAATACTTTCAGGCAGTTGAGGACACCTGTAAAGTATGTCTTTCCAAGGCTTAGGTTTTTTGCTGGTTCAATGCGCGCGTGTGCGTGTGCGTGTGTGTGTGTGCGTACGTGAGATCGTTCAGAATACTTTCAGGCAGTTGAGGACACCTGTAAAGTATGTCTTTCCAAGGCTTAGGTTTTTTGCTGGTTCAATCTGGCCCTGCTTCACAGAGAAAACGGGCACACTGTTTGGTAACTTTGGTAGCTGATCAACACAAAGCAGTCTTGTGGAGCTTTAGATGGATCAGAGGAGGCTGACATACGTCAATAGAGTCATAAAGCTTTCAGGAACACTCCAAAGGCTGCGTTCGATCATGCTACGCTTAATGGAGGCTACCTGACTCGCCGTTGTCTGACGTTGAGTGCCGAGCTCCGAGTGAGAATGTAAGAGATGTTCGGATGCTGCTGTGTGGGCGAACTGTGGTGTTTTTATTCACTCGGGAGTACTAGCAGGGTGTGGGCGGAGCGGGTGCACGGCGCGCCGTGCCGTTTGACATTCGTAACAGTGTAGGAAACCGACGTTTAGGTTTAGCGTTGTTTTTCTGAAAGACTGGAATGCAGCACCTGCCGGGAACGATTGCAAGTTGGACAAGGCTTCACTCGGTTGTTAATTAGCATCATGACCTTCATCATCATCGCTATCACCACATTATCGTGGTTCATTGTGATGAGCAGCGAGGCGAGGACACCGTGAATAACAGTGTTTTCAGGCATGAACAGTTGTGATGTGCGTCCTATGCCAGAAATCCAGAAATGTCCAACATTCTACTTTGCCGCATCTTGTCTAGCAGGAGGCAAGAAACACGACCCCCCTCCGTTCGCCGCCTGCTACCACTACGGCATTTTCTCCTCCTCCTACTCCTGCAAAAAGAGCGGCTTTTGCGAGAACAGCAGGTGCCACATGAAGTTGCAACAACGCATCTACTACTGCTTACTATGCTACTGCGACTAGTACTACTACTACTACTGCTGCTGCTGCTACTACTACTACTACTACTACTACTACTACTACGGCGTGCCATGTGGGTGACAAAAACTACTACTACTAGGCTTGCGCGCCTCCTGACGCCTGGTAGTTTGCAGGTGTTAGAGGGTCGAAAGTACAGTTTTTTTTTTGCAGGGTTTTGTGAAAATTGCAGTTCAGTGACGTTTTCAAAACCTACTTTGATTTACTAATAATTACACTTTTGGACGATGATGATGCTAGTGATGCTACTGATGATGATGATGATGATGATAGCCCTGTAGTAGTGCTACTATTAGTGCCACTGGTACTGGTACTGCCAGTGCTAGTGCGACTGCTACAGCCGCTGCTGCACTATTCGTGCCACTGGTGCTGGTTCTGCTACTGCTAGTGCTAGTGCTACTGCCACTGCCACTGCCACTGCTACTGCCAACACACGAAAATCGAGCCACTGTGCGGGCCCCCCCTGACCAGTGGAAGAAAATCATTCGAAAACACACGAAAATCGAGCCACACCGTGGGGATTGCGAAACCGGCAAAAATTGCGGTGAAGCATGTCGTGATTGACACCCCCACCATGCCCTCACCTCCCAGTCGAACAAAAGCCCCTGTAAAATGCTGCAAAGTACCAGCACTGCCAAAGTTTCAATGGTCAAGAAGACCATTGCGGTCGACCATGTCGTTATTAACCCCCCCCACCCACCCACCCAAAACCTCCCCGAAACGCTTGAAAACAGAGGAAAACACCAGGCGCCAGGAGGCGCGCATGGCTACTACTACTACTACTGCTACTACTACTACTACTACCACTACACCAATGTGGTAAGGTGTGTTTATTTGTGCTTGTTTCGAAGTGGGCTCTGTTGTGACTAGTTACAGTTAAGTCCTTGCGGAGCTGTGACTAGTTACAGTTAAGTCCTTGCGGAGCTGTCATCGGCGTGCCATGCGAGTGACAAAGTACTACTACTACTACTACTACTACTACTACTACTACCACTACTACTACTACTACTACTACTACTACCACTGCCACTACCACTACCACTACCACTACTACTACGACTACGACTAAGACTACGACGACGACGACTACTACTTCTGTTAATTACTACTATTACTTACTACTACTTACTACTACTACTACTACTACTACTACTACTACTACTACTACTACTACTACTACTACTGCTACTACTACTACTACTACTACTACTACTACTACTACTACTACTAAGAGCGTAGTGCATAATTGACGCTGTGCTTTTCCTCACTTCACATGCCCAAAACTCGAGTTTTAAGCTAACTTCACTAATTCTCTGGGGAGCGGGGAATTCTGGAAAGCTTCAATTGAGAGAATTCTATCTGTCGGATTTGGGCTTCAGGCTCAGAGCGAGGATGTCTTTGGCTTTTGGGCTTCAAGGTTGACGGTGGGTGTGTCTGGTATCGAAGGTTCAAGCTGATGAGGCCTTGGATTTCGTATGAGGGCCTTGGAATTTCTATGAGGGCCTTGGATTTCCTATGAGAGCTTTGCGTTTCCATGAGGGCCTTGGAATATATATTCAGTACTTATTTTGGGCTTGGCTTTGGCTTGGGGCTGCTGGGTTGGGAAGGGGGAGTTTCGGGTTTTACGCTCAACCTTTAACCCTAAACCTTTCACCCTAAACTTTTACCTAAACCTTTAACCTTTGTCTGCAGTGCATCCGCCAGCTCGCTTCGCAACTGCCGGATCAACTGAGCTGCCGCTGTGCCACACGTCTCCACGCGGTGCCCCGTGTTGCCACAAGCAACACACAGGTGAAGACGCTGCTTGCCCTTGTTGCGCCCACGGACGAGTTTGCGAGCCATGGCTCAGAACTGCGCTCCTTGTGCGGGCTCCCCGTTAAAAACTTCCTGTTGTTCTTGCACAATGCATATAATTAGATCCGAGCTGATTCACTTGCTGACAACCAACATAATCCAAATTTCCCCGCTCCCCTGACAAGGACCCCCCCTGTCCTGCATACATCGCAAATTACAGTGTTTTCTGTCTGCCAAGTGCACGAAAACGCAGCGTCAAATATGCACTACGCGCGTACTACTACTACTACTACTACTACTACTACTACTACTACTACTACTACTACTACTACTACTACTACTACTACTACTACTACTACTACTACTACTACGCAGGGTTTTGCCCACGGCATTTCGGCAATTAGGGATCTGCATTCAGGATTCAGGGTTTAGGGTGTGTTTGCGACTTTAGATTCCAAGGGCTGCGTCTTAAGAGTCCTAAGTTTTATTCCGTCTAGAGCGCATCAACACTGTCTTGTCCACGGTCTCGCCCGCATCATCATGTACATCTTCAGCAAGATCGTCCTCTTCATCACCACCATGTGCATGTCAGGTCAAAGCAGTACCAACACGTCTTCCTTTCATGATGATGTCGGATGATGCTGATGGGGTCTTCCGTCGTCCTCGTGGTGTTGGCGATGAAGATGGTGACGATGAACAAAGCCCACGAGACTTTAAACACCCTCCAATTCTCTTCGGTGTGCGAGCTCTTGCTTCTGCCTCGACTTCTGGTCTCTGGGCATAGGGAGCCAGTGCTGCAGTGACACGCCGGAATATGCCAAGTTTGGCTCAATGTTTCTGTGCCCGGAAGTCACGAAAGCTCCCCGTGCGGGAGCTTCGTTCAGGGTTACCAGGGGGGGTGTGGGGGGGGGGGGGTGGATTTTGGCGGTGTTTTTCGGCTATCACCGGAAACACCTCGTTGCCAAAGGGGCCTGTTTCGGTCGTTTTGGGTAAGTGAATTTTTAGACGCCCAAGGGAAAAACAGGCCTCCTCTGATGCTGCTGATGCTGGCCTGGATGAAAAGGAAGGATCAATGAGTTTCCTGAAGAGAAGTTTCAAGTCGATGAGTGATGGAAACGTGGAGATCACGATGAACTCAAAGTACATTGAAGGACTTGTAGAAGTGCTCAAGCTGGAAGGAGCATATCCAAAGAAACTACGGGTCGGCTGATGCTGCTCATGCTGCCCGTGTGCTGCTCATGCTGGTCGTATCGGGGCCACGTTGCGCATGCGTGTCTGACATTCTTGCTTTAGTAGCTGCAACATCACATGTCGCAACATGACTGTCTGTCTTTGTCTGGCAAGGAGTTAATCCCCTGGATCAAAACTGCTGTTGTTGACATGTTGGATCAAAACTGCTCCCGCCAGTGTTGTTCTCCGCATCGTTCGTCTCCTGCGATGCGGGCTTGCTCCTGCAGCTTCATGACCGCAAATGTGTGGGCGCGTGTTGTTCTAGGAGTGCTGCAACATGTCTGTCTGTCTATCTATGTTTGGCAAAGAGTTGGCGTGTTGGGTCAAAACTTGCTTCACATGTCGCAACATGACTGTCTGGCTCTGTCTCGCAAGGAGTTAATCTTTCGGCTGGTTTAGAGCCTGCCCGACATCGCATCAATTGCGGCAGGCACACGCAACTTATCGACGTGCGCTGGAATCGAGAGGCTTGCAGCATTTGAAGCTTTCACCCACGCAGGCTTATGCTGTTAACAGAATTTCCTGGCTCGGACTGACAGAAGATCAGGTCGAGAAGTAGCAATAGGCAGCTCTTGCGCGCAAGCAGCATTCCGGCACAATCTCCCCTGAAAGCTTTGCCCTTCTCAGGGGAAAGCTATTGCAGCACAGAAACGGACAAGCCATTCGCAACTTTAACTCGGGCGTTCGCGCAAAAGTTTGACAGCGACAAGATCGGGAGGACCCGTCGCAGGCACCGCGCCTCCCACGCAAAACAGGCTCGGCTGTTCGGATGCAGCCAAAGAGGCGCGGGCAAACCTTCGCCTGTGTGCGTACTTCTACTACTACTACCACCACTAAACTAATGCTACTACTTCATTGTGCCGGCAATTGAGGGCCGATCGATTTTACCGCTATCTTGAAATTCTCGCTCATTTTGCACCACTTCGGGGGAGGGAGTTTTGATAATCTTGGACATCTTGCTCACCAAGATTACCGCGCCCCTCCTCTCTCGAAGTGGCGCAAGATGTGCAAGATGATCGAACTTGAGCGTACAATTTTGGTCGTTGGTCGGTTCTCGTTCGCCGGCACACAGTACTACCAGTACTACTACAATTACTACAACTACTACTACTACTACTACTACTACTACTACTACTGCTACTGCTACTGCTACTACTGCTACTACTGCTACTACTACTAGTGCAAGCGAAGCCATGGCTGAGTCAGATGAGCTGCGGTGGAATACCTGGTCTTTCTGCTCCCACCTGGAAGCGATGGCACTGGTGCAGTTTCTGCATGTCACCTGGTGTTCTGTAATGGTCACCTCCGCTGGCACGGAGTAAATTGATGCCGGGTTACGTTGCCCTGGAAGTGCTGACTGCATGGTCGCCCTCCCACAACCCCAACCTGCGTTCTGCCAGTGAAGTCGCTGGGAGCACATCACGGCGGATGGGTGGGCGACAACTACCCTTGCTGCGATGGCAACCTATGCTCTGGACTGCACACCGACTGACGAATCCCAGATTCTCTGTCGGCTATGTGGCGAAGTGGCGAGCTTAGGACTTTTGATGATGCCGGACACCACACTGCCCCCGCTGCACCGCGCATTCTGACGGCATGGGACCTACCACACCGAGCAGGGTTCCTCTTTCAGCTAGGAGGCTGGATATCCGGCAAGAGACGTGCTGCAGCAACTGACTGAGCGTCGATGGTGGGGCATTCCGGAGACATTGCCTTACCATAGACCATGCTTCGCTGATGCTCTGCCAGTGCTGTTGGCGGGAGGGACGAGACAGTGCGAAGTATTGTGCGCTCAGCAAACTGGGTGGATAGCTGGCAGGGCAGAAGTACGAGAAGTGCTGGAGTAGCTGGCTGAACGATGATGGCGGAGCCCTTCGGAATCGTTGCTTTGCCTTGGACCATGCTTCGCTGATGCTCCGCCAGTGCTTTTGGCGGGAGTGATGAGACAGTGAGAAAGGTAGTGCGCTCGCCATTGTGTAGCCAGGCCATAACTCCGCGACCCGCCTTGTAGTTCAGGTTGGCTTGCCATAGTGTCAGCTCAGGCTGGCTTACCTTACTGCTTGGACCTGCTAAGGAAACGTTTCGAGGGGGTTGTGGCCTGGATGTCGCAATGCAATGGCTGAGTACTGTAAATACCTTGTTTTGCACTGCCGTACTGCTTTTGAGCTCTTGCATCTAACGTCCTCGAACTGTCGTAGTGCACTTGCCCCGTGGGGATTCGAAGTAGCTGAAGCTTCGTCCCGCCAACATGAAAGACAGTCCTTCTACGTGTGTGACGGCTGGTGTTGCATAGAAGTTGATGTCTTGCTGACATGCGAGTGGGAGGACTGTCTGTTAATCTCATGTCAGCCGAAGTCAACGCGTCACCTGCAGCGCGGAATCCGAGCGAGTCCGACAAGTGGGAGCCAAAAACTATTACTGCTGCTACTACTACTACTACTACTACTACTTCTACTCCTGCTGCTGCTGCTGCTACTGCTACGGTGATTGTCAGAATAATGATGTGCGAAGAAATCGTTACTGCAACAGAAGAAGATTGACGAACAACTGTCCAGGATTCATCATGCATCTTTGTTGTCATGGCTGGGATTTCGGATTTCATGCACCACCTTAGGACGTCTTCATGGTGGCAGTCGCGAGTTACCGATTGAAGTTGAACGGAGCTTCGTTGCAAGGCCGGGGCTGCGGCAACGGCTGCTCCAGTTTTACGCAATGCAGGCAAGACATGGCATGGGACGGACTGCGACAGTGCCCCTTTGTCCGCCATCATGAATCAAGGTCACGAGGGCCGGGGAAGCCTCCAGAACGTCCTGTCCGCAGTTGCTCAGACAGTTCTCACGTCTTTCAATGTCCATGTGTAGATGCAATCTACTCGCACAAGCTATGATTGCATGGGTTGCCGAGCTTCTCGAAGGCCTCGCGGCAAGTGTACAGAACCAAGTCTTGTTGGACCCTGTTCGCTGCAGGCCAACCTTTTGGATCGTCTTGAGCTCAGAGACGATCGAAAAAGCAGAATCGTGGAGGAAGTCTGCCACTTTCCCGTGCACCCAGTCGAGACGGGAGTGATTTCGTGTGTTGATGCTTGCGGGAGCCTCGCGAAACAGCGTTCCAGGCAGCTCTGATGGCCTCCATCTCAGAAAGCTGGCCACTGGAAGATGCGCTGCAACATGTGGGATGGAAAGTAGCGCAGACGATGCGATGAATTCGACGAATTGAACAGCTCTGAGCGAGTGCCTAATGCTACGAAGGCTCAGCAGGATCAGCCGCCCGTGCGACACCTCGTGTAGTGGCCCGAGCTGCTTCAGGGAAGGCCTCACTCATGCACAAGATTCTACATGCAGGCAAGTGCAAGTATGAAGGCATATGTGTGCGTACTATGTGTTGGTACATGCACATATGTCAGATCCATATTTCAAGGTACCATGCAAAGGTGCGTGCGTCATATTCATGTAGAGATAGCTTCAGATGGATATGTCCAGAGGGGAGGCATCTTGTAGTCGAGGATTCCTGGGTGCAGGTCAAGCTTCTACTCTTGATGAATGAGACAGAGCCTCCGTCGATTCAGCCCGCGTTCTTGGTGTCGCTCGTGGTGGAGCCTCAGATGCAAGAGAACGGTCTAATGCTGGGAAATGTGGAATTCGGCACCGGCGTCACCAGATAATAAGAAAATGACGGTTGACTTCCTGCATGGTTTAAAGCGGTTTAGCAACACTGACCGTCCCGCAGATCTCTTATTTTGATGGCGTGCATGCTTCTTTTTATTTACATGCTAATCGGCTGCACCCTCTTTCTGGTTTTGTTTCATGATGCAGCAGATAGGGCCTTCGAACTGGGGACGCAGACCAACAAGGGCACACGCAAGAATAATCATGGGCACACCCTGTGAATGCTTAGCAGCTAGGGCTTAGCAGTTGCTTGCTGGAGCTATGGCCGAGACTCAGGCTGCAAACCGGTCAAAGAACAAGTCAAGATCTTTGGCACATGGCCTAGATCCTGTTGCCAGTGGCAGAGACCGCTTTTGATTACAGGCGCGGTTGGTCAAGAAACTGCTGTTGATGCACCCTGTCGGGCCTCGCTGGTTGCCAGCTGTCACACTTAAATCCGGATAGACGGCTGTACCAGCAATTCCTGTCATGTTTGGCCATTGATTGGGGCCCAAGATAAACGGCCCGTGGCCGAAGACCGGTATCAAGAAAACTGAAGGTACATCGCAGCAAACAGTCGTTTAAGCAACGACACTGTTCGCATACGGCATACGGATGAACGGCGTGTGCAAATGGTTCGTCCCAACAGTGTTGCACTAAACGGTGTGCGGGTGTATCCATCTCGTCTACAGTGCACTAAATGGAGCCACGTGTGCATGAAATCCCTCACTACCGTACTGTACTGTGCTGAACGACAAATGAAATTCACATGATGCGGCAGTCGAAGCAGTTCAGCCTTACAAAACGTAAACAAGATTGATGGAGCTGGTGGACAGCACGCTGCCAGGGCTCATGACGGCGGCTGACGTTGAACAGCCCCAGAATGCCACACGGCTTCGTGCTCGCGGGACGGCGGGACGCGAGATGCAGCAAAAGCAGCCAAGTCTTAGTTTTGCGCAATGCGTGCACCTGCCATGAACATCCTTGGGCGGATGCTTGGTTGCCGAGGTTGAGGGACTCCTCAAGGGTCCGAAGCATGTCCAAGCTGGCATGAGATAGTGCGCACAAGTGGTTCCCACAATTCGCAGTGATAAAAACGCCGGGCAGCAGTCTCGCCACGCAAGGAATGTGTCTTTGCCGTGGTCGATAGCTCAGGCTGCTGCCAGGTCCAGTTCAAGCTTGACAGGTAGACAGAAGATTGAATTTCCCAGCTGTGTCGCATGGCTTAGGTCTCGTCGATTTATCGGCTACTGTTGGAAACCGAGGCCAGCAAGCTTTGTGTGCACTAGCCCGCAAGGTGACAGAAGAAAACATACCCAAACCAGGAAGATGTGTTGGAGGAGGCTGCTGGTGCCTCGCCCTCAGCTGCAGCTTTCCTGGACAAAGACGCTCAAACATGGTGCTGAGCTGTGCAGCTTTTGGATCTTCATGAGATTTCAAGCACGAAGCTGCTGATCAGAGCTGCTGAATTTCAGCTATTACAAGACAGCACCCGAGCACACACGCGAGCACACGAACGACCATGCCCTGTATAAAGATGTAGTCTCAGATAGGTCGCATGCCTTGAAGGAGAGGTTTCCGTCTTAGCCTTTCATGGACTTGTCGAGCCCTTGCCTGCAATGCTGGCGGGGATGTCAACGACTTGCAGGCAGTTCTATGGATTTCAAACATGGCTGGCTGTTTTTTCCAGAGAGGTGCTTGCATGCCGTCTTGGGACAGGTATCCGCACGGTGCCGCACCCACCGCGCGTCCGAGTGGCTGCTGGAGCCCCAATGCTGAAGGAATCGCAGAACTCTAAAACTATCCCCCATAGACTCAATGACCAAGAACAGCCATCATTATGGTAAAGACGGTGCCGCTTGTGTCATGTTTGCCGCTTCAGAGGAAGAACAGACAGCACAGCGTTTCCAGACTTCTTTTCGAAACAAGGCCGTCCAATGCTCCAGTCGAATGGGCTCTGCTGCGGCTGTGGAGGAAACTCGAGCACATTGCCCGATGAAACACCGTCCAGTGGCAAGCAGTTCATACTTCGGCTACTGAACCTTGTCTCCCTGGTTCTCCTTGCAAGGACAACGCCGAGAAGATGGAGAGACTGGCGCGTAAAGCTGCTGCACCTCAGCGTGGAATGTACCATTCGAAGCCACCGTTTTGAACACCTTGCGGTATCTCAGAAGATTTAGCGGAAGAGAGAGAGAGAGAGAGGTGTGAGCGGAAGAAGAAGAAGAAGAGAGAGGTGTGACTGCTACAATTATGGCTGTAGCCCTTACCATGTTCTACGTTCGTTCCTCCCGCTCCGAGCAAAGAGGGCGAATCCCGGAACAGGGGCCGAGAATACTGACAGGTACGAGCCATGGCGGTAGGCCTTTTGTTTGGGCTGCGGGCCCTGCATACCAAGCAAGCAAGCACGGCCATAGAGAGACAGGGGATAATCATACTTGCCACACCTGGCCCCATGCTCGTCATGAACTTGTGATCTGAGGAAGGCGGTGCGAAGATCATCGTTTTTCCGGAAGCTGCACTCACGGGGAAGCTTGACGCAATACTACAGTGTTGCTACAGCGAGTCCACTGTCGGTCTTTTTGCTTTGGGTTACATCGTCCAGCATTTGTCGTCCTACGAAGGTATACATCCCAGGCTTTCCTGCACAATTGGCACATTCCACAGCGGCGGCTACAACCTCGCTTTACTGGCATCGATCCCACGGGTGTCGTGCCGAGGGTGGACTCCCCGCGAGGAGCTCAGCACACTCCCCGAGACTGACGACACGGCGAGCAAATTTCAGCTACACTGAGTTGCAAGATTTAAAGCTCAAGCTCCACAAAACGGGTGAACCCTGAGTCCTCAAAAGCCAGTTTGGGTACAGCTAGACAGGTGGCGGAATAAAACACTGCATGATAAGGTAGCCCAAGAAGGCTTAGTCGGCCAAGTTGTTTGGCTTGAACTCAGATTGCCATGATCCCAGTCCTGCGCTGTTTAGTGGGTCAGAGCTGCTGGAAGTAAGCCCACAAGATTTGTTGGCCGGCCTCGCAGAAGCACATGCCAAAAGCAAAATGCACCCTCAGTATGGTGGGGCTAGTCTTGCTGTGCTGCGTAGCACTGGGGGAGTTGAATGTGGCGGCACTTTTGGACAACATGGACTTGAGCGGAGACGGAACCATACATTGGCATGAAGTTCGTCACAGTGAAGGCTTCAAAAAGCTGCCGAAAGATGTGCGGAAGGAGTTCAAAAAAGCGTTCAAGGCGGCGGATGTCAACAGTGACTATGTGCTCGTTCTGGAGGAGTTCAAGACGTTCTATGCACGAACCGAACAGATCGTGCAAGACAGGGATCGCATGTTGGTTGAGAGGGCTCGCCGGAACCTGCAGGAAAGGAAGAAAGACATACCAGACGGAGAAGCCATGAAGTCAGAATTGTAGGTGGGCGCCCATCGCCCAGCTGTGGCAAAGTGTCATGTTGTGCCCTTCGACCGCATGCACCATGCTTACCTGAATGCGGCGTTGACGTGTTCCGAGCAATAACAACCACAACTCTGATTTCTGCTTGACTTTGCGGCCCGCCCTGCAAAACGCAAATCCTCATCGAGCATGCGTTGCAAAAAGCGGTTTAGTTATTATGATTCATCACGGCCTGTCTCTTGTCATTACAAAAAAAGATCGAAGCGGCAAGAGTCTTTGCTTCTTCCCGGTGGCACAAAAGAGTTGTTTGCCCCGTTTGGTCGCATCTCCATGAGCATCTGGTGGCGAATGCCCCAGGATAGTGCAGAAGCTGGTGGCCTTGGCCAAAGTGCCATGCCTGCAGTAAAAATTTGGAACAACTAGTGCTTGCGTGTGAGTCATATCGAGAAGCCAATCGGTTGTTGATCCTCGCATTTCCTCCACAAACCTGTAACCTGTTGCGGGACCTGTGCATGTGTTTGGCTTCAGGGATGGGGCGGTTGTTGATTGGACCAGGGATTCTTGTCGTGATGTGCTTCTCACCAGCTCAGGAGCTGCACGTCTACATGACGATCCCCTTCGTGGAAGAAGTAGAGGCCTCCCCGAAGGAAGGAGAGGCCGAGAGCCAGTTTTTCAACACAGTTTGCTTGGCTGGACCCTCCGGAGAAGTGGTGTCTCAGCTGACACTTTAAGTCATGGACTGGCAAAAGCTGGCCTGCATGTTCGGGTGCGCGAGTTGTAAGGTCGTCCACTATCGCAAAACGCACCTGTGGGACACTGCTGCGGTTTTTTCTAACAGTGTGAGCAGCACTTGCGATGAGTGGATCAACAACTTGCATTTTTTGGAGGACTACGTCGATGGAAGCTGGGCTTCCAGAGGCGATAGCCCAGGCTTCGTGGAGACGGAATTCGGCCGAGTTGGAATTGGCACCATGGCGCTCATGAAACGAGTGCCGCAAACTTTCTGCAAACCTAAGGTCATCGTTGTCGAATTCGTTTTCCGATGTATAGAAAGCATGCAGGTCTCGGCATCCGGACTTGGAAGGCCCTCGTATCATCAAACACTGCATAGCAAGCTCTCTTTCTCTCGCACTGTATGCAGTATGAGAAGCCACAAGTGGTGTCAAGACCAGGGTTTGAGATTAGATATCTTGATGCCGGGAGTCTCGGTCCTGCGCTTGCAACGGCTTTTATGTCGCTTCAGGCATCTGTTATGACATACACCGCCTGGCTCAGCTTTACTCGATTCCCGGCCACGATGCAATGCAAGTAGTTATGTCTATGCAGGTGTCAGATCTGCAGGGGGGGCCCAAGGAATGCAAATCTCTGGGCTCTCTTGTACTCCGTGGCCTGGGTTGGGCACCCAACTGATGGTCCGACAGAGCGCTGGTTTCGCAAGGCAGAGCGGCATGTCGGCGTGTCGTAGCTCGAGGATGCCTTTTGTGAGCTGCGAGTTGGATAGCTGTGCAGGATTTGTCCGAAACATACTTGGGAAGGGACGGCTTGAAGTGCTTCGTCATCGTGACTTGGACGATCAAAAAGCTTCCTTCGTGCAGGAGAGAGTCGCGAGAGTGAGCTCATGCACTAGCCGATTTCGATGGGGGGCAATGCAAGCCCCGGCGTCGAGGCCGCCAACTGGAGCACAGACCGCGAGTATTTCTGGGACGGTGCTGGCTACAGCTCCATGTATGGACAAGCTGCTAAGCTTAAAGACCCGCACAGACAGGCGCACACTCGCTCCTGGCTCCCTCCCTTTCTCGATCTCTCGCTCTCTCGTTCGCTCTCTCCGTCCGTCCGTCGGTCTGTCTGTCTGTTTGTCTGTCGGTCGGTCGGTCTGTCTGTCTGTTTGTCTCTCTCTCTCTGAGTGCCTCTCTCTCTCTCTCTGTCTCTTTCTCTCTCTGCTATGTGCATCCGCCTATCGCATCCATATCTCCTCAGCTTTCTATGCATGTGAGAGATATATACATATGTACACGGCTCAAGCCGCGGGCTCGAGCCAAGTGGCTGCGGCTGCGTCCGGGCGCGGCCCGCGTTCACCCTAAACCCTAAGCCATCCTAGGCTCCAGGTCTCCCGTGGCTTCCTGGAGCCCAGGTGGCCGTCAAAGGGGGGTCTCCGCACGCCCCCAGACAAGGAAGCAGAGAGCGACTCTTAGTCTGGCCTCTTGCTAGAGCCACGTGTCAGGGCCGGTGTTAAACGCCCGGAGTCCTGCCGGGCGCTACGTGTGACTCGGGGTCAGACTTGTCTGGCAGGTCCTGGAGTTCCACAAAATCTTCGATAAGGGCATCAAGAGCATCTTGGATGGGTCACAGGGCCAGAGTGCTCTTGGGTGCCGTCGGTGGCGGTCTCGACGTAGGCGGGGCGTCGTCCGAACAGCTCGGCAAGCTCATCGAGACTCTTTGCCAGCTTGTGCTCCACATGTCCTGGATGGTCTTGCCCGCCCAGTCGAGGTCCTGCTGGAGCTCGTCCAACTGGTGAGTCCCCCCAGCTGCGGGGCCTTACGAGGGAGCTCCAAGCCGTGACTTCAAGCCTCAAGGACCACCGCCAGCAGCAGAAGGAAGCAAACACGGAATTCTCCAGACGGCTGATGGAGATATGGAAAGAGATCTCCACCTTGAGCTCCAAGATCCTCAATGGTTTCGCAGGGCTGAGTCCAATCCAAGGAAGCAGCTGAGAGGGGAGACGAGGCTTAGCAGCCGTGCGTGTGTCGGGTCCTTCGCCCTCGGAGAAAGAGCTGCTGGAGCCTGTGGGTGAGAGCCACACGGGTTTGGCGGAGGTCAAGTGCAATCCACCGCAGCATGAGCCGAACCTCTTGAATCCTGGGGCCGAGGACCCACCGCAGCAGTGATGTTGGGAAAGCTGTTAGTTACGTGCGCTGGCCGGCCATGCCGACCCCAACTACTAGATGGTAGTTCTGGGCCCCAACAAGCTATGTACTCGAAGTAGCCTTTCTTAGTATGCTCCCTAGCTACTGCCCCTGTCTTTTGGTGACACAGCTGCATAGCTCACAAGGGGCACTTGAGAATCGCGATCGATGCATTCCGCAAGAGCATACATCGCACTTTCCTTTGCACTGCCTTTGGCACCTTGTACAGTACTGTAGCTGAACTTTCCTTGCCCTGCGAAATGTGGTACTGCCTGACCTTCCTGCTGCGCGCTGCAAAACATGTCCGGCGCCTTGGCACCGAGCTGTCGGATCTGCATGATGTACGAATCCCTTGGTTCGTAGCTTCAATACAGGTCCGCGCCTCAGAATGTTGGCTCGACTCAGGTTGGCTAGAGCGGCTAGAGCTGCCTCGATCTCTGTTCTCCTGAGTGGGCCTGCGCACCTCGCTTCACTCCCCTATCGTGGTAGATTCTGGTAGATGCAAGCTCAGACGAAGAGGAGCCTTCTAGGAACCGGGATGACGAACCTAGGTTCCTGCAATGCTATGAGGTTTTCTTTGGGGCCGATGCAAAAGCGGACCCTCAACATCCTGAAGATGTCCCGCCCCCCCAGCCAGCTTATTGGACTCTACCGACTCCTGCCACAAGCCGCCCTCAAGCAGTCTCCATACGGCCTGTGCAGTAGCATTGTAGCAGGTGCATCTCCCAGAAATTGTCTGAACGTAGTACAGTTTACGCATGAGTTCCCCCTGTTCTGTTTAGTCGTAACAAAGCACTTGGCTCCTACCTCTCCTGTCATCACTATACTAGTTTCGTTATCCGTAGGGGATGCTTTAGTGAGGTGCACAGGGGCCTGAGAAACGGGCCGACAGGTGCGGCCATTGTAGCTTTATCGCAGACGATCCCAACCGAAGGAGTGTGGGTACAGGACCGGGTCGGAGCCACTACCAATGGACCAAGTGATACCAGGCATCACCAGCAAAAGGGACAGTCTTTAGCGTCGAACATCCCTATGTCTTTGATTCTTGGAGACTCCTGCATGCTGGTCACAGCTTGGGAGATCATGAAGCGAGCTTTGTGCTCGTGGCCTTTTCCACGATCCACGCGAGCACACTGAGCTGGTGGGCCGAGGAGGAACTTCGGGATTTGGGTTTCAGCTGCCTTCTCCCAGCAGATTCAGTCTGTCACGCATGGGTGCAAGGGGTGTGCAGGTACCCGGCTAAGACAGATGAGCATAAGAGAAGCACTCAATCTTGCACCTAAGGAAGCCGACCAACACGATGTCATTGAAATTTCGCAGGAGACACAGGAAACACCCGTGAAGCCCGAGGTTCAAGGTCACAGGTGTCTCTTGGATATAGGGATACGGAACGTCTAGGGGCGGAGGCAGGAGGTCCCAGGTGATGCTCGGCAGCTTGGCTCAGCATGGAACAGGCTTCAGGTTTCAGGTGATGCTTGGTGCCTTGGCTGCAACGAAAGGTTTCAGGCTCTAGGTAACCCTCGGCTTGTTTCTTGCACCGGAGGTGTGTGTGTGTGTGTGTGTGTAACTCACACCACACTTCAGTCTGCTCCTTGCACTGCTTGCGGTTGCTGTTACGTGTACACTGCGCCATGCCTCCTTGCACTGCACTGCGTTGTTTATTTTCACCCACATTGCACTGCGCACTGTCACCTTGCCTTGCCCTTGCCTCTCCACCGTCACTGCCTGCACTGTTGTGCACTGCTCCTTGCAATTTGGCACTGCGGCCACTCCTCTCCTTTCCCAATTCTCCACCCCCCCTTGTCGTCCCCTCTCCCTGTCTCTCGGTCTCCTTCGCCCCGCAATCCTCGTTTTTTGTATGTTCACCGATTCTTAGTATAATAACTGGATCGTCCCCCAACTTACATAGCAAACCACCAACCCGCCACGCGGCCGCCATGGAGTCTCCGAGCCGCCGGACAGCTGCATGGGAACCTCTGTGTCGGTGAGTGAATACCCGGTTGAATGCTTGGGGACAAACACTGCTATGCTGGACTGCAATCCATGGGGTGACGCTGGGCGGTATGACATGGGACAGGAGCCAGACCAAAAACTGCCTGGGCTCCCAGACAGGTTGTGGTCACACGAGCGCTTGTGCTCCTGTGTATGTGGTCCCTCGAGCTGAAGTTCTGATCGTTAGGCTATATAACTGAGTTGTGAGAGACAAGAACGATCAAAAGACCTCGCAACAAGAAATCCCAGATGTGCTTCGGGGCAGCATGTAGCGGCAGAGAGTAGTAGAGAGGTGAGCACGTCAGGCATACCAGTGTAGTCGATGGCTCTAACTTCGTGTTGTGGAATGTTGTGCGAGACTGGGATGCCCAGGCGCTGCGTCATTGCACCGGGAGGGCATCGTCATAGTGGCTTCATCTTTTGTGTTTTGCTGTGTGAACAGGAACGCACCCCCGGTAGTATCACCGCCTCTTACATAGAACTGGACCTTCGCACTGCGCAAGCCGGAACACTTTGTGAAGGTAGCATGTACTCTTTGTGAAGGTAGCAGGTACTCTACTCATTTTCTTGCTCTTGCTTCTGGGCCAAAATCAGTGTTGCAGATAGCTGCTGGAACTGTTTAGTGTAGCTATCTAGCCCGTCACCCAAGAGGCACCTGCCAAACAGTCGCAAGACGCGCCATGCGGGAGCCAAGAATAATTGTGGTTGCAGGGGTGAACCTGGCCCCTGCGTTTCTCACTTTGTGTATACCCTGATGAAAGCGACTTGGATCCCGACGCGCATGTCGATAAGCCCCAGAAACGAAGGGTTCATGTTTAAGGGTTCAGTTGTAGGGGAAACCAAAACCAAAAACACCAGATAAACAAACAATACAAACACCAAAGCCGAAAAATCAAACAACAAAAGCCAGCAGATTACATAACAACACACACAAAACAACCAAAAAAGAAACAATATTTGGGAAGTTTGGTAGAGAGGTGGCTAGGCTAGGTTTCCAAGAGTTTCTAACTGTTGTTGTTTTTGGTTCTTCGTGTTTTTTTGGTTTGGTGTCTTTGTCATTTTTGGTGCCTTTCGTCGTAGTTTTTTCACAACCCGGGTGGCGCAGCTGGTTTCCCACGAGCCGCTTCTTACGTTCACGGGGCCTGCGTGAAGGTTTGTGGTCTCGCATAAATTGCGAGAAAGCATATAAAGAACAATTTTATCCAATGCTGTGGTGAAAATATTCTGGGTCCGGTGAATAATTGAAGAAAAGTGGGAAATGGGGACCCGGGACAGTGCATGGTATATTTCGTATATGGTAAAGTATCCACTTTCCATCCGATGGCCTGCCGCTATCTGCCATGCAACCACTGTTTGCAATAGACTTGTCTGTTATTCATTGTATGTATTTGTCTGTACTAGCCAGATATTTATTGAAAGAACATATGTTGAACATTTCATCAGCTTATGCAATGATTGGGTTTTGTTCAATAGCACATATGAGGGCAAGCTATAGTAGCTACTTTCCAGCTCAATATGCTAGCGATTGGCCAACGTGCAACTCACTCAGATCACATTACAATGCGAGTACATTTCCGTTATAAATTCTGATCCAAATATTATGCAAATGACTACGAGTATGAGACGCCGTATTATTCTTGGGTTCACTAGCCTTGCTCAGGCGATCTCAGTGAGCAACACACGGAAAGCTATTCTACATGCCATTTTCGTTCATCTTGGGTTAGCGTTGCTTGCATCACCAGTCGGTGTCTTTGCTATTGTAACTTCGACTGTACCATCGTCATGAAGCGTACTATTTCTGCCGGTCTGCACTCAAATCGCTGTCATCAAGAAATGCTTGGTACCTGGCACTATATGTCTGGCTTGATGGGCCGAAACACGGGTTATCAGTTCAGACTTCTGCCGAGGTCGGTGGAAATATGTTTGCATAAGAGGGTTTTATGCAAGACTCTTGCTCAGAATAAGTAAATTTGTGAGAAGGTTGCATGCAAGGTTCTGCGCTAGGATTCTGCTGGATGGTTTGATAGCCCTGAGTTAGGTCACGTGGTATCAAGTCATTGAACCGTGAGTTTTTCGGTGGCAAATACATGCCTCGTCGGAGCCACGCAGAGCCCTCTGTCTGAACGTGTTCGCAAAACAAACCCTAAGGACGGGCAAAGGCTTGCATACCTGGATGTTGAAGTTGGAGACAGCATCCTGTACAGCGACATACCATTTGACCCGTCCTGACGGGATGGATGGACTTATCCGAAGAAGTGCCTCGAGCCCTCGCTTGCACGTGCTCTCGCGATTTCATGCTCACAAGCCATCTTCAAGGAGGCATGGGATCGCGGTTGCCGGCGACGTCTATCACAGGCAGGCTCGGCTGCCTTGCAATGAATGCGGCTGTGGCTTGGACTTGCTGAGATTGCTTCCGGAAGAGACGTCCGAATACGGAGCAAAAGGTTCGTGTGCACCGGCAAGTTGCAGCGCTTGAAACTTGTCTGCTTCGAGCCAGTTTTGCTTACAGCTGCTTACAGTTCTTTGAGGAAACTCCGGTGGAACAGCGGATGGTTCGAGTGTGGGCCCTGAGCATCCCTGGGCCCTGGGCCACCTCACAGGGTGTCTCCGATTTGTCACAGCGGATGCTCGAAGCGGAGGCGACGAGCACGCCGGACGGGAGCGCAGCTGAGAATGTTGAATTTGTGGCGGAATCAGACCCCACACCACGCCGACATACGTTGAACTGAGGCCATTCCCCGGAGGGCGCCTGTCACCTCTCAGCGAGCTCTCCCAAGACCAGGAGATCTGGCCACCTGGGATACGCAAAGGTTCCGAGTCTGTCGCATCTTCCGGCGAGCAGGAGCGTTGCAAAGGAATGCTGGCGGACACTTGGGCGCGAGCCTGTCGCGTTTGACTTGAGCCTGCAAGTAAAACGCCTCACCGAATCTAGCACGGAATGCATGACATGCATGCACGCTTTGGCGGTGCACATGCAGTCCATACATCGATCAGGGAACCTATGACCTCAAGATGCGTCAAGCGACAAAGCACTGGTTTGACATCGGAAGATGGGAAGAGATGGGATGGAATGGAATTGCGGGCCGATCGCTGCAGGTCAATCCTTTCTGCTCTGGCCTTGCTGCTGCACGGGTTTCAGCCTCAGACCCACAAGATCCCACGCCGCAAGGCTACTGTACTGCTTCACTGTTGCGAGCTGAAGTCTCCATAGGACACAAGATTCAATGGCAGTGCAGCAGGCGGGGGAAGTAGGGCGTGTGACGTGTCCTGACTGTGGACTGTGGCGGTTTGAGAGGCTCTCCGCTGCCTCCAGACTTTGCTATATTGCTGCAGCAGGAGGGTGGTAGCGGTGGTCCGAGTTTGCTGAAGTAGTGGAAATCACCAACACAGTATCCGTAGCTCGCAGGCTGTCGTTGGATCAAGCTCGTGATGTCTGGACCCCGGCCACGCGACGTGACTTGCACCCGTTTGTGAGGGCATCGGATTCCTATAGACATGCGAAGGCATGTCTCCTGCAGTCCGCCACCCAACGCTGCAGCTGACAAGGTATGCTTTGCTTGTGAGTGTGGCTGCCACCAAAGGGTGCAGGATCGTGAGCTTGCATAGATTCTGCCGCCGAGGTTCTCGCGGTATGCCTGGCCGAGTCATGCCCGGGAGGCAAGGGCCGACGCATGTCCACGTCAAAAGTCAAAATCAACAGACGCCAATGGCTTGCTTCTCTCAAGCTTTTGTTGACGGCGGCGGCGATCTTCGGATGCAGCTGAGACTAAACTATATGTAATACAACTTAACTGTAAGCTTCATGTTCATCGGGCATCGGGAGCATTCTGCTCCGGATATCGGCGGTGCAGGTGATGGGCGAGATGAAAGTCCCCAGCCATGTGAGCACGCTCCCAACGTAAAGCTGATCCGAGTTGCTCCGTGTCCACGTATCTCCACACGCGCTTATGACCCAACTTCGGTTCACATCTTCAGCAGTGCAACACACTATTACTGTAACCAAGTCGTCTACGTTGATTTAGAGAGGGATTTGCGATTTTGTAGGTGGAAGCTTGGGAGACATCAGCTCAGGGTTGGAGAGCCAGGAATAGCTGTAGAGCCCTGCTTCAAGAAAAGCTAGGGTGCACGACTGGGTGCTTCTTACTTCTTAATCTAAATCAGCTCTGTGGCGGCGGGTTGTCGTTTGATAGTGGCTTTTGGAAGTGCTGAAACATGCCCCGAAACGGGGTGAGGCCCGCAGGTGCCTGCAGCCTTTGTTTGTTCCGAAACCCTTCCTGTGTTCGCGAGTGCGTGCCACGGTCCTGAATGGATATATGTCTCACCGTTGCCGTTTATGGCCCTTGGGTTCCGGTAAGTTACACAGTTGGAAAAGGAAAGCCCGACCAATTCTCAATTTCCAGTCTTAACTGTGCTCTTTGTCGTACAGGCTGACGCAGAGCTGGCTATAGGTGCTGCCAGCCCACGCCTCAAATCTCTGCTTCGTTATTCAAGAATCGTTACATGAACAGCTTGTGGCATCTGTGTACCTCCTGAGCAGCCAGGCTCCGGCAGCAATCCTGCCGGCACACCGACCGCCAAGAATCTGCTGTGTTTCAAGGCTTCGTGGGGATTCATGCAAATCGCACTGCGTGCTTGGTAGCTCAGCGTTTGCAGCAAGATAGACTGAAGCAAGTTCGCCACAGGCATTGGTCCACTATTGCTACCGCTTCGGCAGTTTGTTTGCGCCCCAGTTCGATAGCTCAACAAGCCAACCACAGCTAGGAGTGACCATGTTAGACCTATCGTGATTGTCATGAGACGTCCATGAGGTTGGGAGAGCCCGGCTGGACGATCGCATTGCGTGCCGATGCCTCGCATGTTGAGTCAGCAGACCTGTGGAATGGGCTCTTGCTGTAGGAGAGTAGGATCTTCGCTCGAACGGCTGATTGACAGGCATTCAACTGTTTGGAACGTACGTTTCAGAAGGCCAGTGCAGACCTGAACTGCTTTGATAGCGGGCTCTCGCGCGGGCGCTTGTGTGTGTGTGTGTGTGTGTGTTCGTGTGTGTGTGTGTGTGCGGGGATGTTGCTGCGAGAGCGTACTCGTTGTTTCTTTCTTTATCTCAGTCGGTGCATGATGGAAAGAATTGGCAGGCAGCTCCGGTACCTGGCTCAGACCTATCGTCACTGCGGCAGGCGCAAGGTTTTTGAACCTGCAAGCCTGTGTGAGCGCGGCTTCAGTAGTCAGGTTGTGTCAAGTTGTGTTCAGCGTCTTGTCTGCACCATGTCCTGGCAGTACGAAGTATGTGAATGGTCCTGTGGCTTTCGTACGGGCGATATGGCAGGGATAACGGCAGAAGCTGTGTTGAAGCAAGAGTTGCGGGACCCCTCGCCACATCATTGGCCCAAGGCTTCTCCAAGTTTGTACTAACAGCAAAGGCTTGGAGTTGGGACTGTCAGGGCACTGTAGTCGATGGCTGCTGTAGGTTTAAGCGTGTGACGAAACAGGGAGCCACCGACCTGACAAATGCTACCCACAGTGAGTGACCCATCGTTGAGCTCCCAGTCGCTGCTTCATTCTGCCGAATTTGTAGGCAGTGTTGCATCACGCCTCCCCGAAAGGCTCTGTGCCTCTATGCCACTGTGCAAGATATTATTAAACAGTGCCACGAAGTATGCTTTCCTGTTTGTTTCCTCCTTTCAAGCAGAGCTGCGCCATGCTTCTGGATCCTTGGGACCCGGTTCCTGGAAGTCGGCACTTTGGCCGATGCTGCGTGCTGCACCTTCATGGAAACTGACAAGCAAGGCAAGCGGGCCGGGCGACTCGTGGATCGGGGTACATCTCGATCCAAGCACGTTTTGGTTCACCATTAACAAACTGCCATCTCGGGAGGCCTCTTCCTCTGGGATGCTGTCTGCATCACAGCACGGGTTCCATCCCACGCAGAGGCTTACAGGCGCGAACTACAGAGACGAGGTGCGTCCGAGAATATCAGTTAGAAGGCATGGAATTGGCTCCTTAACTCAGAGCCCAGGCCCAGCAGTGCTGACATCCTTGCTGCTGGCTGTCAGCGATCCCGAGCAGCCGGAGCCGTCGCCGTCGACTCCCCGAGAGGTGCGGGAGACCACGGGAGACGTAGTCGATGGAGGCCCTGCCTCCCCTTCAGTCGTTTCCCCGCATCCCCTGCTAGGCAAGGCCCTGCAGTATCGGCAGCGGTGGGGCGACGCTGAATGCAGCTTAGCATAGCTAAGCCTTGTTGCTGATGCAATTCGCAAGTCTCGGGCCTTCGGTGCCCAGGCTCTCCTGCTAATTGCAGAGCACCTCTCAGCCCTGCAGGCAGGCGGGACTGTCATGAGGATCCTGAGGCTTGAGCAGGAAAACTGAAGTGTCACATGGCTGGTCTGTGTAGGTGTGCGGCTGACGCGTGCATGTGTCTCTGTGTGTGTCCGTCTGTCTTCCTGCCTGTCTGTGCGTTTGCGTGGAATGAACTCTTCCAGGGCGAAAGCAGCGTCGATCTGACAGTGCTGCGAGATCGTCGGGTGCCAGACTCAGTCTCAACTCGAAGTCAGGGTTGCGAGCAACGACTGTTACCTGTCATGGTCGCGCAGCATACTAAAGAATACGGCATGGACATGCGCCCTTGGGTGGAATCGATGTCTCTGAAATTCCAGCATGTGGGAGTTTTGTTACATGCTGTGGAAGATGCCGGAGTCTGCAGAGCAAAACGGAGGGCACCAGCAGTTGTGCAGATTCTCTTGCTACTTGTATCTGAAAAATACCCACTGCGTATCTGCCGGGAAAGTTCACATTTTCCAGCTTGGCCTCTCCGTGTCTCAAATTGTAAGGTGCTGATTCTTCATGTCGGTGGCACCGAGCAGCGAATTCCAGCGTTCTCTTTGCTTCCAAACTTCCAGGAAGGCAGCCGTGAAGTACATACCGCGTGATCTGGAGCCCAAAGCCCCTGGCAGAGAAGACACGCTGGAGGGAAGGTTACCAGTTGCACGTAGGATTTAAACCGGAAGGATTGGCGACAGGTTGCAACCAAGGTAGCAGAAGGTACTTTGCTCGAGCGGCAACCTACTCCTATGCCAATATCGGGCCAGGCTCAGTCTAGACAGGACAAGACACGGAGAGCCTGAAGAGTGCAACGTGTCGATCGGGATCATGAATCACTCACTTTGCTGAGAATGATCTGTCCATCAGACGTAGACCGAGCCTAGCACACAAAAACCAAGTTCCACGCACGCCTAAACCTTCAAATGCAGCGCCGTGTTGCAGATCTAAGCCTTTGTGCTAGCAGTCATGTTTCGATGGTGCAGGCATGCGATCCTCTACGCATGCCTTGAGCACAGTGGACCTGCTGATGGACTCAGTCTGAGCTTCAAGGAATCAAGGAACCATATTGTGCGAAAGGCCTACTCCAACAGCTTGTGCCGGAGCTTGCTCATGTGGCGAAGACCGCGAAATTATTCTAAGGACAGCCTGGCCAATCTTGCTTCACGTTGTCCACCAGGTCTGTTCGTGGTTTCTTCCCAGGAGCTTCTTTGTAACAAGCGCTTGCAAGTCTCCATAGAGTCATAGAGATCTAAACGACGGTTCGAAGTTTGTGCAGGACTCCTTCATGCAGGTTAGCGAGGGCTTCTGTGAGAGATTTGCAGCAGCGGCGCTGACGGACAGTTCCAGCTGCAAAGGCAATGCCAGTGTCCTTGAGAGCCTGGGAGGTATAGTAACCGTCGGCAGACAAGGCCTAAGATTTAAGGTGTAAGATGTTTTTGGCATGCCTCTCCCAGAGAGTCTGGGTACGACGTCAGGTTCGAGCTGGTACCGGCCAACATATCAGAGTACTGATGACAAGCGTGTCTTTCAACTTCATGCCCCCCTCATAAAAGCTCCCTCCCCCTCCCTCCCTTTCTTCCTTCCTCCCTCCCTCTCTCTCTCGCTCTCTCTGTCTCTCGCTCTCTCCGCGTTTGTTACATTGGCCCCTGACTGTACACTGGCTGCCGCAGCGACCGCTCCGTGTGTTTTGTTGCTTTTGCCTGCCAGCTGCTAGCTGCCTTCAGACAGCTAGCTAGCAGGTGTTGTTACGGCTATGGCCGTGGCACTGCCCATCGAAGAAGTTGCGGAGCGCTATGGTGCATATGCATTAGACGCAGGCCGTGCAATTGAATCAAAGCAGATGGGTGGACTGACGCCGTGTCATTTCAAACTTGAGAGTGGCCGCGGCAGACGGCACCGTGCGGCAGCTGCTGTTCCGGGAATCTGCCGAGACCCTGCGAATCCAGGCGCAAATAGGCTGGGGCCTGCCTCTTGTGTGATGCCTCTCACTGATCCCAATCACAACGTACAAGAATGACCGACCGGCCCAAGTCGCGAACTGTGCAGCATGTGCACGTGTGTGGTTTGTTCGCATTGTTCAGGCTCTTCGAGATGTACTGCCACTTGGCGGCATTAACGGGCGGGGCGGGCGGGGTGCTTCCGAGTGAGCAATCGCTTGAGGCGAAGGCGTGTGGAGTTGTTTTCTTCGATGCAGCAGCTGCCACGCAGCTGCTGCACCTGGCCTTCGATCCATCGTTCCTGGCCAAGAGTTTGGAGGACATTTGGGAAGACCTCACTAAATTGCGGTGCATCGTGATATTTATACCAGCCATATGCAGACACGTGCGCGAGAAGTCTTATAGTATCCTTAAGAGAGGAGGGTCCAAGGGGGGTACATAGCCTAGTGATCCCTAATTCTCCCTAGTACTCCCTAAGGTTCCCTTAGAGCCCCCTAAAAATTCCTTGTACCCTCCCCACTTGAACCACCCTCCCTTAAGGATCGTATAAGATTCGGGGTGTGCACTGTCAGGTTCGAGGCATGTTCATATCTGGGCATCGACAATGGTGCGACACCGCGAGGCCCAACTCTGAAGCTGCAGCTATCTTCTCACGATTGTCACAGTTGCCAGTTGGTGTCTTGCTCCAGGTTTCTCGCTGTACTTGGACCTACTTGCCGCCATGGGCACCGAGGTGGACTTGGACCACTTCTGTGCTGCCGGGAAGCTCAACTGCAACCAGGTCGTCTTCTTCCGTGGGACTGAGATGAGGAATGTTTCGTGAACAGGCAATTTCCTGCCGGAAGTCCCTCAGGAATGAAGTCGAGCCGGTCCTGCGTCAGGCAATTTGTAAGGGGCTGCAAGGTTTTCGTTTGACTGCAGCAGTCTTGGAGAGTCTTGGCGGCAACTCATGTCATGCCACGCCTTGCTGTCGTTCGTGATTCGCAACGCGTACGGATCATAATGAGCCTCAGCCTTTGCATCTTACCAGCAGCTATGTCATTCGGGAGCCTGCGACCACGAGGACACAGGATGCTCAGTATCGCTTTGCACCTTGGATCAAGGTATGAGCAGGGTGTAGATTGAGCAGCCAGCCGATCGAGTCGGCTTGTTTTGTTGAGCGAGGTTCGCTCCACGCACGACTTTGTGCAGCTTCTTTCCTCGCTGCACTCGTGCTCAGAGCCAGAGGTTCTTCATCTTGCTTGTGGTGGCAAAGCCCGAATTGCTAAAGCCTTCAGTGCTCAGTGTGCTTGGCAGGTGCAATGCTTCAGCAGTTATTTGGAAGAGCCTGCTCGTGTGGACACGTCCGCCTTCGTGGTGAACGCCGTCCTTCACAGCTGCTGTCCGACGCCCAGAGTGGAGTCACCGGGTGCATGAAGGCCCGAGGGGAAACGCTCACTACCAAGACCTACAGTAAAGGCCTGTAGAGGTTGTGGGGTCGGAACAAGAGGCTGTGCGGCCCTTTTTGGGCGCACAGTTTGGCAATTTCAGGTTGAGTGTTAAAGCTGTCAGCTGCGCCAGGTGACGTTGCCATGGAGGCCATAGTGGAAAGTTCCGCATTGGAGGATTGCCGAGTGGAGCCTTGGCTACAGACACTGCCACCCCTTAGCCTTAGGCTTATGGTTCCCACGAAGAGCCGCGATGAGGAGCAGGGAGCTGTGTGCAGCGGCCTTAAGCGGCTGCGTGGGCTGGCCATTCCGTCCGGGATTTGGCTTCAGCAGGCGGAGAGCACACGAAGCGACGCGGTCCATAGCCCGCCTTCTTGCAATGTCGGCGTTGAGCAAGGGACCTTTCGCTTCAGAGGTGGCGCTGCTGCCATCCGGGCAGAGCCAGGCCCAACGCGTCTGCTGCAATTGGAATTGTTTCCGAGCCAAGTGTACCCAGTCGCATCACAAGAAGACAAGACTGAGGTTCTGAGGTTGAAGCCTTGTTTTCCCGACATCACAACCACTGTTCATAGTCATTGCCCATCAAGTGGTGGCAGAAAGCAATCGCGGTCGTTCGTACCAACTCTGAATGCATCGAAGTGCCAAGCCGAAAGGTAACATGACCGCTACAAGCACATCTCATCCTAAGCAATTGGTAGCACTGTATGTATATATATATATATATATGACGAACACTGGGACGAACCTAACGTAGGGGTCAAGCAGCAAAGCTTCAGGACGAGGCACAGAACCGGTCAGTGTGCGTTTGACTACGATCCCGGCCTGGACTGACCCTTTGTGTCGGCGCAATTCTCGGCACAGTAACTGTTAGAACAAACACGCCTCCCAAGATGGTTGCAGTTGTGCAAGGATAGCAGCTGGTGGAAAGCCATCGAAAACTCTCGCAATGGAAACGAGTTCTGCGAGACTTCTCTAACGGCGGCACCGGGTGCATTTCCATGCGCATAACTTACTGCATAACCAATCCACAACTCGATCCTCGCTTGAAACGTGCAGCAGTCAGAGGCAAGGAAGTCAAGCCGGCTCCAAGCTTGTCAGTTGTGAAGGCCACTTCCCGATGCTGCTTGCTGACATTGGGAGTTGGCGATGAGGCGTAGCCGCAAAAGCCCAAAAGCGTTTCAAGCCGCGTGAGCTAGCTAAGGTGTCTATGCGGAATGGGACCGTGCTGAACCAGACTTGGCAGGAGCTTTTCGCAAACACAGGACCGAAAAAAGGCGTTCAACGGGACTCCTTGATCATCCGACCGTGCCACCGCAGAATTACGGACATGTGCAAGAGGACTTTGTGCCGCCGATGTTTGGCCTGATGGCAGAGGTACGTTGCACACTGCGTGTCGCTTTATCGCGCTTGATAGAATCTGATTCCGTGTGTCGGACTATTGTTCAATCTGGCAACTACCGTTTTTTGTTCTAGCACTGCAGACATTCAACAGTCTGCATGCTTCTGTGTGCTGCCCAAGGCTTATTCCCCATCGTTCCCTCGCAGGGAACAGCCAGTGGGAGTGTCTCCAACCTGGCCTTGGTTTGGGCTGCTGGGTTTCAACAAGATGGTTCAGCCATGTCAGCAACCGGCAACCAGCATCGCTTTCGAAGGTGGATTACATCGTTGCCTGCAGACAGCCGGCTGCAGCCCGCCCTTCTTGTCTGGAGACTCGGGCGGGCACAGGTCCTCGAAGCCAGGAGCCTGGAGATAACTCCGACATCACTGTCCCTCAGCCGCAGGATCTTTGGCGGCGCTCCTGGAAAGATTTGCTGTTGCATTCGGAGCGCTTATCCCTTCACGATGTGGCTTTGCGGGCTGATGTGGGTGTGGAGTTGGAGTGGCAGGACGCAGTGACATCGTGCTCAAGCATTGCAAGTTGCATTTGCTCATAACATGCGTTGTTGGATCCCTCAGCTGTCGGCAGGACACGATAGCTGCAGAAGCCAATGTGCTGCGCGTGAAGCAGTTGCTGTTGGAGCAGAAGGATGCACCAATCACGCACATTCTGAAGGCCTGCGCCACATGATTGAGAATCACGCATTGTGGCAAGTTACTATAGAATGTTGGGTGCGTCGAGAGCAACTTGCATTGAAGGACGAGGTGCGTCGAGGAAGGCTGGGGTTGCTTGACAGTTTGGATGCTGGGCGGACAATAAAGATGTTCCTTCCTTCCAGTCAACCTTGATAGCTATGTTCCCACTACTTGCAACATGGGGCTACTTTAGCAGAGTGATGTGGCCCACGACACGACGATTTCACCGCCTTTGATGCAAGCGGGTGCAGTGGATCTATCGTGCAAGAGCTGTCTTGGGTCGAAATGCGTCTCTCGCTTGTGTGCGTGTACTGAAACTTCCCGGGGAATCTGACACTCTGCGGTGTCTGTTTGTGCGGAAGTGTTCTGCCCGAAACCGGAGTGCACCCAAGGACGAGGTGGCTGCGAGTGAGGCAACACCTCTGGATGTGGCAGCACGCTCCCTTGCTCAGGCAGATCTGGCAGACTTTGCACGACCTGGCTTAGCCGAAGCTTGGTGCCTCCCATTTAACACACATCCACTCTGAAGCCATGGTGCACGTTCTGTTACGCTAAGGCATGCCATGTCACCGCAGCTAGGTGGGTTCGAGGAGACGGCATCAAGCATAGGATTGCGGTGGAGCCATGGCGGAGGACAGTCCCTTTTCCTGGGACGTGCCCACGCAGCTGGAGTGGGAGTCCACGCAGCTGGATGTCGCAGAAGAGGAGCTCTCGCCTAGAGGACGGGAGCCGACGGTGGCTCCGACGCAACTGGACTCGCCTAGCTCTTCGAGGCACCCTGGTATGCCTTCTCCCGTGGCGGCTTCGGAGGCTAGTACGGTGCCAGGGTTTCCAACTCCAAAAGTCAAACGGGCACGGAAGCAGCAGATGCAGGCCAGAGAGGAAGCGATGGAGACTGAAGCCTTTACGGCTCCAGAGTGTGTGGACCCTGAATCGGGGAAACCCGGCATGCTTCCGAGCCAGTACACCCAGGGCTTTCCTAGCACGCCGCCTAGAAAAAGGCGCAGCGACAGAGACTTCAGCCCTCCCTCTCAGGAGATGCCACGGCAGAATGCTCCGGCAAACATGGCATCGCCACCGACACAGGAGATTGTTGGATTGATAGAGGCACAATTGCGTCCCGAGGATATAGTGCCGTTATTCCGGGAAAACCCGGATTACAACATCCCGTTGGAGGCGCATAAAGAGACGGTTGCATTCTCAATGCACCAGGTGTCCCGGGACGTCAGTCGCAGATTGTGGCTCGTGTATTGCTTGCTGTGTGCAGATGCAGGGAGCTTGAGCGACCACAAGCTCGCTGGAGATCGTGAGCATACAATGACCAACCACGGCATCGCATGTGTGGGCCGCTACTTGTTGCATGGCGCGCATCAGGTCTACGAGGAGGCTCGAGCCGTGCAGAAGTCGCTGAGCGTGCGCGCTTGGCTAGAGCGCCAAGAGTGGCCCAGGGCAAGACGTGGCAAGGAGGCGGTTGTGCACATTCCACAGGAGGAGCGCGTGCCTTGGAATCCCCGTGTCCTTCGCAACCACGAGTCGGAGCACGTGCAACAGGTCTTCAGGCAGCCTAAGTCAAAGGCAGCACCGAAGAAGAAGCCCGCAGTTGCGGGAAGCAGCGCGCGGAGAGGAACGCACGAGAGGCGCGCCGAGGAGAAGCCGAAGGTGCTGGAGTTAACCCTCGCCGAGATCTTAGAGCCTGTCCAACTGCTGGCGTTGAACCACGGGGATGAGGCCGGGTGAGAGTTGCTGGATTCTATGGTAAGGACCGAATAATTGGCTTCCCGCAACTGCGGGCTTCTTCTTCGGTGCTGCCTTTGACTTAGGCTGCCTGAAGACCTGTTGCACGTGCTCCGACTCGTGGTTGCGAAGGACACGGGGATTCCAAGGCACGCGCTCCTCCTGTGGAGTGTGCACAACCGCCTCCTTGCCACGTCTTGCCCTGGGCCACTCTTGGCGCTCTAGCCAAGCGCGCACGCTCAGCGACTTCGAGTGTCACAACACCACTCTGCGGTCGGCATTGCTCGCTAGGCTTCAGAAGTACCGTCAGGGAATGGGGGCCCACGTCAAGTTGACGCGCCTCCCGGTGCTCTTCCTTTGTAAGTCGGAGGCTCACGCGAAACTGCTCGAGCAGTACACGCATTGCTTCATGCGTGAGACCTGGCCCGAGAGCGTCTTGTCCTTGCCCTCTGACCCTGGCAGCGAGAGTGGCCAAGAGACCTACAAGCTCGAGTGGCTCTCGACGATCGTGGATGTGCTGCACCGAAGCTCCCAGAAGAGCGTGAGTCAGCTGACTGCTGGCAAGAGCCTGATCTACCAGAAGCATCAGAAACGCTACAATGAAGCACGCGGCATGGTAGTCAAGGACGAGCCCAACCACAGTGCTGATCTCTGAAAGATTGGCGAACACCTCTCTTGCCGGATTCACTCATCTGGCCAGTCTCGATCTCTTAGAGATTCGCGACTACAAGTTTTGCCAGACTTCCTCGTCTGGCCTCCGAGCAGCACTGCTCCTGGCTCCGTGTTGTACAGTAATCGAGCCACACACAAGCAGTGCCCAAGGCGAAATAAGAGGGCCTTGCATCTCCGTGATGTGTTGAACCACGTCTCCGGCACATGGCTGTGTAGCGAATGCGAAAGCACTTTCTGATGTCAGGTGGCGGAAGTCCTGGCCTCCATTGCCGGGTCGGCAGGACCGAAGCGGAATTGTGCCCGGCTTTCGTTGCAGCCAGTGAATCGAGGTGGACTGCGTTCCGGCAGTGCTCGGAATGTGCAGTGGCGGAAAGCCTTGCAGCTGCTTGCGAGCTTCGAGCCAAGGCGAGGAAACACTGACATGACAGTCTGTCCAGTGCGCCGGAAACCAAGGTGTCGCAAAGAAGCAGTGCGGCTCATGACGCTGATTCGCCGCTTGGACGAGAAACGACCGAAGAAGAGCCCTCGCGCTTCGCATGTGAGACGTGGACGTAGACACCGTTGGTTAAAACCCGGTCGCGGTGTTTGTGTGGTCTTCGCATCTCGGTGTGTTCAGTTGTGATGCTGGTCGAGGATCCCACTGGTTGCTAGACGGCCCTGTGGCTACCATGCGGGCTGCACGGCATTATGAAGCAGCAGCACAGGCGGGGTCCTGCATCTGCACTGGTGTCTTATGCTGTGATGTAAAGGCCTGTGAGAGAGCTTTCATTCAAGCAAGCATAGAGTAAAGGATTTTAAGGTGCCTGCCCCTCCCGCCATCACCTGTAACTGTAACACTACCTTCCGCAAGCTGGAGAGGCTGAATGAACCAGAACCGTGGCCTGTGGCAGTATCGCAGAATGCAAACCGAATGCAAACCCATAAGCTGAATCCGCCGTAGAAGTGGCATTCGGGGTCTGTGGGAGGGAGAGCAAGCGACGACCTTCGAATTCGACCTCATCAGGGCAGACAGAGAGAAAGAGAGAGAGAGAGAGAGACAGAGCTAAGTCGTCGTCTTGTGCTACTGTGTAACTCGAGCGTGGCCCCGTGAACTTTGAGTGAAGCCTGCCAAGGTGCTTGTACGGTCCAGGCTCATTCACGGACAACCACAAGAAAGAAACACAAGAAACAAGCAAGACCAAAGCAAAACAAATCACAACTAATCTTGGATCCGATCACCTCTCCTATTTTGAGCCGTTTCTCAGATGCTTCTAGACGAGATGCCCCCCTTCCCCGTTTTCACATTCGCACGCTTTCAGGTGGCGAACTCCGCAATTACACACCTGCCGATAGACGGAAATTGCAGTGAACCCAGGAACGTTGAGGATAGAAAGTGGACCTTGTCTGAGGGCGTGAACCCACAGCCACGGCTGAAAGACGGTAGACTGGTGGAAGGGGGTTTGCATAGCCGGCCCTGCCGGGGCATCCAACGATCCACCATAAAAGCCAGACAGTCCTGGGTGTCTGCCCCAGGCTGTTTTGAACAAGCGCGGGGCTAGTTACGGCTAGTTAAAGCCTTCTTGTTTGTGCATCGACGGTAATTGGAAGCACCTGGCTAGAAAAGCAAGCTCGGGCAACGGGGAGCCAACGGACGGGTGCTGACGACACCCATGAGATCAGCTCTATGGGCGGCGGTGAGTACGAGCGCAGTGGACATGGGGGCATTGGAAACTCGGGGGAACGAGTTCAACGGGCCCAGAGCCAGCTGCATGGGGGGGGGGGGGCGTTGACGTACCGTCGTCGCAGGCGTAGCTTGGCAGGCTTTGAGGGGAGATGTAATGCTGATTGTATGCAACTCCAAACCGCAACCTTGGAGAAAGAAAGAAAGAGTGTTGCAAAGAGGGGGGTCTCACTCCATGAAGCCGCGCAGTAGTAGTGCAGTGCATGCAGTGTGTTTGCTGTGTTGCGTGAGGTATGGGCATGTTGCTGGTTTTTTAGTTCAAGCCGAGCGCCTGAGAGCGGGCATGCCAAGCGGGGACGACTTATTTCCACATTGTCCTTGCATGCTGTGGCGGAATTTCAAGCACAGCACAGCCCTCCGGGAAAAACATCCCCCAGGGGGGGACCAGGCCTCTCAAGGAACCGCGGTCTAACAGCCCCTTCATGCCCTGATGACATAAAGAAGAGAGAGAAACAGAGGCTCAGAGGAAGCAGAGAGCCTTCGAGGGAGTGTCTGGAGGTTGGAGGTTTGAGAGTTTACCTTCTTCCAACTTTCAGAATCGGTTGACACTGACATAAATGGAGCAGCTGCCCGGAAAAAGAAAGGCAGAGCAAGGTAATCAAACGATTTCGCAATGGATCGTCACCTGCTGAGCTGGGCAGGTGCTGATCCTCACTGCAGTTGCAACGCCCGGACCTCAAGCCCTTGCATTTATCTGATGCGTTTGATGCTGGTGTTTCCTGCTTTAGGATTTGATTTTGGCGGTCGCATCCATCGCAGGTGCTCGAAGTTCGTTACAATTTCGCCGGCTGGGCAGATGAAGCCTGAGGGGTGCTGGGCAGTGGTGGAAGCGCCGGCACGGCAGCTTGGCGCTGCAGTGATGCAGGGGCTGCTAGGCATGATGTCGAAACGCATTCGTATTTTTTTACGGCAGCAGCCATCGAGTGAAGGGTTATGTGAGGTGAAGCCTGCACGTGACTTTTGTCGCTTTGTGCAGCATTTATCGCGCCCAAAGCCTTGGAGAGTACTAGTTACTAGTTACCAAACGTCGGCATCGAGTAGTTTGCAGGCGCGTGAAAAAGTCAGCTGCATTCGTTGGCGTCGGTTTGAGCATCCTACCAACTTAGTTGGTCTTGGAGACGAATGACGGGTGTCCGATGCGCCGGGGAGAAGGAGGAAGGAAGGAAGGGAGGGAGGGAATAAGAGGAAGGAAAGAAGGAAGGACCGGTTGTGCTGCCACTGCCAGGTGAACTACTAAAAGTTTGCACACGGACGCAGCACGACGGCGCTGTTGTCCATCGGTTCCTCGCTTGGGGTTTGTAATTTGGTATAATCTGGCTAACTTCGGCAAACACGTTACAACGTACCTGCAGCTAGACGCAATGAGATCTTGTGCGGCCAATCCGCTTCTGCGAGACGTCACCCCGAGCAGTTGGCTGCAGGATCGACAAGCTGTCCTTATTTCGGGAACATGTCGAGGGCTGGAGTACATCGACAGGTCGGCAAGCTGCGAGAACCGCTTGAAGAATGGGGAGAGACGTGAATAAGTGAATGTCAGGCACAGATAGTTCCAAATGCAGCTAGTGTAACTGGACCCCCACATCGACAAAGGATTGATCTTGCTGGCGGTTGGTCTGATACGCCGCCAATCTGCTACGAGCACGGCGGAGCTGTTGCCACATGCTTGCAGGGAAAGACGATGTTTCCGTGCTGGCAGTATGTTGCAGCTAGCTGTAGCTTGAGGTAGTGTTGTGGTCATACAGCCAGAAGTATCAGTGACCATAAGCCATAAAGTATGCTGTTGCTGCATTTGCGTTCAAGCTGCGTGTGGCTCAACTTGCAGGGACATCCTTGTGCTTAATGACTTATGGGTTCGCACCTACTTGTATGCACAAAAAGTCGTGCTGCAAGAGACTGACAGGGAAGGCCGATAGCAAGTCCGAATTGTCTGCAGAGTACTCACGCACAAACACATGCACACGCCGTGTAGAGAGATATGTGATTGCCGTCATGGCTGAGGGTAGGTTCTTCGGTGCCGATCAATTCAACCCACGACTCATCACGACTCAGATCGTCGTCATGCAGAGCTCGTTCTGGTTTTGTCTTGGTGCAGCCGTGGCGTTGGCAGATTGGCTGTTGAGTGAAGAACAGAGTGCAGCCCAGCTTTTTCAGCCCGAAGCGTACACTTGGACAACGAGAAGGGGATGGATTCTGGCCTTAGCTTTGCAGTTCACTTCTCTGGTAATGGCTGTCGAGTTGCGTTTCGTTGTGCAGCGTGCCAAGAAGTGCTTGGATTTCGTGACAACATACCACCTGTTTCACTTGCTCGCGACGTTCCTAGCGGAAGGCTTTCCTGCAAACATGGAATGGTGGATCATCCAGCTGCCTGCGCTCATTATCGCGGTTTTGCTGGGGGAGTACTTGTGCATGAAGGCCGAAACGCAGGACATCAAGCTTTACAAGAAGCCGAAGGTGTCCAGGCCCAGCTTTGACGAGATCTAGTTGCACCCGGATGCCTTCCCTGGCAGGCTGTGTCGACGCAGCGAGGGTCTGCGAGGGAAAAGTCTCTGGCACTAAAGCCTGCACTCTTCGATTCCCAAAGACCTACAGCCGGAGTGTCTGCAGGGTTAAGTCATCGAGAGTTGGGTGGTCAGCTGCGTGCAAGTGCTCAGGTGAACGTGGCAGTGCGTGTTGATGGCCGTCGGCCTTTGGGAGCCAGAGCCTTGCGCGTCTTGCTGGAGATCCACATGTAAGGCCAATGACAGACTAGACGGAAGCCTTTGCGCTGTCTGACGAGATGTCAATCGAATTGGGCATCATCATAGAATCATAGATGCTTGCGCTTCGTAGCTGGGTGGTGGATTTACAAGTATCGGCATGATTGCAGTAGTTGCATCGCAGATCAGGCCCGCGAGTCCGTTGGAATGGCTGAGAGTGTGCTACTTGCTAGAACAGCCGGCTACTGCTCGCAAATTTAGTGTCTAGCTTGTGCTGCAGTCGATAAGCCGATCAGACAGCCAACACGCTGAGAAAGCGATGCTTGTATCGGTGTCGCCAGAATGCGTAGTAGTAGTAGTAGTAGTAGTAGTAGTAGTAGTAGTAGTAGTAGTAGTAGTAGTAGTAGTAGTAGTAGTAGTAGTAGTAGTAGTAGTAGTAGTAGTAGTAGTAGTAGTAGTAGTAGTAGTAGTAGTAGTAGTAGTAGTAGTAGTAGTAGTAGTAGTAGAGCAGCAGCAGCAGGTAGAGGAGTAGTAGTAGTAGTAGTAGTAGTAGTAGTCGTAGTAGTTGCAGTAGTAGTAGTAGTAGTAGTTGCAGCAGCAGTAGTAGTAGCAGTAGTAGCAGTAGTAGCAGTAGTAGCAGTAGTAGTAGTAGTAGTAGTCGCAGCAGCAGTAGTAGTAGTAGTAGTAGCAGTAGTAGTAGTAGTAGTAGTAGCGGTAGTAGTAGCAGTAGCAGTAGTAGTAGCAGTAGCAGCAGGAGTAGTAGTCGTAGTAGTAGTAACAGTATTACTCGTCCAAGTTCTATAGTAGCAGTTGGTCGCGTTTGCCGCGACCGGCTCTGCTGCTACTCCTCCCCCTCCTCCTGCGCTGCTGATGCTGCTCTCGAAGTATTGGCTCCGCCGATGCAACAACTTAACATCTTATATCGGCTTATTGGCTGGCTTATCGGCTTATCGGCTTGTTTTCCAAAAGACCTCATAAGATGCGGAGCATCCACCCTACACTCACACGCCCGATACTTGGATGTAGCAGACATTGATAGACAGCGGTGCCTCGCAGCAACGAATGATATCTTCCCCGCAGAGGTATGTCACAGCAGTTGGAATTGGTTCTGGAGACCTGGAACAAGGACCTTTATATCGTGCTGAAAGCAGGGCAGGTTTGGCTAATCATGTGTTTTTTGTGGCACTTTCGAAAATGGCAGGACGGCACACCTGCCATACATGCTGAAGTGAGGTGACACAAACGATCATAAACTTAAACGCCTCAAGCAGGAAGCAAGCAAAGAATTCTTAACAGTACTTGTGCTTGAGCCGCCACGCAGTGAACCCGAGAAGCTACACAAAAAGTGCTCGGGGCAGGGGTCGATAATGGCCACTAGCGATGCGTAGTACGCAGTGCCCAGCCACGAAAATGCGCGCATCAACGCACGACAACACAGGCAGACAGTCATGTGTGTGTTAACTTATCCTTCTAGCTTGAGTTTCCTCTGCACGGCAAGCAAGGACCTTGGTCCAGTTGAGCCGAGTCACACTGCAGTGGTTTGCCGCAGCCTCGCCGACCTTCAAGACTCTTGGAATTTGGCTGAGGCGGACAACTGTTGTACTTAACTCTGTTTAGGGCCTTCTCAAGAGCAGGCGCCGTGGGAGACATGCTGACCCAGACTGTCTCCATGTAGCCAAGGATTACAATTCACCAAGCGCGCCTGCAGCTCTGTTGAGTCTCGGTGTGGTGATTTTCGCGGTTCCGTCGAAGAACAGCTTGAGTCTTGAGCCGATCCAACAGCTCAGGAAGTGCTGTGTCCTTTGCTGCGGCATCGTGTCCCTAGGGACCGGCACACTGCAGCAGCAGCTGCGAAGTGCAGGAGGCCGACGGAGACGGCGGAGCATACTGCCATTTCACAAGCATACTGATGCATTTTGTTTTTTGCTTTTTGTCCGTGGCTCCAAGCTTTGCGCGATGGCTTTGTGGTGCAATGGCCTGCTCAGCCACCGCAGCCGCAGCCCCGAAGCTCCATGGATGCACAGGAGTGAAAGCGCGGAAAAGGCTCAGCATTGCAGAAATTTGGGCCAGTAACTGCAGAGGCCTGTGCCGGACATCCTCTCTGGTCTTTACCGCGCATCCCTCGAAGCTCCAGAGGCTTTCCAGGCAGAGTTTGAGGCAACCACCTCTCGCGTGCTGTCGATTCTCGAGAGCTCCCCAGCAGCAAGATACGAGTGAGGCACCGCGGATTCGCTCGAATCTGTCTTTGTCTGAGGTTTCCCACTGAAGCGAGACGAACTCGAGACGGCTCAAGGCGAAAATGCCTTGCACTTTGCTGCCGGATGTGGCAGCCTTGAGGCCTCCGTTTCCGTTTTCTGAAGCGCTGCCTCCCGTCCGCAACCAAAGCGCGGCGAAGGTCTGTCAGGCCTTGTTGGAACGCCATCCAGATCTCATCCATCAGGACCTCTCAAGGATTTCTGGTAGCAACGTTGGCACTTTTGAGCGGCGATGCCTCGGCAGTTGGCAGGAAGACACCCATGGCCACACACCACTCTTCTGGGCAGTTCGCCACGGATTGGCTGGGGCTACGCAGCTGCTCATCAGGACGCAATCTAGAAAATGTAGAAAGCCAGTAGAGGGCAGGCCGCCTGCCTTTTTCTGGGGTCTTCCATGCCAGCACTCCCGGAAGCGACTTCGAACAAGGTGTCAGCCGACACTATGCAGAGACTTCCTTGTCTGCAGGAAAGGCGCGGCATCCTGGCATTGCGACAAGCGTGGCCTTACAGCCTTGCACTGGGCCGCCGCATTGGGTTTTGCAAGGACGGAGTAGCTGAATCGCATGCCAACAGTCCTTGGAGCATGTGGCAGTTTTTTGTTTCAGAATATCTGAGCATCCCAGAAACTCTTGATCAGGCTATGTGGAATGCTGGTCGACGTTCCCGCAGCTGCAGCTCTGAAGAATCAGCGCTGCAGCAGGGGATGGACTCCTCTGCATTCCTCGGCTTACGGTCGGCTTCCCAGAAGTGTCGGCTTGTCTGTGCTTCTGCTGCAAGCTGCGAAAGGTGGTTCAGCCGAGTGCTGCACGACACTGCTCGATGCCAAAGCAGATGTCGGACAACGCACACCTCAGGAGCAGTGCGTCCTTGGAAGATGCGGCTGGGTCCGGGGTCTAGCACAGTCCTTTATGAGGAGTGGACCGCGCTGCATCTTGCTGCCGTCAAGGGGCACATCGAGGTGCAAAGAATGCGGCAATGCTGCAGTGCAGACCACTAGGAGCGATCGCTCTTCCACTCTTCCACTCATTCCACTCTCCCTTCTTCTCTTCTTCTCTTCTCGCGGCAGTGGCAGGTGCTTGAGGTTCTCTTGCCTCACTGCTCCACTGAAATGATTTTGGCACTGGACCGTCATGGGTGCAGTGCCAAGGACCTTGCGGAGGCTGGCAAGGGCGTGTCCTTAGAGTCAAGCAGTCGCGTGCGCTTGTTAGGAGGCTGGAGAACATCAGGCTGAGGCCATGCTTCAGCAGGAGCTCTCACAGACACGATGCAGTCTTGGCCTTGCCAAGATCGTGCTGCGTTGTGAGGAGACTCATCGGCAGTTGATGCGCTCGTGGAACCCATGCTCTCAAAAGCAGCCAGAGGTCGCTTCCTCGGCTTCCTCCTGAAAGGACCCGAGAAAGTCGCCTTCGGTAGCCAGTACTCTTGTTTGCAGGTCAAGCTGTCGGATTTGCTGGCGGCTGCGCTGTGCATCCAGGCATGTGCCAGGAATTGTGAGTTGGTTCATGTTCATGAGCACTAGCCAGCGATCGCGCAGGCTCCGGTCCTCGAAAAAGTGGGTCGTGATGCGGTGGAACTCAGCTGCCATATCGTGGACCTTCAGCAGCTCAACTGTTTGCGGTGTAGTTTCTCTTATGTTGCTCCCTACACCCACTGCAGTCCCGAAAAACATTTGCAACAGAGGTTCAGAGTCAGTGGCTATGTCGTGGAGGTGAAGCACTGTGGTGGCCCAGATGGTGCAGCACCGGCTCGGGTCTACTATGCCCGGACCGTGGAACAGCGCAAGGCCTTTCGAAAATGCTGTTGCATACCATTCTCCAGTCCCGTTAGAACCGAAATTGCATCACACCCACGCACACAATTTCTTCTGAACAAGACAGCCCTTCTCCAGTCCCGTTAGAATCCGTTAGAACCGAAATTGCATCACACCCACGCACACAATTTCTTCTGAACAAGACAGTCTTGATCTTCGCCACTGCACGGTCCCAATCTTTCGATCGGTCCAATCTGTTCGAAATGGGCTATGTTGTTCAGCATCTCGTGCCATCATGCAATCGAAACGTCTGTTTGTAGAGTAGGCCCTCGCGACTCGGGCCCTTGAAAAGGTTTCACATGTCGGCGTGTCACCCCACGTTCCCCGATATTCCCCGATTTCTCGGTGCGCTCCTGGAGCATGAAAGGAGAAACCCCCAATGCTCGGCCCCATGCACGAATGTGCCTTGGCCTTGCTGCAGATTAGTGCGACCAGAGATTGGGCACGCACAGACAGGGTTTTTCCGCCTTGTGGGGCAGATCTTCAGGTTATGTCAAAGCCGTGAGCCAGCAAGTATTTCCAGAAAGCTCTGGAGCAATCGAGTGGGATGTGGCCGCAGATTAACTCGTTCAACCATCATTTACCTTTGCTCACTTCGTCGAGCATCTTGCGAAACATGGGTGTGGTCTGCTGATACGGGCAGGGTGCATTGAACTGTTGGGAGGGCAGTCTCGTGGCCGCCATGGCCGAGACTCATGCAGAAGACGTGGGCATCACACGCTGTTATGTACCGTCGACTCTCCGTGCCGGTATGCTGCGGTGACATGGGAAACGAGGGCCACGTGCCTGGAGTTTTGGAGCTTTGCCTTGCTTGGGAGGTGGAGTTCGTGGAGTTCCTGGTGCCCCGCATGAGATCAAGCGGACAAGCCGTGTGGCAGCGAGGCAGCTCGGGCAGGACCAAACAGCATAGGCCGAGGTTTCCTGATTTTGTCGAGTGCCAAACAGAAAGCGCAATGGCGCAGGGGAGAGATACAAGTTTCGTATACGCGGTTGCTGTGAACGGCGCTTGGCTCCAGAACCTGGCGCACCTCGACAGGCAGCTTGGCTTGAAACTGCGAGGGTTGCGCACTGGTTGCGCATGTCTGTTATTTTACATGAGCCGAGCTTTGCGAGCCTTTCTGAGGTGATTTCTGACTGGTCGATTGCTGCGTGTCTCACCCCGCAACGCCGCCATCGTGCTTCCAGCGCCAGAATTCGTAGGTACAACTCGTTCCCCAGTTTACGACGGATGTGAGAGATGTCAATAGAAATCATTACTTACTTGCCTTCAGGCCAATCAGTTCAGAAATGAGAACTCGCTTGGACCTGCAAGTATGCATCCACATCCCTCGGTGAGCTGGAGCTGCTGTCAATGTATCGCTAAGCCGCTAAATCACGGCAGGCAAGCACACTGACCGCTGCCGCATTGCCGAAAAATGAGAGGGGCATCTTCAGCCGTCTGCTTCTTTGCAATCTTCGTGCGTTCAGGTGGCTTGCGGCTCGCAACATGGAGTTCCTTGCCACAGGCGCCAGCGCCTAGCGCCGACAGACGCCGAAGTGGCGAACAACAGAGGGCAGCTAGAGAGAGCGGCAGGGAAGCGGCCTGGGCAGCTCTTCCGTTTTGGCGGCCGCGGCGGTCAAGGCCTTGATGGCCGCTTGGGCCGATCGGAGGATGGGTGCTCTGCTCTCTTACATCTAGCATCTAGCTCTTGTAGATTGTAGATTTGTGCGGCCGAAGTCGCATGAATGCTTGGAAGTTGAGGCAGCTTTCGGTTTGGACATGGATGCGGAATCTCTCATCCATGCAGCTGGGCCAGCACTGCGCGAAATCATCTTGGCAATCTGAAGTTGTCTCGAGCCCGTGCACGTGCCGCTCGAGCTTTGAACTCGCGGTGCCTTCAGAGAACCAATAGTTCCGGCAATCACTCAAGTCCGCGATCCAAGAAACAGAGCCCTTGGCTGAGGCGGTTCAGAATGTCGAGCAGATGCTGACCACGGGTGGAGGCTGGCAAGACCAGGCCGGAGACCCGCAAACCAACAAAGCAATTCGAATGACAATGAGCCATGAGTTCAGCACACCACGTATTTCCGCACAGGTTGGTGCGATTCTGGGTGGTGCAAAGCTCACGCGCAGCAAAGCCTCGCTACCACTGAGAGTCTTGCCGGCGACTCGTCAAAGGAAGAAGCGTTCATTGTTCCTCACCGGTGGGTTGGTTTGTGCGAGCGCTCACCAAGCAAGGAGCAGCTACCACTGCAGCCCTCATTTTCAGAAGAATTCGAATCGCGCCTCTTGTTGATATTCACTGGCACCTCAGCGAGACGTTCAGGTGTGTCCGTCCTTATGGCTGGCATTCAAGTGTTCCGTCAGGCCGGCCACGTTTGGCAAAGCATTTGCTGCAGATCCTTGGATGCGATGCACGTCAGCTCGAGGATGCGGCGTGCTCGTCTGCCGCTATGTGAGTCTTCCCAGGAATGTAATCCGTCGATGGTTCAGCCGCGTACCGGAGATCTGTGAGACCGTCAAAGGTCTGGTTTCTTGACCACAGGAGAAAGCACAAAGCCTTTGAATTTGTGCGCGCTTCGTTGCACGACGAAGTTTTAGAGAACCAGGGGTTGTTTCGGTGAACTTCTGCCATTTTGGCGGCTTCGAGTGTTGTTGTGTTCTGGATAAAACTACATACATTCTTCCGTGGCACCTAGATGTCTAAGGCTGATTAAGGCAATTTACAGCTCAGTCCTTGCATATGGCTTGGGTTTAACAGCGCAGTGCAAGGTCGACAACGCGCAGGACTGCGCAGAGGCCATTCGAGCCGGCGATGTCGAAGAGGTTGGCCGGTGTCTGTCGCGGTATTGGGCCCAGAAGCAAGTGATGGCTGCTGGCTGCGAGCCACGGCCGGTTGGGCAGCTGCGGAAAATCTTGGAGGCTGACCTACTAGGCACGCCGTGACAAACTGTTCTCGGTGTTCAGACGGCTTCAACTCTTGACTCCGTTGCATCCGCGAGGTTTCTCCTTAGCTGGTGCTGGGGGCGGTGGCTTCGGAACTCTTTTGATGCGCAAACCTTCAGCCAAAGAGAGGGTGCAGCAGGCACTGGGCCAGTGTCCGGGCTTGGAGGACTGACTTGATTACACCTGGTGAACCATGAACGAACTGCGAAAACGTGAGAGCATTTGATGGAAAATTCCAGCTTGACTTGACGTAAGAAACCTAGGGGGCTGCTCTCCACCTTGCTTGCCTCTTAGTTGGTCCTGAGGACGCCTATGTCTGCGAAGCAACGATCGATCATGTGGGCATGGAGTTGGTCGGCAGTGAGACCTAATTGGAAAAAGATTCGACGGAACTGGCGGTCTTTCCAGCAGACAACTTCGGACGTCGTATGTTCTGCACATCCGGCAGGCCTTGGATTCTGTTTTCGAGACGACCTCCCTGCTGCCGGATGCAGTGAACCGCCAAGTTGCACCGCAAGGGGTAACTCATGTCCGACTGTAGCCACACCTCCTTGAAGGACTGGCCTGTGAGGGTCGCGGTTTATAGGCTCCAGGTTTGATATGGGTGTCAGGAAGTGTTATCTCCGGCATGATGGTAGAAATTCCTGCAGCTGAAGCGTGGGACATGACCATGGTCACCAGATTGCAAAAACCCTTGGCAGGGTAGTTTGCAGCAGGCACATGGCGACCACGTGTCAACTTCGTAGGACACGTGTGAAAACCGATCTTCCATTCTCACCTTGATGCCAGGCGTTAGCAGATGTTGTTGGTGCCCTGGGCCGCAACTTGAGGCCATCCAGGTTCGTGCGATCGCTGCTATAGCGCCAAAATCGCCAACTAGCTGCGACTGCGTAGCAACTGGGTAACGCATGGTACCTGTTGAGGGCAGGGCCGGGTAGGGCGAAGCAGCTTGGCGTCTGGTGACTTTGGTGGCACAGGACTGCGGACACAGAGGAGGGGACTTTGATTCTTCACCGCATGGTCCGTGCCCGAGCACTCGGACAGCCACAGCATCTCCCAGCATCTCCCTGTCGAGTAGGTCGACCTCTGCAATTTCAACTTGGCGCGGCTCTTCCTGGCCCCGAGTGCAGTCATTGTTTAAACAAGCTTCTGCCTGGAGGGCTTAACATCGGGATGATTTGTAAGCCGGCAGTGCAGGTGTGGGACTCCATTCTCAACACAATCACGGAGGCCACTTCGTGCTGGAAGCTTTCAAACTGCCTGGGTTTGAAGGGACTTCGGCTTCGTTGCGCACGTCTCAAGTTTGCAAATCCTGTTCGTTTGGCATGCGTCGTGCCGGGGACATGGGTTCGGGATGCACGAAGGAGCATGAAGAAGACAAGAGTGCTGGTCTCGCTCGTGCATCATTGCCTTGCTTCCGAGATGCTACAAGGCTCAATATCATGCCTGTTGCGGCCATTGCCATTGCTGGACACCGGTCCTGGGCTGTTTCTTGTAGCTGCTAGGCAGCGCCTCGTTGCGGAGGTTGACATCTTGCTCGCAATCTGGCCAGTCGCCACACCTGCAAGACAGGATCTATGTTGAAAATGTGGCTCGTGATCAGCTTCTGCCGAGCACGACATCGTTTAGTTTAGTCGCTGCGGCTCGATTCTGATCATCAGCCGGATCGAATCATCGTCTGATCATGTGCTTGCCAACCCCCACGAGTTCTAGCTACCGCACAGCTTGCCGCAAAAGCTGGACAGTTCCAATTGAGGCCAAACCTAGGCCAGGCCGCCAGACCTAGGCAAACACGGACCCGCCAGACCCCAAGCGCTGGACCATCGCCACACGAATTTGCTGTGCAACAAAGCATGGCCTGAGTGGTTTTGCGAACGGCTTTGCTCATTGAGTTGAATCGGGACCTGGTGTACAAAGGCTGCCAATTCCTGTCTCGCATTGATTTCGGTAGCCGGATTACCGAACATGCGACGGCCAGAATTTGCATGAGCATGTTTTAATCGGAGTCGGTCCCATGCAAGTCGAATCGCATGCTCAGCTTATTCAGCTCCGCAGGTCTGCACAGCGGAGGAGAAGACGGAGTGAGATCCCTGGAGTGCACCACGGTGAAGCTGCGATGATGGTTCCAGCTTTCTTGTGTCTGCATGGATGTATGCGCTGGAAGCCTCTACCCGTTTTTTGTTAAGGCCTGTGCGTTGGGTTTGGCGAAGGAGTTGTTGAGGATACGGCGTTTGGTTTACTTCTCGTCCTGCATCATCCTGTGGCCTTGCTTGGGACACGACAGAAAAATGTCAGCATTTGCAGCTCCCTCGCCCTCCCCTACCTCAATGGTTTGGCATGGTAAACCCCACCCCTGCCTCCTTAGCGAGCAACGCGGATTCTTCTCATTTTCCTATTGTCTTGAAAGGGCAGTAGAGGGGCTTCCCGTGTACAGGGGGATACTATCGGAGGATATCGGAGCGAAGGCGGGACACATACAACACCGACACATATCAAGCTCGTGCTATATCTCTAAATCTCTAAATCTGTATCTTATGAATAATAAATACATATATATATATATATGTATATGGTAAGCCCCCCCCCCAGGACCAACCTCGACCATTGTCCTGCTCATTACTGTCTTCACAGCGTCATGGATAAGAGCCGAAACCACTGTAAATGCCGATGGTGTTTGTGTTCCCGTACAAAGTTTGGGTAGGGAATGAGGGAATTTAGGGAATTCAGGGTTGGTCTTGGGGGGGGGGTTAGCATATATCTATCTATCTATATATATATATATATATATATACATGTACGCGGGACTCTTTCCCGTGCAGCCCCTGTTCCAAAGCACCGGGGGCTGTTCATCTACGAGGGTTCAAAGAGAAAACGGCCACGGCTTCGACGGTGTTAGTCACATTTCCAAAGCACCGATTGGACCCCAGGACCCCTTCCAGCCCCAGGCTCCGCGGCCAAGCTGCAACAACCCTCTGCTTGATACTTGGACAGGTCGGATTAGCAGAGTCAAGAGTTGAGTTTTTGCGACCGGAGCGTCAGCTTCTGCATCGGCGTGTTGTTCAGCTGGAGGTCATTCCGGAAGATTCAACTCGGATCCATTTATGCACCGTTTATCCCGTCTGTCGCCAGGCTCTGAGGAAAGGTGCGCTAGCTTTGGCAGACCATCCGGAGGCCAAACAAACCGTTCATTTGTGGAAAATTAGATGCCTGAATCACACGTGCTTTGGTGAGGAAGCTCAAGATGAACTGCTCCGCCACCTGGAGGTACCGAAAAGCTGCCTCTGAGACACCGACTTGAGTACTCAGTATCTTGACGCAGGTTCTCCTTCGGAGTCCGCATGAGGACACAAGGGCCAGGATATGTGAGGCCAGAAGTTGGGCGGGGCATCCAGAGACGGGTAGGGAGACAGAGAAGTGAGAAGAGCTCATTGAATGTCCGAGAGACTGCCCCTGGCTCTAAGTGTCTCATTAACCCCAAGCAAAGTAAAGTTCAGCTATCTTTTGATGATAAACAGAGTGGAGCTTCCTTCAATGGCGGTTCGCGAGCTCACGTCATTAGAGCCTTGCGCTCTCTGTGACAGCACCTTGGATGGACGCCAGACATCCCCGCACCAGCTGTTGAATCTCCCGACCGAACTGCATGTACTTACATCGGGCCAGCACGCGAGTTGATGTGAGTCAAGAACCTGCCAGTGGGTAGGGTTGCTGCCGAGCGTTCAGCTGGTTATCAGGCTAAGCATAATGATAGACGGGCACAAACCAGAGTATTTCCCCCAGCTTTGACATTTTGGTGCTTCTTGCTGCTGGTACAGCATGTACGCCCTCATGGCTTGAAGACAACAACCTGCTGCCAGGGTCTCTTGAGTATCCTCCAGACGTCTGGGCAGGAGCTCCACAAGACAGCATCAACCTGACGTGTTGGCCAATGTTTCGCATGACATTCCAAGCTGCTGACTTGAACACGGAGTACCTTAGCTCTGAAGCCATTCATTCAAAACGTCATGATGACTTGCTGTGGCGATTTCAGTGATGAATATCTGCATGCCCTCAGCCGAGGCTTGGGGCACCATGCTGGCTGCTTACCCTGTTCAAGTTCTCGTCAGCACTTCGTATGTGATAATACCTCAAATATCGAAAAACTAGGCCAGGGAAATGTGATACATTGGTGGAGGTGAGACTGCAAAATCCAGACCAGGACAAACGCTCACGCACAGCCGGCGAATCTCCTGACGACTACATAATCTAACAACCGGAACTCATGTCGTAATGATTGTGACCTTGGCTAGCGACTATCTGTTGGGATGCATGACACTGGAGCTTCTGGGCTTAGCAATTTGGGCTCGACGTGACCCAGACGGTCAGCAGCCTCCGGAGAGTCAGAGGCCGGGCTTTCCATGTGAGGGCTGCAGCTACCTGCTGCAACTGACACGGGGTGGGCTGACAAGTTCTAGTCTTGGAAAGTCGTGCGCAGGAGCCTTCATGGCAGAGTCGGAAGTAGCGATAGCCGTCTTGCCCTCGGCACGTGCGGCAGTCTTGCCACGTCAGAACAGTGTTGCATTAGGGATCAGGCTCAGGTTGATAGCTCGGTGGCACAATGTGGCCCGCAACTCTACTCAGCCTTGGCCTTGGAACTACTGAGCGGCAGGGACCTCAGCCAAACAGCTCACGCGATCAAGTGCCTCGGTGGAGCCCAGCGTTTTGAGAGACGATCTGAGGTTTAGATCTCGTTGCCCCTCAGCTGCAAAAAGCACCACTCGTGGCCGGTCGCAAAGTTCCAGGCATGCTTGACATGTGGGAGGTTCCTGAAACCAAGCTTCTTCGACCAGAGAAGCAGCTAGAGATCTACCACTATGCCTCGCAGCTGTATGAGTTCAGAGATGCCATCCTGGCATTTTGGCGAGAGGCGATTCATGGCATCATGCAACCAGATTTTTGAGCGACTCGGGTAGTCTCTGTTGGCCCGGCCCGCTGCCGTCAGGAGCTCTCCGAATCCTCCCAGCTTCCAGACGCTTATCGCGCAGCGGCCCAGGCGGTGAAGGCTTGACGCAGACACTGATATCACTGACTGTGCCCCAGCAGCTGTGGATTCTTGTCAGCATAGTCTTGACCGAATCCGTCAGGTTCAGTGGCAAGGCCACGGTACGTGGCCGTCGTTGGCAGAATTAAAGGGCAAGAAGGCTGGGCAGGTGTCTCAGCGAGAGAGAGAGAGAGAGAGAGAGAGAGAGATAGATAGAGCCTGACCCTTGCGAAGCGAAGCGAAGAGATAGATCAGGTGCTCCAACTCGCGCGGGGTAAGGGCCTGGACGCTGCCCTTGAGTCCCACCTCGTAGAGAGAGAGAGAGAGAGAGAGAGAGAGAGAGAGAGAAAAGCCTGTTTATATAAAAGAAGACCTGAGGACTCTTGTGGAGTAAAAGACTGCATCGCAACTGACAATACTTGTTTAGTCGTCTCTGATGATCCAGTACTACCTGTTATGATGGGCATTGGCCATACCTTTACGATGCTTTAAAGTGTTGATGGGCGATTGCAGTATCTGGCCCAATTCGCTGCGTACCATGAATACATGTGGCGGAAGAAGCCAACCAACTCCCCTGCCAGTCCGTATCTCTTGTTTCGAGAGTGTAGCTATGATATCTTCCCTTTGGGTTGACGGGGAGCAATGAGTTGGTATGTATGTGTCTTGGAGAGCGTACAGTCACCCAGCTCAGTTGTCGTAGATTTTATGGCCTTAGCCCATCCGAAGGTGGCAGAGTGTTAGCTCTGCCACCCTGGAGGGTGGACACTCCCTGGGGTGGGGGTGGTTTGAGTCACACGCCGATCGCAAGGGCCCCCTCGCCTACTTTGAGCAAGACCTTCCTTGAACCTGGCCCCTGAGGGCTTGTTGTGAAGGGTGGCCCAGCAGTGGGGGAAGGCAGCATGCAACAAGACCGTGGACCTCGGAGTGATCCCGCAGACCCTCGAGAACTACGTGGACAAGTGAGCCGTGCACCAGGAGAAGACGACTTACAAGCATCCCTTCCTCGGCGCCGACCATTTGCAGACGCAAAACTACCCGCTGAATGGGAGGGGGACAAGAACGCGGGGATGACTGAGCAAATGGCAGGAACACCAAGAGTGAGAACCACGCCCTAAGATGGAGAGAAGGGGACACCATCCCCCCGAGTGCACAAGCGAGCACCCTTTACGTTGAAGGCAAGGCAAGCGAAGCACGACGGCAGTGACACCAGAGGAGCCGTGAGGCAGTGTAGTTTTTTTGTTTCTCGACGTCCTCGCTTATGCACAAGCAGACGCTTCAAACAAAAAAGAAGTGGACCAGACCGCTGCACCTTACCTCTTGAACTAATTAGAGCGCGGGGGGCACGCGCCACAATCCTTTCGCGAACCTCAAACTGGAGTGCCCGCAGCAAGCACACGGCTTGCGGGTGAGGGGGCAGTCGATGTTTTTTTATGCTAGGGCGGCCTGTCAAACACGGTTGTTGGTACGAAGTGCGAGGAATGGGTAGGGGAGGGGGGGGAGCGGGGGGAGGGCGGGGGGAGGGGGGGAGGGGAGGGGGGGGGAGAGGGGCGGGGGAAAGGGGGGGGGGGGGAAACCATAAACCTCTAAAGGGGTAGCTCTAACAGGTACCTACAGCAATGGCTGCATGCTCATACATATACATTCCGCTGCCCATTGGCTCACAGTGGTTTTACCATATTGAGACAAGACAAGCTCTCCTTGCGTAGCAAGACAAAACAACTACTGTCCGTGTGCAGGGCGCTGCCCTTTGATCCTTAGGGAATAAACTGGTCATACACCTCCTAACAAGGAGCATTTCCTTGTGGGTGTATCGGCACAGTTTTCTGGTAGCGGAGCCCGGAAAGGGCCGCCCGCCTCCTAAAGTCCGCTACAGCGGTCGGCCTCGCCGAACGCTTAACCAAGCGGATAAGAGGCAGCACAATGTCGAGCTCGCATAGCGAAGCCGACGGCAGTTCCCAATCCTCCGGGGGATATGAGAACGAAGAGACCTCCCAAGGTCCAGCCACTTATGTCGCACAGTCATATGCAACATCTGACCGCATGCTTGCATCATTAGGCATAACGCCCAAGATCGCGCCTGCCTATGATGGCACCACCTCGTGGTTTGAGTATGAACAGTTGATTGACGACTGGTGCGACATAACAACGCTGGATGACACCAAAAGAGGTCCGTCTCTCAAGACGAGGCTCTCCGGATTGGCCGCAGTACAAAAGGAATCACTGAACCGAGAAAGGCTTGCAGCCCCAGATGGAGTAGATTACTTCAAGAAGAAGATGCGTCCATTTTTCGTGAAAGGAGAACAGTACGTTTTCCTGTGGCGTTTCCTCGGCCTATTCAAGGCATGGAAGGGCAACCAAGACTTTGTGACTTGGATTGCCAAGTTTGAGATCGTGCTACAGCGCGTGAAAAACTCATGGATGGATCTCTTACCAGAGATAGCTCTGGAGGATGCCCATCCAGATTTCATGCAGGCTGTGCAAGCAGATCAAACCTTCTTGCGCCTACAGGATGCAACCGAGAGAGACACATACGCCGCACGTTTCTTCGAAACATGGAACAAGGAACGCCTTGATAATCATCGAAGAGCGTTTCCTCTAAATGATAATCTCCTAGCTCTCCTCTTCCTAGTGCAGTCCGACCTAAATGAGATGCAACGTGAGAGGTTGGTAACAGCATTGACCAACCAAGGTCACCGAATTGAGACCTACACGTACCCTGTGGTACGGCAGACCATGTTCGATCAGTTCTCAACGACCAGAACTGGTCTGCAGGATCCCAACATTCGGCACTCTTCTCACAAGAAGGACCGCCATGGAAGGAGAGACCAACGCCGCAAACGCGGAGGTCGAAACTTCCTCATCCTCGATCAGGGTGAATACGATGGAGTCGATGGATTCTGGCTCCAAGACGAAGACACCCTTGAGGAAGGCTTTCTTGCCGCCGAGGATGAAGAAGCTGTCTTCTGGACAGTTGATGACCATGAGGCCTTCGTTGCAAGGAGATTCAAAAAGGGAAGAAGACCAAGAATGCGTCCCGGATCACCGGGAAGAGCAAAGGGTGGCAAGCGAAAAGGACGTGGCCGTTTTAGGTCATACCGCGGAAAAGGGAGAGCCAACCAGGCAGAACATGATCCAACTGATTCCAGCTATTTCGGTAAAGGTAAAGGAAAGGAAAAAGGAAAAGGTGGAAAAGGCAAAGGAAAAGGAAAGGACAAAGGAGATAAAGGAAGCTCCTTCAAAGGCGCAAAGGCAAAAGGCAAAGGTAAGGATACAGCTAAGTCTGCCTCCTTACAAGGAGACCAAACTGGATCTCCACAGGCCTATGAGAGTTCCACCGCACCGAGCTGGGATTCATGGTATGAGGACAGTTATTATACTGACTCCAGTTGGAATTATGCCGCTTATGACGATCAAACGTCTTATACATACTATGCATCACAAGCCTCACGAAGAAAAACACGGAGAAAGAAGAGAAGAAATCAAGCAGGATCATCAGGTAGAGGCACAGATCCGAGCGCGCACCAAGAACCCGTGTTCAACTCATCAGTGAGTTACGTGCCCCAGGTCTTTGAACCATCCGAGGGGCAAGGTGTTGAAACTGCAACAGCGGTGTTTCCGTTGCAGCACACCGTCCTATCTGCTCTCACAGAGCGGATCAATCTTGATAAGAACCCTACCTTTGTCATACTTGACTCAGGTTGTACTAGGGCTATGGGTTCCCGCTATGCGGTGAACAGGCTTATCAAGGCCGTGAAGCAACGTGCCCCAGGCATGATTGATTTCACTTTCTCACCTTCGAACACGAAGTTCTCTTTCGCAGATAGTGAAACAGCTCTTATCAAGGAGCGTGTAACTCTATGGTTCAACACAACTCCAAGAAGAGATACAACCATAGAAGTTCTGGATCAAGGGAGAGTTCCCATTTTGTTCTCCATCGAACAGATGAGGAATCTAAGAATGACCCTCGAGTGTAGTCCCACAGCTGACCTAGCAACGTGTGAAGCTTTCGGTTTGTATAAAACCCCTCTTCCGATTAGTACCAATAACCATTTGGTATTGGACCTTCTAGGCTTCACGTCCACCAGGAAGTATCTCCCTAAATCAGGTACGTCGTTCAGTGCGACAGAGACTGCTCTAGGAGCTGGGAAGCCAAAGGAAGAAGGAAGATCTTATACTAGGATCCCGGAAGGTCGCTGTCCAGCTTGCGCAGGACAGAAAAGGGCTCATACGTACCTCAAAGGTTGCGACAAGGCACCTGAGGGAGCAGCTGATCCACCACCGAAGAGGATTTCAGGTAAGAAGAAGCCTCTTCCATCTGATCCGGCAGAATCATCTGCCAAGAAACCCGATCCACCAGAACTATCTGGTGATGCTCCTGAGCCTTCCGAACCATCGGAACCATCATCAGGCTCTAGAGACAAACCGGCAGAATCATCTGCACCGCACGAACCTCCAGAAGAAGAAAGACTTGAGGTTCCACCTGCGAAGACAAAGACTCCAAAGGGTCTTAAAAACCTTCTGAAGAAAACCCGCAAATATGCGGTCAAACCTCCTGTTGAAGAGAAGTCTACAGTCCCAGGAGCTGATGACGGGACGGAGGTAAGACCACTTGAGTCAAGAGAATACCCGGCTCCTGGTACAGACTCACCTACAGGTGAAGAGACTGTCGCAGAACCATCGCCATCTCTTCCCATTGCTCTTCGCAGGATTCATGAGAAGCTTAAGGACCCTGTAGAACTCTATAAGCTTCACCTTAAGCACCGTCATATGAGTACGGATCAGTTCAAGCGACGCACGAAAGCCTTACAGATCCCAAAGGAGATATATGAGCTATATGACCAACTGGTCAAAAAGTGTTCAGCCTGTCAGGAACACGTGAGAGCTCCTTCAAGAGCGAAGATTTCCGGTTTAAGATCAGAGACTTTCGGTGATCTCACCTTCGTAGATCACGGTGAGCTTCCAATTCCCGGCAAGAATAGTCGCTTAATATTTCTTATTCTCTATGACGGAGCAACAAACCTGTTGACTTCCGAAGTAGTCCAGGATAAAGAAGAGCATACTACAATGTCGATTATGAATGACTACTTTGAGAAATTTCAGATCAACCCAAAGGTTGTAGTTGGAGATCAAGCATTCATGACTCCAAAAATGGAGGCTTATTACAATCGGCAGAATATCAAGCCTGTAGCAACAGGACCTGGAACACCATGGCCCAACAGGGCCGAAGCTGCTGTAAGATTGCTGAAGCATCAGATTAAGATCATACTTCAGATCCTGAAGGATGGTGACCCGCAGTATAACGGAATCACCATGAAGTATGGCAACCTCGTTCGACAAGCATGTTTGGCAAGAAACTCTTCGATTACCTATGGAGGAGTTACTCCTTTAGAAATGGCCTTTGGTAGGCGTCCTCGAGATGTTATAACACCAGAGAACGCTGATCCCAATCAGTTGACAGGTAATCCAACTGATACGGAAGTCACTGCGAGAGCCATTAAGGAGCTTGCCAACAGGGCTTACCAAGAGGCACGCCAATCTGATGATCTGCGCAGAGATCTTGCGGCCAGACTGTCAATGACCGAAGGACCTTTCTCTCTGGGAGATAAGGTTTTCTACTGGTCAGAGGATAAGTCTAAGATTGGATCAACTGGGTCCAAACATGGATCTTGGCTAAAAGGAAAGGTGATCTCCGAACTCGGAGGATCCATGGTAGGTGTGGATCTTGGAACACGCATCGTCCGCGTTAATATCTCAAAACTGAGGAAAAATTATGACATAACATCTGATGTGGAGATTCCTCTCGCGCCTGATGAGGAAACTCTGACGTCAGAAGGTTCTGATCACGCAAGTTGCATGGTCACCTTTGATGCTTCCCTGCAGTCGACAGACCTAACGGTTCCGCATCAAGAGTGTCACTGGCAGGTCACCAGCACTGGGAAGATTGACTTCCTAGAACTCTACGGTGGATCTCCCCGTATGAGTCACAAGGCTGCCCTGTCAGGTCTGCGAGTAGGTCAGCCAGTCGACTTGCGTAGTGGTCTAGATCTTGAGCAACCGCAAGGTCGCTCCAATCTTCTTAGGATCATCAAGGAACAAGAACCTACTATTATTGTTATGTCACCCGATCACTCTCAGTGGTCTAGCTGGTACTCACAGTGGAAGAAAGGCTCTGCCAAGAGACTTTCTGTTTTAAAATTCTGTGAATCGGTCGCAGACCACCAAATGAAGCTCGGACGTTACTTTGTTCTTGAGAACCCATACTACAGCAGGCTCTGGTCTTCACCAGAAGCAAAACGCCTGTTTTCCAACCGCAAGATCAGCTATGAGGTCTGTAACCTACAAGCCTATGGCATGAAAGATCCAAAAGGATACTATGAATCGAAATCCTCGATTTTCATGCACAACCTGCCACCGCAGGTTCTAACTCCTCTCCAGAGGCATTCTGCCAAAACGAAATCTCCAACATCTCCACCAGGAGACGAAAAGGGTATTCAAGGCTACGGTCTTAAAACGAAACTCGCACAAGTGTATCCTTATGAATTCTGTGAGACCTTTGCCTCGTGTTTGGCAAGATTCCTGAAGAGAGATGCATATGCATCTCATCTTTCTTTGGTCACAGACATACTAGAATACTCTGGAGATGAATGCCTCCAGGGACTTTCGGAACTTCTTGACCAAGAGTATTCACTTTTGACAGCAAATCCTCTCAAGGATTCCAAACTCCTGCAAGATCCGAAAATCAGATCACTTGTTGCTAGAGTAAATTCCTTATCGAGTAAAACTGAATTACCATTGCATCATTCCAAACCATCACCGTCCCTTGATGCCTTGGTGTCAGACATTACTCGCCTTAGATCAAGACTCTTACCAGGGTCTGGTTTCGAACAGTGTACTCTATACAGAGGTACATTTGGAACAGTCAAAGCACTCACCAGTGTAACTGATGGCGTTCTTGTCTTCTGGAACAAGAAGAAGCCCAATTCGACTATGACGTGTTGCTTGCCGCACCAGGTTTCCTGGAATAAAGTACACCCATCAACCTTCTCGGGGGTGCTCTTCCAGATGACAGGCGGCAAGACTTCACCGTCCGTGCGAACACCGCCGGATGTTATCATGTCGGACGAAGAGGTTTCGCCGTCAGACCCGTCAGAACCCATGAGCACTAATCGCTCACGGATCACATCTGACGATGTCTCTATGCCGGAACCAGATCAGCCGATGCCTCCCGGCACGCCGCCGTCGCGTCCTCCTCCTCCCATGCCTCCACCGCGACTGCCGGCCGTTTCCTCCGATGAGCCCGTGGCTCCTGCTCGGGCTAAGCCTCGCGTGCATCCGCCTCCTCGCGTTCCGTCTCCTCGGCGTCTGGGGGGTGATGTGTCGCCAAGGTCTTCATCGGAAAGGAAAGTTTCGCCGCACAAACAGAAATCACCTTCACAGGTGCCGACACCAAAACCTAAACCGAAGGCACATCCACAGGGACCCATTCTTCCGTTACAACAAGATGAAGAAGATTCTGAAGAAGAACTGGTCCCGGACGACCCCGGACAACCGTCCGCTCCTCCTCACACCTCTGGTTCACCAGAACCGGAGAGCGATGCCGAGTCAGAAGACACAAGGTATTACTCTGATGAGGAAGGTGACCTGGTCGTAGATGAGAAGGACTGGATCCTTCTCACAGAAGAACAGAAACTGTGCAGTAACACAGGTTCTTTCTCCATGCCTCGGTACATGCATGGCGGACCCGTAGACATCAGAGAGGTAACATCAAGAGTGAGGTCAGACCGAACACGGTATAAACCCACCAAAAGGTTCCGATCTGACATCCGTGAAGAGTATGATCTTCTCACGGAAGAGGACAAGGCCTTATCCCTAAGTTCCCCCAGGAACTCAGCAAATCTTACCCAGAAGGCACAACGGAAGGAGGCAACCGCCAAGGAAAAGCGTGAGATGAAGAAACAGTTTGATGAAGCGAAAGCAGCAGAATATCAGAGCTGGCTAGACAATGATGTCTTTGAGCTCGTCGATACACGGAAACTCGGAAACATCCGAAATTATGTCACTGGTCGATGGGTCCTGACTCTAAAAAGAGATAAGGACGGAAACTTCCTTAAGTGCAAGGCCCGATGGGTCCTAAGAGGTTTCCAGGATCGACAAAAGGACATACAGCAAACTGATAGTCCTGCTGCGAGTCGCCCAGGTTTCCGCTTGGCGATTCAACTAGCAGCTAACAAGCTGTGGAGACTGACACACATCGACCTAAAGACTGCTTTTCTGCAGGGTGAAGCCTATGATGAGTCGAGAGACATAATCTGTCAGATTCCTCCTGAAGCAGGTTATCCTCCTTACATTGCAGCGAGGATGAAGAAACCCGCTTATGGACTTAACGATGCACCTCGAAGATGGTGGAACATCGTTGATAAGGCACTCCTGTCTTACGGCCTGGTGCCAACCCGTGCGGATCGCTGTACATATGTTCTGTATGGTAAGAAGTCTGCAACAGCAGATGCTGAGCTCAAGAAGTCTCAGCCAAAGACCATGGAATCAGCGATTGACTATCTCCTAGATCCCATAGCAGGCAACAATGCCAAGGGTAGACAGGTACATGGAGTAGTCTGTTTACATGTAGATGACCTGTGCATGGCCGGTGATGACACCTTTCGTAAGGCCGTGATTGAATCGATCAAAAAGGAGTTTGCAGTCGGTTCTGAAGACACGAACGATATTATGTTTGTAGGACAGAGATTAGTCTGGAAGGATGCTACAGCATCAGTGCCAGCACATATCTCAGTAAATCAGAACCTAGCTGTTGAAGCTCTAGAGGAAATTGTTTTTGATAAGAAGCTCAACAATGAGCAACAATGCACACCACAGCAGCACACTGCTTACAGAAGTGTTTTAGGACAGATCAACTGGCTACAAAGCCGGACTCAAGCTCACATCTGTTATCGCTTCAGTCGGTGTGCGAGTAAGGCTGCCAAGCCTACTATCGGTGATATTCGAGAATTGAACAAGCTTGTTAGGATTTTGAAGTCTACTGAAGTAGAACTGCGTTTTTGGCCGCTGAAAGGAAATCTCAGAATCCTCGGTTACCCTGATGCTTCCTACAGGAACAATGATGACAAATCATCTCAGAGAGCACATGTTATTTTCCTTGCTGAAGATCGAAATCCAAAGCTAAAGGGAATGAAACAATCAGCAGCAGCTGCTTCTTCCAAGAAGAACGATTTCTCTGAATCCTCTATTAAGGAAACATCCTCGAGAGGTAGCCTGGTGGATTATGAGTCTCACAAGATTACGACAACCACAATGTCCACAACAGTGGCAGAGCTTAACGCACTGATGCGTTGCTTTGGTACTTGCCTGTTCCTCAAGGGACTTTGGGCAGATCTCTCATCAGAGACCGTACCCATACATATCAGAACAGATGCGAACAATCTTGTGACAACAGCAGGCACGACACACCTTCCAGAGCAGAAGGAAACTCACCACCTCATTCAGATGCTTCGTAAGGAATCCAACTCTGGATCTTTAGATGACCTAGCTCATGTAAGCTCGAAGTACTGCCTAGCTGATGCATTAACAAAGCACTCGGCGCAACCTGATGAGCTTATCAAGGCTCTGGAAACAGGGAATTTACCAGAAACAGACATTCATCCACCCTTCCGTGAACTTCTTCAACATAAAGCTTTCACTGTTCGGTGGATCATAGACAATCTCCAGAATGCCGCCACAGCGGTAGCCTTCCTTGGAATTGATATCTCAACAGAGATTTACCGATTATTTTACTGCCAAGGAATATGGTGGTAGTCTCGTTTGCTGGTAGCACAACCATGTGCTGGATTTTCTATTTAGACTGTTTTCCGTCTAAAAGAAAATTTGTGTCTGCGAGCTGCGTTTTCATTAAGATCGGACATGTTCATGAGAATTATATGTTCTGTATCATCCGCAGCCGCTTTCAGCCTCGAGCCTCACAGCAATCAGCCTTTCGGGCTAACCAAGCGTTCCTGATCCTGTTTGGTCATTGTGCCGTAATGAGCACACGATCAAACTTCCGTAGCCGTGATGGACACGCCCTACCCAGGGCAGTGCAGGCGTACCATGAGCGACATCCACACATGGATAGCTCGTACCCCGAGTCTCGTCGGGAAGCATCACGTCGAAACACCGAACACGGTGGACACCGAATTCACAAACGTGAGAAAAATCATGAGCCTCAATTCATCATCATGAATCACCAACAGGTGTTCAATCCGCATCCAAGAGATCTTGCTCAATTGATCTCACAATATGGCCATGCGAGTAGAGCAAGGCTCACTCTAAACTCCAGACATGGAGTCAGGCTCTATGAAGGAGTCCTTCAAGGACCATGGGACAACAGTCCCCTTGTATACTGGGATAACAATGTCGGTAATCACGCTCGTGATCCACACCAGTTCTGTACGATGCTTGCACAACACCTTCAGACAGGCCTCCCACTGGAGGTAGAACAATGTGTGAGCCTTGATGGATCCGGAGAATATGACTATTCCTCCTCAGTGCCAAAACTGGCAGATGTAACAGGTCTCTCACCAGAGATGTGCTTCCACATTCTTTCCAAGACCAACAGAGTCGGAAGGTGGTTGGCACACTCAACAAGACACCTTCAGAACCAGCGCCCAGATCTCTTTGCTGGCCAACACAATTATCTTCTGGACATGTTCAAGTTGGCCGATGCAGAGCTCGCACAGTATACACCACAAGAGATCGCGCTTGGTGTCCTCCTCAACACTAAGTCTAGGTTTGTGGTCACCATGGTTTATAACAAAGATGGCAAGGCCGAAACCACAGATGCCGCCGTTAACATCCCACCGGATGCAAATGTGTTGACCATGAGCAAGATTTTCCTTTCGGCAGTGGGAGGACACGGTTCACGACGAACTCTACCAAGAGCTGAAGAACCAGATCCTGAAGAAGAGAGACCAAGGTCACACATGACCATCTCAGACTTCATGGCAACGGGGAGCAATCCAGTGCAGTCCCATGCACAGCGTCTCTCCACTAACGCGCCGAGGCCCGTCGGCATGGAGGATTTTGTTCGACAGAACAACCCTTGTTACATCATGCATGCCACGGACCTACAGGCATTATCCTCAATCCTGAGGCACGGTCTGGTACCATCAAACCTCCTAGCGCAGGTGGTTACAGCACCAGATTTCCAAGCTCTTGTGAATGAAAACAGTCGTTCCAACAGGGACACTGTTCAGTTCTCAACGCTAAACCTGGCGAATCCCAATCCGACCATGTTGCGTGCCAACAAGGCACTGCTTCTGGTCTTCGATGCAAATAACGTAGTGAACGAAGTCACAAACCTGTGGCAGTCGCAAGTAGGGATGTTTGCTACACCAGATGTAGTGCATGCCCGTACTCTTAGCGCCGTATTCGCACCCTCCGAAACACTCTGGTTATCATCGCAATACGATGAGCTCAAGAGCATCGGACCATGGTGGGCAGACCATTGCTCCGAACAGATGCCGTCAGCGACTTACGAGTCGAAGAAATGGTGCGCAAATTACGGCCGAGAAATCGAATCGGCACTTCGAAAAGTGGCAAGGCGAAATCTGCCACCAGAGCCTCCCAAGGCTAGATCTTCTCACAAGAAGTCTTTTTCTCTGCCAAAGACAGAGGCTGACACAGCTCCAAACCTGGAGCAAACCGCTTCTGCAGGTGAGGTACCTCCGAAAACGGAGACTACTGCAAAGGAGATCCATCCGAGATCCAAGCTCGCCCGGCAGGCCGAGGCTGACAAGGATCCGGACAGTCTTATGGGACAGCTCTGGAACTCCGACGGCACCAGAAGCGCCACCGAAGTTCTTAAGATAACGACAGGTCACAAACCTCCAGAACCTGTTCAGGATACTTCCGCCAACGTAGTTCCTCCCAAGGAAGAATCTTCTGGAACAGAGACGGAACCTGAGGAACCGGATCCTAACCAGGATCGTGACGAAGAATCAGACGATGAGTCGGCATCAAGCGAAAAGAGCTCAAAATCTTCGTCATCCTCAGAACTCCGAGTTGATGTTAATCCGTCTCACAAGACGAACTCTGCACCTGCAGCGTCGGAGGAAAAGAAAGAATCTCCCACGGAAGAGATCACAGAGAAACTTAAGGAGGTCAAACTTGACCAACCAAAGCCTGAAACAGAATATGTTCAGAGTTCAGACGAAGAGCCACAGAAACCAAAATCTCCTAAGAAGGAGAAGGAGAAATTCCTAGTTCTCTTCGATCCTGAAACAGAAAGTTATTATCGAGTCAACCGAAGCAAGCTCAACCTCGAATACGAGGAACCTGCTGATGAGGAAGATCTCGTAAGAGAACATGAGCGCATCAGCGCTCGACTTCGAGAAAATCGCAAGCACCGAATCTCGAAGTCATCGTCTAACCCGGCTATGCAACAGGAAATGAAAGAGAGAATCTGGGTTAGTCGATGGAATCGAAAAATCCGAAGTCCACTCATGATCAAAGATTCTGAGGCTCCTGACGAAGAGGAGTGGGACAGACCCAGAGAGTCGGCATCTTCCTCCTCTGCACCTCCTACCAAGGAGAGATTTGTAGGAGTACGCAGGACAGCCATGAGTCTTAACCAAAGGATACGGCTGATGACACGACCAGATAATCCTCTCTGCGATCTTTGCAACCAGCCTACAGGCTATTTTTGCTATTCCTGTGGTACGATTGTATGTGCAGACTGTCGACTTACCCCACAGGGTAAACAACAGATGTGCGAGTGCGTCTTGCCAATCGATTGCCTCGAGACCTCTAAGGTGTCAGCAGGAATGACGTCAGAAGAGCGTCAGTTTTTATACGAGGCCATCCTCACACCTGAGGACGTAGATTTGGCAGTCCAGAAAATCAACATGTATTGTGACCACGCAAGGAATTTGTTCATGAGAGACCATCCAGGCGTTGATCCATGTAGCTTTGATGATATTAGGAATAATCCTCCTAATACTTACACCAGCTCCACAGAGGCTCCAACCCTGGAGGAATACAAGAGCATTAACAAGAGTCACATCAATATCAAGGACTCCAGAACAAGCCACCCGGCGTCTTTTCTCTCTCTTACTGGCTACGAAGACAAACTGGTGCTCGACGCACATTACGAGATAGTTCGTAATAGGATGGCCGGTGTTAACGAAAAGAGAGAACACATAGAGGGCTCAAACCCAGACAGCGTATCACTAAGCCTAGTGGTATGCAACTGGGGAAATATGGATCGAGCGCCGGTGCCAGCAGGGAATCCCAAAAAGAAACTCAAACCTGAGAAGGGATTCGATTACCACCCTCTTATTGACATGTGCTTCAACAATTCAGCACATATTACCCTCGTACTCGAGGCAGGAGCACTTGCGTCAAAGTATTCGATCGCAACCATGCGACAACATGAATACAGAGGGATGCTAATCCATTCTCCTCCCAAGGAGCCTGAGGCACCCTCAATGTATATTGGAGTCAAGGGTGACCCAACAACAGACATCTCTCTCGTCCACCACTTTTACCGTCACCGAACAATGAAGCCTAAGGCTGGTGGTCCCAAGAAGCGACTGTGGGCATGCCACGGTGCGGTATGCCGCCTCACCTTTGGGTACCACAGTACCATCAAGGAGGCAAAAGAATGGGTCCACCCATATTCCGGCCAGAGGATGACGAGAGATGAGTACATGAAGATTATCGGATATGACCCTCTCAAGGGTAAAAATCCTGACAAGGATGGACCCACTGATGGCTCTTACCTCTCACCAGAGGCGTGTCTGACACTGTCGGACCTCGACCCTTCGCCGGTTCTCTGTGAATGGAACGGCCATGTCGAGGGTGATGAGCCACCAGAGGAAGACTTTGAGTCATACGCAGAGATCTTCTCACAAGAAGCATCAAACGATCTTGACGAGATGTGGTGTACAAAAGGGCCTTACAAGGTCATCACCATCGCGATCGTCCATTTCAACTCATACATGACTCATAAGGAAGAACAGAGGCGCGAACTGGTGAACGCGTTCCTCAACGAGGTTCTCCCTTTCAAACCGGATGTAATTGCGGGGGATCTCAATAATATTGCGTCGAGGCTCACCTTAAAAGGTGGAGACGTTCACCCGCGAAACGGTTTGTTTTCTCTATACCTGGAGAAGAAACTTGCAGCATTCAACAGAATAGCAGGAAGGCACTCACAAGTGCGACACCTCTGCTTGAACAACTCTGACCAGCACAGACTGGCACGTGCAGATCGTCTACCGCCGGACCCGGCGAAGAAAGTTGCTGACCTCGACTGTATCAACAGTTATATCCTTGACTGGAGTAAAACGCCGCACACGGCGTCACCTAGTCCAAGAGATGCTACACCTGCCGCCGAAAGAACATACTGGGAACGAGTCTCAGATATGTGGCAGGACATGAACAGAAACAGGGATATCGATATCCGTCTGTTTGTCTCAGTCAAGCAGTACTATTCAACTTTTTCTAACCTTGACCTCTGGTTGAGTCCCTCTGACAAAGATTGGCACAGCCCTTTGGGCTTCACGATACAACCAATCCTTACAAAAGGGAAACACAACCGGTCAGATGCCCAGGTTCAGAAGATCGCTAACAAGCGACAGGCTTACAAGCAGCGTAATGCTGAATACTGGGATTACAAAGACTCATTTGTGTATTCATCCGGCAACAGCTGGTACGACAAACAGCAACCACAAGGTAGCTATCACAGATATGGAAGATTCTGGGAAAGGCCAAGGCCTGAACGTCCCAGCGAGCCTGAAGGCCCTCCTCCAAGAAGGAGCCAGGCATCATCGTCCTCTTCACAACAAGATCTACCAAGATCAAGGTCCAGACCTCAAAGAACCAATATTGTTGACAAGCTCAACATGTCTTTAGAGGAACTGGACACACTTGAGGAACAACAAGAAGAAGAACACTCTCCAACAAAGAGTGATATTGAAGAGCACGAACGAGAAACATCAAACCTGATGTCTGCTCAAAGAGATGAAGACGAACAAGAGGACGAATCCTCCAGCCGGAGAAGAAGAAGGAAGGCATCACGCCCACCGTCTGCTCCGAGCGGCAAGGCACTCAGAACAGCTGCCACAGCAGCGGGGTTGTCGGGCTGGTTCGGACACCGTAATCAAGGCGGTGCAAACGCAGAGTCTATCAAGACTGATGAACCTTCACTTCCAAACTCACTAACCAGTGAGCAAGACTTCTCCGTCTTCAGCATCGCGTGGAATGTGTTTCTGCTGCTAATGGGCCTACACTGGATGTGGAAGCAGCTCACCAGGGCTCCCATCAGATGTATGGACCGCCAACAATCAAATGCAAAAGCAGCAGCGAAACGACCACCACCATTTCTCGAACCCGAGGATGAACCACAGACGCGTGAACCTTTAGGACCCAACAGGGTCAATTCTGGAGAAACAACGGATTTGCGACCTGTGTGGCACACTTCCCGAAGCGAAGTCTACCATCTTTCAGACAGCTGTTACCAGCTCAAGCAAGCAAAAGATGTTTCAAGGAAGGTGCTGTGTAAAACCTGCCTCCAGGCAGTACAAGTTGCGGAGATTCGCAGGAACGATCCTTTTCAAAGAGGTGATACACGATCACGTGGCACCGAAAGGGACATTGAACGGTTTCAAACCTATGACGATGCAAGTACTACTCCTCATATGAGGCAATTATTCAGTGATGCATTGCATTCACAAATGGCCGAAGAAGCCATGCAGATTACCTATACATCAATCCCTAAGGGATCCTCGGCAAGAGCCAGAGGTACATCTGCACTCGCAAGTGCCTCATCGTCGTCAGTGCCCAAGGCAATGCCACCAGTGCCTAACAAGGCAAACATGTCACCTCCACCTAAGACTCCTCCGCCAAAGGCGAAAGGAACAGTACCTTCAGATCCTCCGAGACCAAAAGGTCCTACCAGAAGAGGAGGTCAAAATCGGCGCATTCAACGAAAAGCAGCTAGAGAAGCCCATAACAGTGGACTCTGCAACCATGCAGACGCTGCACTTGGCGAAGCCAATCAAGGCCAGGCCATTAACACTATGTGCCGAAACATGGCAGTAAGACACGTCAGCTCTATCGATGCAACGGTAGAAGCAGCCGAGCAGTTTACGCAACGCGTGCAACAGCATGTAGAAACATATGATGAAGAGGAACCGTGGAGCACGGAGTTTCTACCAGTCGTGGAAGTCCTATTCAGGAACTTGAGCAGCGACGAAACAACTGTCATACATGACAATCATACGGCAACTATGCCTATTCAGAAATATCTCGACCTCCTCAGAATCGCACAATCATTGCGAAACTCTATCCAGAGAGACAAGGAGGAAAGAAAGGATCATCTTGACACCATCCAAGATACTCTATCCAGAGTGGAAATCCTTCTAACAGCACTGAAGGACTCAAAAACAGTCTTCAATCAATTGGTCCATTCCTCACTAGAGATAGAGCGAAGACATAAAAACCTCAAAAATGTCCTTGAGACACTTTTTGACGACCAAAGCTCTGAGGAAGACCAGTCAGAATCTGACCATGAAGAAGTCCTAACTCCTTCTGCAGCACAGTACTGGAACAGCCTTCATGCCCACGCCTTATCTCCTCAGGAGATGAAAGTGAAAGATCATGGGCGTCCTCAGACGGACAGCTTGAAAGAAGAAGGGCCGAACGGGCAAAGGCTAAGCAGCCACAACCGGCTAAAGCCGAGGCAACTCCAATCAGCTCACAAGCTGCACCAAAGGCCGAGCCAAAGGCGACTACATCCAACCATGGATATGACACTGCAGACGCCGCCTTCACCAGGGCTGAGAACAGATTACTCGGAATCTTTTCAAGTTCCGAAGAAGATCACTCAGACCCGGATGAACCACATCCGAACGTCTATGCTCGAGCCTATGATCCAAACCTGGATCCGAATCTGAGATAAGAAAATTCTCAGAGTTTCACAACAGTGACTCACAAAGCTCTAACAAGAGCACAATGAAGGGCTGCATAATTCGGTAGAAGAACATTACCAGACCTGATCTTGTACAGATGATCTCTCTGACCAACATGCATGAGTGTGTGCAAAAGGAGTGACCTCAACAGTGTACTTCAGTGCTATACCTAGCATAAACAATATGCTGTTTTTATCATGAGTCCAAACTCCGCAACTGTGACAGTGGGCATAATAGTATATGTGTGAATGTGCGGCCATGCTTCCGGTAAAAGAAAATTAGTGTCTGTTTGAAACCGTAAACCTCTAAAGGGGTAGCTCTAACAGGTACCTACAGCAATGGCTGCATGCTCATACATATACATTCCGCTGCCCATTGGCTCACAGTGGTTTTACCATATTGAGACAAGACAAGCTCTCCTTGCGTAGCAAGACAAAACAACTACTGTCCGTGTGCAGGGCGCTGCCCTTTGATCCTTAGGGAATAAACTGGTCATACACCTCCTAACAAGGAGCATTTCCTTGTCGTGTATCGGCACAGGGGGAGGCCTGGGAGGGGGGGGGGAGGCCGACAAATCAGGTAAAATGAGGGGAAGCCGGGCAAGGGGGTGGCAAACGAACGCAAAAAGCGGGTGTCCCCAAACATTTGGACCACAGGGAGGAGGATTAGGTGGAGGGAACCTGAGCTAACCCCCAAGACGCCTGGGCCTGTGGCCTCGGCGGATTAGCATGTTTTTGCAAGCCCTCATGCTCACGCTTTTCGAGCAACACACTCTGTAAATGGGTGGTTGTTGACGCCTTTGCTAGCAAACATACACCCCACACGGGGGCACCCAAGACGCCACCGGTTCTTCCCAAGTACAGCCGAGCCCCTCCACTGCAAATCGTGGATGGGGATGCGCACATGCAGGGGGGCTGCCCCTGCTCCTTTCCCCGGAGCAAAGCAAAGCAGGTCATGGTTTGGCACGGTTGGTTGGGGGGATGGGTTCACGGGTACGCTCGAGGGAACGTGCCAACGTGCCAGTCTTCTTATGCCGAAAGGGGCCTCGAAGACACACAGACGCGAACCACGGGGGTAGGCCTCCGGGCCAGGGCGCATGCGTGCCCAGACCCCTTTGCAAGCAAGCAAGAGAGAGAGAGAGAGAGGCTCTCCACATCCCCCCAAAGCCCCAGAAACTGGGGGGCCCTGGTGGCCGGAGGACCTTTGCCCTGGGGAAGAAGAGGAGAGAAAGCCTAGGAGAAGAGAGAGCGAGGGAGAGAGAGCAGCAGCAGGGTAAAGCCCCTACACCATAGCACTGGCGAAAGAAAGAAAGAGCAGCAGGGAGGAGGTGACTCGTAAATGAGTAAGCCGCGGAGTAATATCCGCTGCCACTGCTTGCCTTGGAGCCTCGCACAGATTGTGGGAGCAGCATGCGTCATTTTGCAGCAAACAGTCGCAAAAAAAACCCTCTAGAAACTGTAGATCGACCCTTACGAACCTGCAAACGCCTGAGATCTGCATGGGGCGGATTCATATCCGCACGTCATGTTGATGTGGGTCGCTCCTCGCTGTAGAATCGTGATATGGTTTCTTTTTGCTGCCTCTGTTACTGATTTGTAAGGATGTGCAGCTCTCTCCACTTGCAGTCGATGACATGGGATGCAAGTGAAGTTAAGTACTTGCACTAATGCCATGTTCACTTCGCAGATATAAAGCCTGCCCGGTGAGCGTGGTGGAGCCGATGTCGCCTGTGAAGAAGATGGCGGTAGTAGCTAGTGACTAATGACTCCCTACGATGCCGCCAGCAAGCACGGCTGCTGCTTGCGAGGTGTTTGGGCATGCATCAGTTGTTAAGTTGCTGGGCTGCAGATTCGCGTGGAGGCACGGATGTCACAGCGGCTTGTTTCTGCTTCCGCAAGGTTCTTGGTGCTTCCAAATCTCCCGGAGTCGGCCGCTTGCGTATTCTTCCAACAGCGGCCGCGTGTCGCCCGTGTATCCTCCGAAGAGACACCTTGGACCTTTGCTGAAGGCACTAACACTGTTCACGTGCAGATGCAGACATGAGAAACTTGCAGACAGGAAGCACTTCAAGTGTTTAGAAGGTGGCAGCATGGGGCCCTTGGGCTTCTTCGCTTGTTGGGGTTCGGCTGGAGTGCTCTTTCTTTTGCCTAGTAAGCCGGCTTCTCCAAAAGGTAGAGATGGAAGGTCACACAAAGTCTGGAAGTGTAACATCACTGCCATGATGTCGCGATGTGCTAGGGCAATTTGCGGACCCTATTGCCGACTTGGAAGCCAATCGGTGGGGCCCCAAGTTTGTGGACTGTCGCTCCTTGCTGGCAACTTGCTGGTTTGTTGCCAGCATCAAGGTCTGCGGTGATTATGCACATGGACAGCTTCCTCAAAAATTCGATTGTTATTGCCAACCCGCTGTTGCGGAGCCATTCCTGCTTTGCCACGGCTTCGGAAGAACTGGCACGTGGCATTGCACGAGATGCAGGGGCTTGGAGGAGGCGGGTTGCCAATGCTGCGATGCAGAGAATGCCCACAGCACCAACTTTCGTGCAACATGCTGTGCAATCAGCAGCAAGAGAGCAGAAGCGACATGCCAGGTTGTTGAAGACGGAGCCTTGGCTGTTTTTGACTTCGGGCAGCCATGGGCATCCTCTTTCTGGCTGTTGTTCAGCCACAGAAGGGGAATTGCACGTTCTCTGCTTTGCTGCTTCCATCGGAACAAAGGAACAGGATCTCTTCAGCCAAGCTACAGCTCTTCTAATCCGACAGGCTTCGCTCGTGTTTGTGGTCATGCGGAAACTGGAAAAATTTGCTTTTCGGCCACGGCCGTAGGACAGCCGCAAATTCAAGCCGCTGCCAGTTGGAAGGTGCTCAAGCTTGGACCTGCAGTCGTGACAGCCACCGTCACCCCGAAGAAGCCACGCAAGGGTGCTGATGACAAGACCGCCTTGGTTGTTGCATTGTGCCAAATAGTGAGGCTTGAAGAGAGAAGCTCTGCATGATGGGCGGCTTCTGGCGCAGGACTGACCCGGACGTGACGATGGAAACACCAGAAAAAGATCTACAGCCAGGGAAGGACGCAACGTTGCGTCCGGAACAGGACACCCACTGAAAGAATGAATTTTGCCGAATGCTTGGTCCAAGTGGCTTTTGGGAGGAGGAGCAGCGGGCGTACTCCAGACTACTGGACAGCATGCTGCAGGAGCTGGACTACTTCACCGAACCGTTGCCTGGCCCTTGCTGTGAGACTAATTCTTTGCCTGCTCTGCGCCCATCCTCATATCATATAGAACCTCCAAGTTGGGACTGCATGCGTACTGTGAAAAGCAGTACATCTGCTGCCGGTGAGTGTGCCCCCGCTTGAATTTCGCTTGTGCGTGGCGAGGTTCCAGTCTCTGCGATGGCTGGACAACAAGAAGCAACTACTCGTGTACTACCATGCCGCACAATTGAACGAAAGACAGGACAGTGTGCTGGCAGCATTGCGCCAAGCACGTGGTGCACCCTCGCCGCAGGCACTCGGTGTTTGTGTTTGCTTGTTTGTTTGCACGCGTGTGCGTGTTGTGTGTGTGTGTGCTTCCTTTCGGAGAGTCTTACGAGTGCTGGTGGGTGTGCACAGGTGGGTGCTTCTTGCGTGCGAGTGTTAGAGACGAGGGCAGGTGGAGAGGGCAGAGTGAGTGAGTGTCTTTGCGCACCCACTGCAAGCAAGCCCGACCAGAATGGTTTTGTGGAGGCGACGGAGGCACGGAAAATAGCCGCGGACTGCGCTATCTGCCAAGTCGCCTGGAAACCCTGGTTGGAAAGACTCAGTGACAGAATTCAAAGCACCGAATGTATGACCGCCGACTGACGAAGGCCAAGACTTCGATTGTCGTAGACTGGTTCCTTATCATTCAGTTGGTTGTGGTGCCATGTCTTTTTTCCCAAGTGCAATCCGCACACGCCGCACACATCAGCATTGTGCAGCTTTCGGCCGCTTCAATGTTGAGCTTGTGCTGGCCACCGGCCGCCACAGCCGACGCTGTGTCCGCGTTGTGGACTGCTTGTGGACTGCTGCACTATGCTGCACTGCTTGTTCTCATTCCTGCATGTTGACATATGTCCACCAGGGCGATCTTCTTCCTCTTGCTCTTGTCGGTTTTCTGCAGAATCGCTGCCGTTTCACCGGCATCGAACCTGATCCCCACATGCGTCACGGTGCATTGCACAATGGACGAGCAGCAAGTGGACCTACTGTGATGGTGCATCGCGGGACGAGCTTATGAGACATCGTTTACAAAGTTCTTGTCACGCTGCTGCGCTCTGCGAGGTTGCTCCGGAAGAAGAAGAGAAGAGAAGAGAAGAGAGAGAGAGAGAGAGAGAGAGAGAGAGAGTGAGGGGGGAAACCCCATCACCCTAACCCTGGCGAAAGAAAGAAAGAGAGAGAGAGAGAGAGAGAGAGAGAGAGAGAGAGGGAGAGAGGCAGACCTCTACTTCTCGAAACGGGGGCTCGCCGCGAGACTGAGCGAAATTGAGACCGTTGATTCTGCCGGCAGCTGCAAGGTGGAAGATCTTCCCCCCCCCTACGGACAAGCGGTGGCACGGGTCACGGACGAAGTGAACAAGCTGATCCCCGAGGGGCAAAACTTGCGGAAGGTCTTCAGCCACTTGGCAATTCGTTGCAACTGATGTTCCATGGGCAAGCCAAACGCCGTACGCAACAACCAGTGCACTGCCAGCGACCCGTGGCAGGTCATGATCACGTCATCCGCTTCCACGCTCTCAAAGGCGTTCCTGTCCCACGGACCTCTTGCATTTTCTTGCGTGAACGACCCCAGTGCTCAAGTGATGTGCTACGGAAAACACCATCAATCTTTCGTGATTTAATTCGAGCCTGCGCTGCACTTTGTGGGTAGTAGATGGGTGCAGAAGTCTGTCAAAGAGTGTTGAAGGCTAAGGTTTCTAGTGCACACTACGTGTTCTGAAGGCAGCCTGCCGGCTGAGGATACAGAAACCAGGGGAGTCCCCTCATGGAGCTCGAACACCACCAGCTCGCTCTGGTGCTGACTGCCGCTCAGCGTCAACTCTGCGAGCCTGGAATTCGCGGCAGACGATATTGCGGCGCCTTTCCCCCTGCAACCTGCAATCCCACACTTGCTGGTAGCGCTCCATGATACCATGCGAGCCTTCTGCTAACAAAACTCCAGCTGAGGTCCACGATCGAAATCCGCGCGCTTTCGTGGTAATCAGCCCTCTCTTCGAGAAACCTTCGCTCATTGAAGGCGTGTGTGGTGGCTCATGGAGTGAAATCCAGGAAGCTCTGAAGGAGCGGCAGCCGGCCGTTTGTTCCTTGTTGTTCACGGCCAGAACCCTGAACCCGAACGTCGAGAGCGAAGAGAGAGAGAGAGAGAGAGAGAGAGAGAGAAAAAAAAAGAGAGAGAAAGAGAGGCCCGAAGGGGTTGTAGGGTCCGCCCCTGCATCCCCACACGCCCGGCAAGCAAGCCCCGAAGGATGAGCTGGCCGACCTCATCAGAAGAGAATCTGATGCTTGGAGAGCTTTCATCCAAAGCCATGCCGACATGGTGAGCAAGGATTCGCTAAAGATCGTACAACGAGTGCTGCGACTTGCTTGCACTGATCGTTGAGCTTCGTCACTTGCACTTGGATTCTTGCTGTTTGTAGGGCTTCCGATGGAATCAGCTGCAGGAAGACGTGTCAGCCAGGTTCTGGCTTCGGTGAGCCTTGGAAGTCTTCAGAACCGCAGATCAAAGAGGCCGTTTTCTTTGGTTGTCACCTCAAGGTGAATATGCGATCCGGGTGATGCAGGACGTAGATGAAGCAAACCAGGCCTGCTGTGCTTTTTTCATTGGAGCCGTAGTTGCAGTTTCTGAATGCAAGGTCTAGCCAGGGCAGTACCTGCTTGGAGTTATTGTCGCTCACATACATGGCAGTTGGCAATTAGTTGGTCGTTGGTGCCAGAAGGCGCTTCTGCACAGGCTCGCGAGTTGGCAGAGATGAAGTACGCGGAAGCAGAGCAGCGCTGGGTAGCCCGTCGCAGTATGTCGGAGTGATGGTGAAGTTGAGCTCCACGTGATCAGTTTGAAAAGGAAAGCTGCGAGAAGCACGAGCATCTACAGCTGTGATCAGGACATGGAGGCACAGCTGGCACTTGCTGATGCAGACACTCGATGGCGCGACGCAAGGAAGAAGGACGGCTCGCAGATAGTTGGCATAGGCATCAAAGAAAGTTAAGCATCAACAAATTATTTGATCAGCATCAAAAATCATCTGCTGCCAGAACTGTAAGTTTTAGCATGTCCTATTCCGCATGCTGCTATTTCGTGGTGTGCTGGTGTCCTTTTGCACTTTGGTCCCGTGGTTTTCTGGTTTCTTGGTGCTCTGGGCTTTGCTATACGGCTTTGAGTACTAGAGTATGTATCTTGGTATTGCATGAAATATGATACGCATTATTACGATTCTTCTTCTTTGTATTAGCAGGACAGAAATATGCACGTGGCAGTCTTAGCAATCAATGGTACTGCTAGCTGCTAGCACTATTACTGCTAGGAGATGCTAGGAGCATGTCTAAGGTATATGATGACACAGAATTGCCAAATGAGGATGCGTGTTTAAGATAAATGACGAATCGGAATCGCCAAAAGAGGGCGTGTGTGTAAGATATATGATGACCCTGAATGGCGTAATGAGATGGCGTGTTTAAGGTATATGAGCGGAACTGCCAAATGAGGGGGTGTGTTCAAGATGTATGAAAAAATCGGAAACACCGAATGAGGGGGCGTGGCTAAGAGATGTGATGAACCGCAAGGGGCATGTTGACGATACATGAACCGGAAACGCCAAATGAGGGGGCGTGTTTAAGAGAGAGAGAGAGAGAGAGAGAGAGAGAGAGAGACTTTGGTCCGTTAAGGCCGTGAATGCATCGCCACATTCTCAAGACAGCTACCTTTTGACCGAGTCGTGGAGTATGTGCTGCCTACACCTCAGGAAACATGCAGCGTCTAGTTGTAGTGAGGAGGTCCTGACTTTTATCTAGAGTCCTTTTCCCTATCCTTGCTTCGACCAAGTTCTGAACTCTGCAGGTGTCGAGTAGTAGCTGTGCAAGGCCTCGTCACACCCAGCTCCCCCAAATTACAGACAGTGCTCCGAACTACTTATAGATGTTTTGGGCCCTAGATTGTTTTGCGTTGTGATTGTTGCAGTCGGGGGGAGCATTGACGAGGGCCATTGAACGGAACGGGAATAATGATATTGTTTCTAATATTCATGTTTGCCTTTTGCGTATAACAGATCCCGTGAACTCCTTAATTCGCTGCTGCGTAAGGCACCAGCGGGGGACTGTGCTAGAGAGGTGTACCTCCGTTGAAATCTTCTTTTTCATTAAACCGGTTTGTTGGGCCTAAATCGGGGGAAAACCTCAAGCAATGCACGTGTATGTCGAAAATGTACGATCCTGGCAATTCTGACATCGTATACTTGAGGGCTTTAGCCAATGCCAGGGTCTACATTTGTCTTTCACCCCCCAACAAACCCGATAACACATCGGGTGGGCACGATGCCCGGGGGTCCTAACCGACCCTCATGCCCGAGAGAGAGAGAGAGAGAGAGACATATATATATATATATATATATATATATATATATATGGGCGCGTGGTCATTCCCTCACCCCTACATTTCAGCATCTTCGGTATTGCGCCCAATACAATACAGTGCGAATGATGTACTGACCCTAGTCATGCCCCATACCCAGATGCTCGTAGACAACCAAGCCAATGTAGGCACCTCAGATGTTTCAGCAGCAACACACGAGCATCGTTTCTCTAACTTGTTTACTTGTGGTAGCCGGCAGAGCAGTGCAATGCAGAACAGCGCTTTCCCCATCTGATTTCAAGCTTCGACGTGCCCCTACTAGATTTCAAGCAGGTCGTTCCTGCAAATGACCCCGTTGGCTCGTGCCAGTCCTTTCAGGATTGAAGACATGTCAGTTCCGACATTGACATAAAAGACATACTCATCCATTTCGAGTATGTCCAAAGAAAGCTTTCCATAGCGGCACCTTGACCACTTTTTGAGCCTGCCGTTTTCAGACTCTGCATCATTCGTGTGGAACCCCGTAGCAGGATCACGAAAACACTTTTCATGTTTCACAGGAGGTGCGTAATCATAGCCTAGTGCTTCCACAGCCTTTTTGGTAGCAGTCCAACCGTCAAACACCAAGTACGAGCCTTTCGCGACGTGCTTTTCAACCGTGTTTTGGATTTCTTCAAAGCCGCGAGGTTTGTTCTTTATGGCTTTCTTGCGAGAAGGCAGAAGACGATAAGTGATGCGTTTCTTGCCGTTGTCATGGGTGTAGATCTCCTTGTTCTTGCCCACAGCGACAGCAAGCCATAGCCAGGCACCGTTTGTCTTGAGGTTTGCGGCAGTCTTCTTGAGTCGTTTGGCTGGTGGTCGAACGGCAGCAGGCTTCTTCAGGATCGTTTTCATCACACCACATGGCCGCTTCATGTGTGTTGAAGCCGGCTTCTTCAGGAGCTGTGGCCCGGTGCGTGAAGCCTTCTCTGACCCATGAAGTGTTCGAGCTGGCAGCCTTTTCATGGCACCCTTGGAAACCAGTTTTTTCCGTTCCAGGCGCGCCGTTGTCCTAGTCTGCTCTGCACCAGCTTTGTTGATCCCCCTCGAACCAACTGACCAACCATCTTCAGGATGGACTCCGACGATGGCTTCGTCCATGACGACCGTCTCCTTCTTGCCACCGACGACCCTGCAGTCCATTTTGTCCAGAGCAGCACCGATAGCCCTCTGGAAGACGTCACGCCATTTCGCAATCGTCTTTTTGGCGATGTTGCCATAGCCCGCCTGCAACTCCTGGATGATGGTGGACCAGTTCATAGAAAGACGCAACATGTTGATGAGATGGAGAAACGGGAACCAGCTATTCACCGGTATTTCAGTGAGGAAGCCGTACAGTACTGGTTGAGTTGTAGTTGCATGTGCTTGTGTCCAACAGCACTGCATGTCCATCCAAAAGTCGTCCATCCCCTCGAGGTTCGCTGCTCGAAGCGAGCGGGTTTCCCACATTTCGTGCATCTCTTTATCTGTAGAGCAGCCCTGTACTTCAAGAAGATGCCGATTGCCCTCAGTGACAAGGAAACATTCGCACCGTTTTCGTCGAGAACACGACGGTGAATGAGATATTTTTGGAAGGCTACATCGCTCTCAAAGCAGTGCTCGTCGACGTCCTTGAGCCATTCTTTGAAGGAGCAGGAGGGTAGCTCCAGAGCATGAAGGCCATCTTCCCGCGCACGTCTAGTCATTGTTGCACAGGCCACGTTAGGTAGTACATGTACCAGGTCCAAGAACGCTCAACTGTGTTCGCTGCTGTTTGTCACATGGCATTGAAACAGTGACAGTCTGCTTGCTGTCGTGCAGTGGGCCTGCTAGTGATAAGCCCCGTAACTTGCCAAGAAACACCAGTTGCAAAGCAATCAATCGACATCACTTGCAGCAAATCGTAGTGGCTCCATTTTCCAAGTTGGCGGCAATGTGCATGTCATGTGACACTCTATCCAAGTGGCAGTGGGCACTCAAACTACAAAACTTGAGTGCCTTGTCAGAGGCCAACATTCTCTGCGCAGTGTACCTTTCTACAGAGTCAACCGATGTTGTAGCTACATTCAAGCACCTAGGTTCTTCCGACGCGACTTCATTCGCAGAAGGAGGCACCTCAGTTCTCAGGATCCTCGCCCACGTCGGGAAAGGCATCATCTAGCCGAGGACGCTTACAGCGAGGAGGTGTTGGCGTGGCCAAGTCAATGACGTCATCTGCGTGGGACGCCACCATGAGCGGGAAGAAAGCTTTCTCTTCAACCTCCGTCTTTAAGGCAACGTTAGCGGCGGTTGGCAAAGAAGAGGAAGCCTCGCACCTGTCCTCCATAGAAGCGGCGGTGTCCCCGGTCGGCAAGAAGTCTGGACAAATGCGGCCTGAGAATGGAACTTGTGGCTTTGAGTCACGAGAAGTGGGACCGTTACCGCCTGACCCGGGAATCAAAATCGTGGCAGTGCGACGTGGTCGCTCTTTCTTCTCGATGATCATGCTCAGGACATCGTGAGTCCATTGTCTCTTTTGGACCCAATTCTTTGGTGGTGTCTCAATGCCATCGCGCATGGCCTGTAAGATATCCTTGCCCTCTTGGTTCAAGAAGTCAGTCTGGCCGTGCAAGTAGGGGATGCGCTTGACAGGAACTGTCTTGGTACCGGGAGGTCGAAGATAGAGAGCCTTCTTCATGTTTACGATCCAATGCGCCCGTTTGAGGCAGGCCATACGGTCCTGCTTTGAACACTTGTCGGGGAAGGCTGGTGAGATGATGTCCATAAAGGTCTCGAACTTAATGAAGCCTTCGGACTCCGGTAAGTCTGGCTCGGCATCATCATCCACTCGATTGTCGCAAATCACTCGGAGCTGATTGCGTACCTCAGCAAATCACCGTGTGTACAAGTTTAGTGCAAGGCGATGTACCCCTGCAGTGTTGAAGCCCGACAAGTATGCCTAACAAAGCCCAGACTCGAATTTTGAAGTGGTCCATCGTTCCACGGTGTGTGTCTCGGTAAGAGTGCTGTCAAGGAAAGCTTTCAGCTTCGTCACGGACATGACGCTGGTCTCCGGGTCATCAAGGATATCCGGACGTTCCTTGATGCCGGCTTCACCTCGCAGCTGGTCCAGGGAAGCAACGAGGCGAAAGGACGGCCGCAGTTCCTGCTCTTTCCCACCAACCAGTATATGGTATTCTGAGATCGCCATTGCGATGGCTTGAGCCACCGGTGTTTTCCCTGTTTCGGCCATCCCCATCATCACCAAAGTGTGGCTTTTGAGGTCACCCAGGATCTCAACCAACACGTCATCGAAAAACCAACCTGCGACGTCGTGGAGTGTCAAGAAGAAGTTGGTGACTGGACGAGCGTAAACATTCGAAGCTGAATGGTTTCGCAGGCATTCCTTGACTAAGCCCGCACTCCAACCATGCAGCGGTCCTCCAAGTCTGCGGGTCTGAATTTCAGCCCACTCAGTCTGGCCATTTCCCATGTTGGATTTCGGGCCGAACTCTCGAATGTAGTCAAATCCGGCTTGGAGATCACCACAATCCTCTTTGGCCGGCTTGGGCTGCTTCTGCTCTAGCCGACGAAACGACACCATCCAGTGAGACATTCTGTGCAGAAGAATTTGGAATGCACAAGGTCCACTTCGAAAGTTGGGTGAGTAGTCGATGAGGTACCCAGTGCCATGTACAATTTCCTCTATGTGGCGTAACGAAGTAGTCTTGTCTGCAAAGATGAAGTGCTTGATCACAGTGCCGAAGGAGCCGGTGGAATTCTTGATAACCCCAATCTGGAGTACGAACTCAGTGTCTGAAACACGGTCGGTGCGAAACGGAGGTGGGAGTTCAGTATATCGTTCATTGGCAAGACACGCCGCAATCGACTCCCCATGGCACATCCTGCAGAGCGACATTCTCGATGATATCCACCAACGTCTTGGCCTTGTACTGATGGAAGTGCTCCTTGAGTGGCAAGTCGTTCACGGATCCGGAAACAGTCTCATTGGTGATCACGATGGGGGTCTTCAGTTCAGTCATTTCTTGTAGGCAGTCGTCATTTGGTTTTCCCTGTTGTGGCATCAAGATGCAAAAAGGTAAGAGAGAACACAACATGTAACACAACAAGACGCAAACTCATATCATGAGTCCCAGCAGCAAACTCCGGAGTTGATGATGTTTGGCTCTGGCTAACTACTGCACTGTGCCGCCCTCAGAGAATCAAGCTGCGTTGAATGCGTTTTGCAATGTTTCTGACAAGACGCATGTGTGATATCACGAGTGTACAACCACACGTGGTTCGAAACCGAGGCCCTGTTTCGAAACACCGCCGTGTACATAGAGACCAACCGCTACGAAACAAACTGCACATGACGAACTTGCAACATCTTGCAATGCAGAGCTCTCACATTTGTCTGAACGCGGATTCGTGTGCACGACGGCCTATACGGCTGCATCAAAGTGACCTTCGCAAAGCCAAAAGCCTGTCCATGATCCTACGCCGCTTGGTATTAAGCTCGGAACTTTCGTAGATGTGCAACAGCTGAGCGTAAACATCGTGCCAATCATCAGTCCACTGGTAGTATTCGGGCATGACGGGTTCCTGTTGCACATCATCAGTCTCCTCCTGCTCATCCTCGGTCTCCTCTTGCTCGTCTTCGGCCTCCTCCGATGTAGAAGATGACGAGGACGATGATGCTTCAGCCTTCTTGGTATTCTTGGGGGACGACTCTTTTTTTGAAACCGGAATGTTGCAATTCTCGATCGCCAAGGGTGCGGGTGCTGAAGACGACGAAGCGGTGAGGGCTAGGCGTTTGGGTTTCAAAAGTGCCGCCGCCAAGGCGGCTTCAGCATGGAGGTTCCACTCACCGTACATGCCTTTCTTGGTAAACTGCTGCTTCTCTTGGGCGTGGCAAATATGGACGAGCAAAGTTCGAGCTGAGAGTGGTGAACGACTTGGGTGTACGGGCATGAGGCCGTCAGCGATCTTTTGCATCATGGCCGCGCGAACGTCAAACTGAGCATGGTCTGATCCCGAGGCCGAAGCAGTTGAGTCAGGGGCATCAGGTTGAAGAACCAAAGAAACCTTGCCGTTCTGCAAGGTAGCAGTGCCCTTCACCGAAAACGACATGGCTCTTGCAGCCACGGTTGGGAGGGATGGGGGGCACGCTGATACTACGAAGTGCTGGGATTCTAAAGCCAACATGTTTCGATAAGCACTGTTGTTGAGTCGCCAATCCGGCAGCACCGCACAGAACTCGAAACATGTCAGTTGATATGTATTCGTGCGAATATGCTGGTGGATATCGTGTCTTGGTCGTCCCGTCGTCATGAGAATATGAGGGTGACTACTGTCCTTCAGTCGTCGAGTTGTCGCGCGAATACGATGGAGCATGTTGTGTTTCATGACCAAGGTTACACTGAGTAGTGAATAGTGACTGGAATAATTGATTTCGGTCGTCGCGTAGTCGTGCAAATACGGTGATGCATCAACTACTGTGTTTCAAAGCCGATAGTACGCCAAGTTAAAAACAACATAAGCACATCGCAGGAAAGTGACCAGATGCATCCAAGGCACAACCAACCTAAACCTAGACACTACAACAAACAACTACAAACAAACCACTTCCAAACCCCCACTGCCCGGAAGATCTGGTACCGGACGAGTGACCTGCAGCGGTTTTCAAACAGGCGTCTGTTTCGAAACCAGCGGCATGTTTCGAAACACACGCCCGCCATTAAGATACAACCCGTTAACCAATTAACCCAATCATCTAGCCGAATGGCCCTGGGACTTAGGAGGCCCCAACCCATTAATCCATTAACCCAACCATACCAAACCCACAAACAAGCGCAAACCCCGGGTGCAGGAGTGAAGACACAACCGAGCTGACACCTCAATCATTCTGGCCAAATGAAATTGCCATAGCCCATTAACCCATTAAGCCATTAGCCCATTAACCCATTAACCCATTAACCCAATCATTCTGGCCAAATGGAATTGCCTTAACCCATTAACCCATTAACCCATTCACCCATTCACCCATTAACCCATTAACCCATTAACCCATTCACCCATTAACCCATTAACCCATTAACCCAATCAATCTGGCCAAATGAAATTGCCCCGACCCATTAACCCATTAACCCATTAACCCATTAACCCATTAACCCATTAACCCAATCAATCTGGCCAAATGAACTTGGGAGTAGAGTCCAGTCTCACTTGGGCAAATCATTGGGTTAATGGGTTAATGGGTTGGGCAAATGAATGGGTTAATGGGTTAATGGGTTGATGGGTTAATGGGTTAAGGCAAATCCATTTGGCCAGAATGATTGGGTTAATGGGTTAATGGGTTGGGCAAATGATAATGGGTTAATGGGTTAAGGCAATTTCATTTGGCCAGAATGATTGGGTTAATGGGTTAATGGGTTGGGCAAATGATTGGATTAATGGGTTAATGGGTTGGGCAAATGATTGGGTTAATGGGTTAATGGGTTGGGCAAATGATTGGGTTAATGGGTTAATTGGTCGGGTTGGGGCCTCCTACGGATATGTTTCGAAACAGACACTAGTTTCGAAACCAGGTAGCAGAATCCATGAATATAAAAGCAAAGTTGCAGAAATGCAGGGGTGGGGGAATGACTACCTACCCATATATATATATACACACACACGTATATATATATATATATATATATTGTATGTACATACATACATAGGATATATGACAAACCAGCATCGCGTATGAGCGGGCTTGTTAAACACATACATGTGTTTATTATACACACATATACATTTACCATTTTTTTGAACCCGCATCGCCAAATGAGGGAGGCGTTTGAGGTATGTAATGAGAAATGAGGGGGCGTGATCAAGATATATGATGCCTGGAATCGCCAATGACGGGGCGTGCTTAAGATATGTGACGAATCGGCATCGCCAAACGAGCAGCCGTGTTTAAGATAGATGAACCGCAATCGCCAAAGTAGGGGGCGTGTATTAGATATATGTTGACCAGAAGTCGCCAAACCAGGGGGTGTGTTCAAGATGCATGACGAATCGGAATCGCCAAAAGACGAGGCGTGTGCAGGATGCATGATGAAGCAGAGTCACCAAACGAGGGGGGCATGCATTAGATCTTTGATGTCCCGGAATCGCCGATTGGGGCGTTTGCGAGATACATGAGGAATCGAAATCGCCAAATGAGAGGGTGTGTGTGTGTGTGTGCTTGTGTTATATGATGAGTTGGAATCGCCAAATGAGGGGTATGTTGAAGATATATCTGCTTGTCAAGTTATATACACACACACACACACATATATATATATATATACACAATGTTCATATAATGAACGGGATTCGCCAAACGAGGGGGCGTGTTCAACATATGTGATTTGAATGGCTGGAAACATGTTTGCATGTGAATATTCGAAGATGCTGTCAATGACAACATGTTCACATCGGTTCAAGCCGAACTTCTGAAGAATCGCTAGTGCTGGAATTTACAGCCTCGGCCTAAGCAGCTTCTGCCTAGGGCTTGCGCAGCCGGCATCCCGTGTGAATATTAATAGGGTGCGGGGACCAGATGTGCACCATGTGTTGTAAATAACAGGATGCGGGGAGTTAGGCAAAGTGTGAAGAAAAGTGCGAACAGCGTGAATTTAAAGGAGAGTTTTCACCTGGCTCTAGTTGCAGATGCTCTGGGACAGGAAAATCGAAAAACATTAAAAGAAAACAAGGATTCCCAAATTAATTCTCGACCGCCATTACTCTTCTAGAATGACGTTCATGATTCTTTGATTTGTTGTTATTACTTGTACCACCACTGTTTTTAGTATTACCATGCTAGTTATTGTTATTATGGGCACCCTGTTTATGATGATTATTCTGATTTGTAGTGCTACTATTGTTACTATGAGGATTACTACTATTGTTACTACTGGTATTTTTATTGCTACTACGAATAGTACGTGTACTCGTACGACGACTCTTGTTATTGTGTTTATGTTAGTTTCATTACTACTATTACTGCTATCACTCCTCAACATTGCAGACAGGAGAGTGCGCATTGTATTTCCCCAAGACCTAGACCCACAACAGGCGGTTGTAACTTGTCATTCCCCAGCAGCTTGCGGCAGAACAGTACCTTAGAATGGCCATGCAAATTCTTTGTGATGCCATTCATTTTTGATGGCTACTGCGCCAAATATTTGTTGATGCTTATATTTTGTTTATGTGTCGCGCTTGCTTCATTGTTATTGCCGGGAAGTTGCAACGTCGTCGGGTGTGGCAAGAGTCGGCATGCCGCTGCCGCTCCTGGGTATCTCATGAGGAAAAGGTCAGACTTGACATTCGTGTTCTTGCAGGCGGATCAGCATGCCGCAACTATTCAAAAGGCAAAGCTGCGTGCCAGAAGCAAGGCATCCTTGCTGGGACGTTGTGGTGCAAGTGCTGTTGGGCTTGACGTTGACATGCTGGCACGCTGGAGTGTCAAGGCAGCCAGGATAAAGGACAAAGCAGCAAAGAGATTGGAGCAGGAACGCTTGGCAGCTGAGGCGCACATGTTCCTTCGGCGCCTCCACATGTGTGTGCTTGTGCTCATGGTGCTTGTTAGCCTGGTGTGTGTTCATGGACATGCCCAGCTGCGACTGGAAGGAACGCCTGGAGACCCAGAAAGTTGCTCACCGCGAGGAGGTTGCAGATCTCACGAAGGCGCCTGAGCTTTGCACAGGCCTTCATGGCTTCAGAAGGCTCTTCAGAAAGATCTTACGGCGACGCTTTTGACATAAGTGGAGGGCGCGCCAAGGCCACGGAGGTGGTGTACTATGTTTAACAAATTTTCCGCATGTTGAGAAGCCACAGGCTCGCCGTTGTAAATAGACTTGGAGGCCATGGAGGTTATATGAAATTTTTGTTCAGATATTTTAAACCTCCGTATGTTGAAAAATCGTCCCTGCTACGCTAATTTCCGGCTTCACTTAATACAGTATGCGATCTGCAGTTCTGCAAGTTGCTAGCGGCGTGCTGATGCAAGGCGACGCACTGCAGTGTTCCGTGTGAGATTCGGGCTGTCAGGAGCTGGAAGAAGCCAAAGGTGTGAGAAATCGTATGGAAAGCCTGGCCTCAGAGCAGAAAGAAGAGGTGTGGAATGTAGCCAATTTGTGGAGCTCCAAGTTCTGCTGAGCTTTGCTGTACTGCACGCCGTCTACCGGAGGTGCAGTGCCTGCAAGATGCGAAGCTTGAATTGCTACATGCTCTCTCGAAGATGGATTCGCTTTGCCGTGCCGAAACACAGATGCTGCGCACTAAGAATGCTGCCTGGCCGCAATTGTGGGAAATCACGGAAACAGAAATCTGAGAACGACAGCATTTGCGTTGTCCGAAATTTGCTACTGCTGCTATTGCTTTGCTGAGAGCATGCCAAGGTCGTCCTCAAGCAACATCTCAAGCAAACGAAGAAAGGCCAAAAGGAGACCTTGAGAGCGGCTGAGGCAACCAGGGGTCCACCGATCGTTTGAAACAGTTTTGCATGCTGTCCGCATGCCCCAGCAGCCTCAGCACAGGCCAAGTTCCTGGAGGTGCAGACAGCCACGATAGAGGAACAGCAGAAGCTCATCAAAGAGGTTGCTACGCATTGTTTCGTCAGAACGTGCATATCGAGGAAGATCGGGCGGCCACCTGTAAGAGCCCGGCTAGAGCTTGCAAGAGTTCAAGTATTGCCAAAACCAGCCTTTCATCACGCGGTATGTGTGACCCATGCCAAGTGTCTCCAGGCTGATTCGCAGGTCTGTACCGCACGCCGAGAAGCAGCTGCAGCTGCTGCAGCCAAGGCTGCAGCAGAGGGAAAGGCCGCGGAAGCCATGGCACAAGCGGTATCAGCAACGGCGAAGGCAGTGAGAGAGGGGTTGCAAGCTGGAGTAGTAGCACATTACAGTCATTACAGCGCTTGTCGCTATCTTCCCTGTTTGTGGCTGCCAAAGGCAGACGAGGCCATGGCGACCGCTCGCCAAGCTACCGCGACTTTGGAAGTGCAGACCGCGACCATGCAAAGGCCAGGCCCAAGGCACAAGGAAGGCATCGGACAGGCTGTAGAGGTGAGGACGGCAGTTATGTAGGGTGTGTAGACAGGGAAACTGGGCTTGCAAGCCGTTTGGTTTGTGGCAGGATTGTTTGAATAGGCATGCGTTGTACATCAACCAAGGACCACACAGATGAACGCAGGTCTTCGAGTGGAGGCGACGGAAGCAAAGGCTGAAGCAGCTGCCGCGCTGCAGGAGCCTAGTCGAGCCAAGTGCTTCGGAAGTTCCATGCTGTCTTTTCTATTTTCAGGAAGCGCAGGCCAATGCCGAGCGGCAAAACAAAGTTGCAAAAGAGCTCGAAGCTCGCACCGAGGACAGCGGGGCAGCTTGCGGCGGCTTCAACCACGTTTGAGCCCTGGCCCTGTTTTGCAAAAAATATTTGGCAGGAGCTGCGCTCATCGCTCCAATCGACCGACAAGCTGAAGGCGCAGCAGGGGCAGGGGCAGCAGGGGCAGGGGCAGGGCAGGGGCAGGGAGCAGGGGTACGGGGAGGCAGGGGCAGGGGCAGGGGCAGGGGCAGGGGCAGGGGCAGGGGCAGGGGCAGGGGCAGGGGCAGGGGCAGGGGGACAGGGGCAGGTGCAGGTGCTTTTTCGTTTGCACCAGTGGGCCATCATTGGAGTGTGCACCTCCTCCCAGCACTTCCTGTCATCAATACATACAGCAGGTTGTAGGCATACGTGTGCGTCCGGGTCCAGCATCGCCATAGTCCGCTAAATTACCTGCGGCGCTGACCCGGGTTCCCTGCTCTGACCTACGGCCCGGCACGACGAGCGCCAGGCCAACATCGAAGAGATGCAAGCGAGGGAGGTCGAGTTCGAGCAAGCGCTCGTCAAAGCGCAGGCATGAAGCTGTCGTGACAGGATCGATAGGTGTCAGGAAGCATTGGCGAAGCAAGGCACGTTTCAAATTTCAATCCCTGAGCTGTCTTGAGGTTGGTGCTGACGCACTCAGTTCAGATCTGCGGATTGCTCGAGCAGCTTCTTGGACACGAGGGGTTGCAAGAGTGGTGGGACTCGCCGCAACACAATGTGACTCAACCTGCTCCATTTATACTGTGCAGTTGCCATGTCACCGCTTGCGTGGTGCAAATGATGAGCAAGGAACATGGAACATGGAACCGAACCTCCTTTGCCTTTCTGCTAAGGAGACGCAGGCCGCGCGAGATGAGGTGGGCGGCCACAGAGCGTCGAAGTTGTGCGACCCGTCACGCGCACGTTCTTCCAAAACTGCTAGTTCACATTGGAGGTTCGTGCTTCGTAAATCGTAAACAGCGGCGCCGGTTCGGTACACTCGCAGTGGATTCTTCCCACGCGGCTCTCAGTGTGACGCCATGCGCGTTTCTGCGGCGAATGTGGCGAGTGTCGTTTGCACAGAGGACAATTCAATGGCACTCACGCTCGCACCTTAGTCCCGCGCGCAGTCCGGTCCCAATGGGGTTCCCGCCACCTCAACCGCCGTGTACTCACGCAGTGGCAGGCCCTCCTACCGTAATGCGCCTTCGCTTTCGCACGCAAGTGCCAAGGGCGGTCCTTGAACCCGTGAGCTAACGGTGAAAGGCAAACCAACAAGCTTCGACCGTGTTGAGCTTATCCATGATCGCACATGCGCAGTCGGAGTGTGCCCTGCCAGGCTGCCGCCCTCGCCACCAAGTGCACCAAGATCAGCATCGAAGCTGCAAAGGCGGCTGGTGCCTCATAGACTCATGCAAAGACCACCCACGAGCACACCAGATGAGCTGACAAACTGAATATTTGGAGACAGATCGTGACTCTTGAAAGTCGTTCTTTTTGGAGGTGCCACAACTCCAAGAAGACCGAAGGCAATTGGAGCAGCAGCTGCCAGGCTGCGTAGAGACCTCGACTTTCGATATCTTTCGTGCATGGCAAGTTAAGGTTGGGTGAGATCTCCCAAATGGCTTCGCGTGCCTCGGCACTCATCGCCTCAGCATGGATCCAGAACTATAACTAAGCATCTCCACAGATCCACCCACCAGCCTACTGGAGCTATGATTTTCAGTCCCATGCTGGAACGGAGCCATGCATGCTTCTGGAGTGGAACTGAGGCGCTGATGCACTACAACTGGCGGAGAAACAGATGCAGAACAAACTCTTGCAAGTGCAAGCGGAGCTGCAGAACAAGCGCCTGGACAGCCATGTCACAGTGTTGTCGATGTCAAAGTGGCCATGACCTGTGTGATGCGATGGTGCGAACAGTGGGTCGTCAGTGGAGAACTAAGGAATGAGCTGTCATCGGCTCAGCCCGAAACTAGTCAAGTGAGAGACATGCGCGCAGACTGTCCATCCGTCAAGTTGCATCTCCAAGGCTTTCACAAGTCCAGGAATCAAACATGGCTTTGAGGATCCGGATGGTCACCCGTCCGCACGACCATTTTGTGGTTAGGGACCGGCAGTTGCAGTCACAGTCCCTTGGAAGCGAATTCGCAGCATGCAAGGCAGAAGCAGACGAGAAGCTCACAGAAGTGCAGGCCGTGCTTGAGGCTGAGCTATGAGGTGGGCTTCTGCATGTGAGCTGAGGAGCAGCTGGCGGAGAAGCTTCGACCAGCGGCAGCTGCTGAGGATGCGCTGCGCAAATCGGACGCCCAGAGGGAAGAAGCAGAGGCACCCGATTACCTGCCCGATGCAACACTGGGGCACTTCATGGCTTTGCAGTCGAGCCGAACAGCAGAGGCCAGAGCCAAAGCAGCCGAAGCTGCGGCAAGAGAGGTGCGTGTTCCCAATGTTTAGGGTTTAGCGCAAATGGATTTGTCCATTCACGATGAACCATGCAACTTCCGATGATGCAACCATCAAAACACCATGTGAAAACCTGGTACTGTCCTTCTGAGCAAAGACACGGCAAGACACTGGGGCCAGTCACTACTACTGCTGCCGGGTGCCAAACTTGTTGAAAGCTCGTTTCTGCCCTAGCAAAGAAGGAATGTCGCAGCACAAACTGAAACCACTGGTATTATAGCACACTGGAGGCCGAGCTAGTGTTCAACATGTGGTTGAAATCAGTGTTATGTCAGGAGAGCCGTCCGGATTGCAATAACATCGTTTCAACAATTTCGAGCAATGGGGCAATAACCTACATCGCGGCGGCAAAAATAATTTTAACGCTACGCCGCCCGCCTCGGCTCTGTAGCGGCAGGGCGAAGCGGTAGTGGATGTTGTATACAGCATGCTAGGCGGGCCTCTCAACCCCAACCTCGAAACGGGTGGGCGTCGATTGTGCGAGCGCCATCTTCCGGCCTTACTGCTCTTTTGCTGGTCATGCGGCCGCGGACGGCAAAGGAAGGAACCTGGAAAGAAGGAACAGGGGGAGGTGGGGGGGAGGAGGGGATGGGGAGGGGGGAGGGGGCAGGCCGACAAATCAGGTAAAATGAAGGGAAGCCGGACAAGGGGGTGGCAAACGAATGCAAAAACGGGTGTCTCCAAACGTTTGGACTGCAGGGAGGAGGATGAGGTGGAGGGTAACCCCCAAGACGCCTGGGCCTGTGGCCTCGGCGGACAACCGAGTTTTCTAGGGGCATGTCCTGGTTTCGGCGCTTTCTCAATGATTGGGGTATCAAGAAAGATTCTCATAAATTTTCGTAAGTCTTGCAGGATGGCAGCAGGAGTTGAATGTTGCCGTTGTGCCATCTAGCGGGGGTATGCAGAAGTAGCGTGAATCTGCATTTTTCCGTTTATGCAAGAGCGGATGCAAGGCAACCGGGTCGAGTTTACTGGAATTGGTGACACCCGTCTTGTGCAGCTGTTGCTTTGCCGCTGAGTCAGTCATGAGCACACACAGACTGGTTCATTAGAGTTGTTTTTCGCCATGAGGCGACTTTGCTCGTGCTTCATGGTTTGATGCTGATGCTGATGTTACGTGTCGGAGGGTTAAATCCTTGATCTTGGGCTGAGCTTGTGCAGATTGTGCTGGAGGTCAGGCTAGCACTGTCGACTGGAATCATCGAACATGGAGCCTCGTTTGCGCTGCGCTGCTGAACCAGTGGCACAATTGCCTTTGCAGGCACAAGCCTTCGTGGCGGAGATGACCATCAGAGCAGAGCGGGCTGAGAAGGAAGACGGAGTGTAGGGACATGACTCATGACATGACACAAAACCGATGCACAGGGCCCGCTGAGCGCCAGGCCCAGCAGGCACTGGAGAAGACCGATGTCCAGACAAAGGTGCCGCGGTGACGGTAGCGTTCCTGGTGCCTGGTGTCATGGTGAGCTTTACCGCACTTGGTTGAAGCAGCTTGTTTCACAGCCGTGTCATGTTGCAGGCTGCACTAGCTGCACAAGCCCAACAGGCTGCCCATCTCACCGAGAAGTGCAACATGGCTTTACCAGCTTCACAGTATGTACCATGATCTGTGTTCGCTCTACTTGCATCCGGCAGTGTGACGGACTCCTATAAGCTAGAAAGGTAACACAGTGAAAGTGCCCAGGTGCGTCCCTGAACGCCGCTCTGTCATCGGCTGCAGATCGAGCAGAGCTGGCAACTTCAGCAGCAACCAAGGCCAGCACGTACTGACAGGGTCTAGGGAGGGTGCCGACGTCAAGGCCCCGGGAGCCGCTCCAACGACACAAGATGTCCGGCTAATATGGGATCCCTTGAGCCCTTGCTTTTGGCTCCAAGTCGTGGTATGCGGGGTTGATGGAGTTGTAGACATGTGAAGCCGGTCAGGGCTTCGTGGTGCGATCCATGATTTTCTCATGATTTGGCCAACATAAAGCTCTGAAGAACTTTGAAGTAACGATGGAGGCTCAGCAAGATGCCAACATGAAGGAGGCAGGTCAGCAGAAAGTCCGATGATGATGGCGGCTTGCTGAGTCAACTGCGCAAGTTGAAGGCAGAGATCGCCGTCCTGAAGAAGTCTCTGCACGCCGTGCAGGTTCAGATCACACCGCCCGATTTGCATTCAATGCCTGACTCACCCTTGCTCACGGCAAATGCGTCCCCATCTAACTAGGCCCCCCCTGAGGATGGCCAACAGCCGCTCAGCGCCCAATCATTTATTTGTCGCGTGCGCGAAGGTGTCGAACAAAAGTCTGCGAGCTGAAGCAATGCAGGCTGGCAGGGTTTTTGTTTTTCGCACCGAAGTCCAACACTTGAGAGAGGCGGCCAGATTTCGCCCGGCACGGGCAAACAAGGCTCAAGCATCGGCGACGACAAAGGAATCGTGAGCAACTAAAAGGACTCCCAACTCATCAATCGCCCTTGCGAGAGCCACCACCGTCGACCACCACAACCACGATCACCACGATGATGACCGTGCAACCGCAGATGCCTTCGTAGAAGTTGTTGCCGCTGGCTTCTCCGACTTAGCAACACAGATAAAAACAGACATAAGAAGTCCAGGGTACGGAAAAGCACACTTTTTCCAACAGAAAAAATCTAGGGTACCAAGGAAAAGACCGCTTGAACCGACATAGAAATTCTAGCGCACTGAAGCCAACACTTTCACCGACTGTCGAATGTTGAGTGGAGCTGCTGCGGTGAAGCCACACATAGCCAGCTACGAGAGCCGACACGAAGAAAAAGATCGATGCCGTCGCTGCTTGACGCTGACGACGACGAGGTGGGATGGTAGTCGACCCAGGCTGCTGCTCAGCATTGCTCAGCGCCGTTGCTGGCTCGCTCGCACGTCTTCACAGTTGGTGCAACAGCACGAAGACTAAACGGTCCACTGCTATCAGACCTGGACCTGGCGAACGCCCAATGTGCAGAAAGTGCACGTAGCATTTGTGAAGACCCGAAGTCCACCTAGCGACGACAACTTGCGCGACAAGACGACATGCCCACACTTTGGCTCCGGAAGAGAGCAGTCACGTTCAACCGTGTTCCAGCAAGTAGGAAGCAGCTGGGAGTGTCAGACGCAAAATGCCCCCTTGAGGCAGATCACGATGCCAAAGCCGCGCTATCCGTGTGCGAAGCTTTAAGGCAGAGCAGCTCCCGCGCAGAAGAGGAGGCAAGGGATTGGCTTCGATTTGTCGCATGTTGCATGGTCGTAGCGTCGCGGAGCAGGCTGAGCGAGCCGTGGAGACTGCGAAGGCAGCAGAAGCAAAGGCCGAAGCATGCGCGGCCGACCTTGAGAAGTTTCAACAGAAGCCTCATGGCAGCATTTGTCAAAGGGACACCAGGGCCCGCGTCAAGCCGAGGCACCAAGAAGTGGTCGACCAGCTTGCAAAGATGCAGAAGACTGCAGAAGGAGCAGAGGAGAAGATTGCAGTGGCAAAAGCCGAAGAAAGGACTGGCCGCGTCTCCCTGTGACAGAAGCCTGCAGAAGCAGGGATATCTTGCTAGGAAGGCCAAGTCGCAGCTTGCAGCGCAAGCCCCGCACTCAAAGTACTCAGCGACGCGGCGCCAAGAGCACTCTTGTCCCGTCGCTGGGACCCGTCGGACTCGGATTCGGCGAACCGTCGCGCCGTCGGGTTAACACACCGAGGCCTCGGAAGCAAAGCGGCTCTCGTCGCTCTGTGCTGGCCTCCACGCGGACGCCAAAGCGACGGCCGCGAAGGTCCGAGCGGTCTGCGAGTGGGGTGTCCGGCGTGCTGGGATCTGGGCAGGTATCTTCTATGGAGCAAAGAGCCCTCACGGCAGAGGTCCCGCTTTGTCACCGTGGTATGATGCATTGATTGAGTTCCGCAAGCATGAGGAGGGTAGTGCAAGATCTTATCAGACCGGAAATGATATGATATGAGATATATATATATATATATGTGAGATGATCAGCGCCTGCAGGCTGAGAAGAAGGTGGCCCTGGCGTCGTCTGAGCTTAGAGAGGCGTGGACGATCTTGTTGCAAAGCCACGCGGCGCGGGCGGCTCGGCGACTTCGATGAAGGACGATGTGAAGCGAATCGCTGCCGGTCCCAGCGAACCGAGCTTTCCCGACGAAGACAGGCCCGTCGAACTCCAGCGTAAGCTCACAGCTATCGACAAAAAACCAGGTTGGTGGCAGAGTTGGAGGCACTGCTTGAACAGTCTTCGGCTCACACGGCTGGAATTTGCACGATTGTATGACGAAACTTCAAGGGGAGTGCAGTCCGGGACAAATCGCGACACTTGAGCAGCACGCATACAAGGTCTTCGGATGATCAGCGAGAGGCCACAGATGTTGCAGAGGCCTCCGTCTTTTTCTCGCTGGTCCGATTCTTCTGGAGCAACGAATGTGCATCTTTCATAGTTGTGGGCATTGTGTTGTTGGAGTGTGCTGCCGCTGTGGAACGTGGAGGGAGAGAGAGCCGAGATCGACTCCCCTGGCTGTGCTGAAGAAGAGGGCCGAGACAGTTGGATTTCAGTTGTTGTGTTACGTCAGAAAATTGTCACCCCTGGCCGAAACGTGTGCAAAATCCGGGTGGCTGAGTGGAGAAGAGAGACAGACAGAGAGAGAGAGAGAGAGTGAGTGAGCAGTCTCGCGTACGACTTTGTTGTCGGATCTTCCGAGGGGGCAGCTCCGACGAAACGACGCCGATCTGAATCCGACGGTCGATTTCTCAGAGTGACACTCAACGCTGCAAAGCCTGTGCGTCAGGGAGTTGTTTTGAACTAAACTAAACAGATCCTGCTGAGCCATATCCAACACCACCAATGTTGTGCAAGATGTATGTGTCTTGGCTTCAGGAGTGGCCTACAGAAAGACTTCCTTTCCAGAGCCAAAGCAATCCGAGGGGTGCTGACACCTGTACCCGTATGTCTACAGGTGAGTGAGAGCAACCTGACTCTTGGTTGGGTTGATACCTGTCATAGGAATCATAGGACGTCGTGTTATTTGCAAGGGACCTTCCAAGACATGAAACTTGTCGCGGTTTGTTTTCCTTAGTCGGAGCGTGAGGCTGTGAGAACTGCGGAAGCATTAAACCTGGCCATCATTTCTGCGACATTGTAGTTTGAGGTTGACGACTCGTATGCTCAATGGAGCATGTTCTCTGTTTCTGCATCTACTTTCATGAAGATGACCGACACATTTCTGTATTTCTCAGATGCATTGCAAGGGTTATCTGTGCGAACGCTGGGGCTGAACATGCACATGCTCCGAAACGAAGCAGGTACATAGACGTTCAGCACGAGGTTCTGTGCTAGACCGCTTCAATGACGAAGCTCATGATCTGCTGTTCCTCAGGGTTTGTGGGAACCCCAAACCCCCTTTTCTATGTATACTCTGGCATGTCAACTGGTTGACCTTCTGGTTGGCTTGATGGCTTTCTATACTAGTTGTACGAGCAGTGAGTAGTAGCTGGAACCCCGTCGTTGCCAATGCCAATGCTCATCAGAGTTCCCAGTGATTTCATGGTGTGAAGGCAGACAGAATGCAATGCAGAAATGACGTGAAACTGAGGAGGCTTGTAGTTATCAGATTGAATACTGCACGCAGTCTACAGGGTACAGACATATGCAGATGTTGGAAAGCCAAACCCGGTGTCTTCAAACCTTCCGGCAGTATTAGATAGTTGTCTATGTGTGGATGCAATGAAAAATTGTTGACAAAAAACATCATGCACTTTCTCATTGATTTGTATGTTCCGTATGCTGCCGGAAGGATTTACTCGTTCCCTGAGAGTCTCCTGACTGGCCTCTCTGAGTCTCTCTCACTAAGTTTTCCAAATGAGGTTTGCTTTGCCCGACTTGGGCAAAGCAAAAAGGGTAAAGAGACAGAGAGACAGTACCTGCAGTCTATGTAGACCACAAAGCGGCCCAGGTTTCGCTGCCGAGGCGAGACTGTTTCAAGGATACTGTTTACTAGCTTCCTGATACCAGCAGGTGTAGTAGGTAAGACAGTTTTGTCGACTTTGCTACGTTGGTGCGCTGAAGAATGCCAAAGGGTTAAAGGTATCATGTCGGCTGCTTCTGTGCAGGTCGTCTTGAACCCCGCCCTTGAACCTGCCGTCGACGGCCCACGAAGCCTGTCGGACAAGAGTTGCAAGATGTTTTTATTTTCCAGTTGCAGGTGGAATTTGCCGAGCTCTGCCGCTTCACGCTGCGAGGTGTGGGATATGCTGTGCCTCTCCGTCGAGTCCGGACAAAGAGTGTTGGACAAGTGGGGAGCTGATTCAACATTACGTTGCCGGGCAGCATTCCCGAGGGCCCAATCTGCCACATTGCAAGCCCGGCAGATGCCATGCTATTTGTCTGGCCTTCTGTCGTCTGTGAACGGGCAACTTGCCATCTTGGCTTTCAGCACGTCGTGCCATGTGGATGTCTGGCATCTTTCGAGTCAACCTGCTGGCGATCGTGATCCACACTGCGAGCGGCAGGTGTTGGAACACTTCCTGTCATTGCGTCTTTGTGCGTTGTAAACCGGGGCCCTGGGTCTGCAGAAATTTGATGAGCAGGCTCGGCTCACAAGATGTCAAGTTTGGTGGACTGGTGCTGAGCCCCACGCAGCCACTCTTTGCCAACAGCTCGGCACCTTGAATGCATTCGTGTGCGGGCAGAGCTGTGAGGTGTCCATGCTGCAACATGTTCCAATCCTGGGACCTCAAATGTAGCAAAAACAGAGCCTTTTCTTTCGAGCTTTGAAGCTCTGGGCCTTAGGTGCGCGTCACAAGCGGAGCTTGCGGTCCAGGTACCGTTCCGGGCTCCGTGTATCCAGTCGCAGAAGGGCGGGAAATCCACAAGGCCACTTCGAAAGACTGGCGCTGGTCCGATACATGGCAGCATAGCGTTTCTCTCTCTATGCGAAGGCGTACCGCGTTGCGAGTTTGCCGATTGTCACTGTGCAATGGCTCGGAAAATCCCCGAATTGCTGGCACTTCTAATCCGAGTGTCTCGTCTTAGTTGAGCCCTTGGCCAGTTGGGGAGCCTGCGGGTAGCCGGGTACTTGTGAGCACAAAGCAACGAGCCGTCTATCGCTTCGCGTATCCGCCCTGGCAGAGTGTGTGAAACTCAGTCGGTGGCTCCATCGTTTTCCAGCTCGCCTCTAATTTCCTAGCGCTTGGCGATGCATCAGTTGTTTGGTTGATGTTAAAATTGATGATCCGCTTATTTGCAGACAGACATGACCTCGACTGTGAAAGCGCCTGGGGCCTGAGGGGCCTGAGAACAAAGACAAGAAGATTTTGCCCCATGCAGTACAGCACAGGGCAGCCTCCTTTGCCTTGCAAGTGCGAGGGTGTTCGCAGCCACAGGCAAGCAATCAATCAAGAGGGTTGCAGTCAGTCCACTATGTCTAGTCGTCTTTGTCGAAGGCCTCGGCACGATTTTGTCAATTCTATGTACGGAATCGAGGTTTTCCTTGCATTGAAACAGGCGGGCCCATCCGTTTTCCCATATCCTAACGAAGGACATTGGGCTGCAGCACTGTGCGGGCGGAGTCGAGACTTGCGCGTATCGCTCCGACTACGGCCCAGGCATTTTAGTTTTGTGCCCGTGTCACTTGGGTTCAGGAGCTGTGCCGACACTACTCCACACCCCTGCAGTCTGTCTTGGAAAGCCTCATGAAGATTTGTGTGAATGTCTCCTAGATGGCAGGTGCTTACTGGTGTCCCCTCCCACCTGGAGGATCAGCTGCCGACAAGCTGCTTTGCCGTTGTGAGTGCCGTGGCTTTGAGGGTCCGTTCCAGTTTCGAAGGAAAGGGACTTAGCAGACATGGAATAGGCTGACAAGGATTGGCACGTTCTTTGCCGTGCTTCCATTGAGATACCTGTTCGCTCCGGACTCGAGATGTCGTCGACACCATGTTCTGAGGCAATGCCCATGTCAACAGGGCATGGGTGGCTTCATGTGCAGCAATTGCCTTGAAGACTCTGCATGTGGCACTGGACGTTGCTCAACGTCGCGGGTTGTGACTGGGGCGCAGGACCTGGCATTCGTGCGTTCGATCACAACTTAGACTTGTGTAAGGCAGTGTAAGGGGTTTGGCCTGGGGGGCGGTGAGCCCACATCCGTGCTTCAAGAGCAGAAAACTCCTGATGCCGTGACGCCAGGACAAGACTTTCACCTGCAACTTCTCGGACTCTTTTAGGAGATCTCCCTCGTACAAGCTGTTTTGGCCAGATGGCTGGGCAAGCCCACAAATATTAATTCAGTACGTGAGAGCTTCCAGGAGTGCAAGCCTGGATTTCATTAGCAACATGTGTAGCGAGCATCAGCCGATTCTGATGCAATGCAAGTGTGGGAATTGCGAGACAAGGTCTGACGAAGTCAGCCCTTCTGGAGCGAGGATCTTTGGATGCACGCCTCTTTCCAGCCCTTGTGTGAAGTGCGCAGAATGCCACTGTGACTTCCCAGAGGACTCTTATTTGACAGACACGACAAGGACCGTGATCAGTCAGATTGCCGCCGGTTTGGTCTTCAGTTGCGAAGATGGACCGGGGCAAACGGGCAGTTGCCAAAGCATCTTTGAAGACCTGCCCATCAAGATGGAACTAGACTGCTCAACTGGAGCATGCATTAATTAAAAGGCCCACGTCTTTCAGTGCACAGAGTCGGCAGAACTTGGCATGGGAAAGCTCTCCGGCTGTTCTCCGAAGTCCTAGGCCAAGTCACACGCCCATTAGCACACATTCACCAATGAAGCGGGAAGTTGCTTTCTCTCGCTGAGCTCTGACCGCCCGAGAGACTCGGGGCAGTGGTGGGAACGGACGAGGTGTCTGCGAGATGGCACAGCAGGTCCTCGGGTGTCTCGCGTAAAGCCAGGGGAGGTGTATAAGCTCAGCACCCTCTTGAACTTCTGCCAAAGACTTGCGGCTCGTCCACTTCTTTTTGATTCCTGCCCTCCCCAACACTAGGTGTCACGTGACGCGCTGGAAGGACCAAGGCAAGCTTACAAGGCTTACACTCACAAAGCAGGCACGTGATGCAACCACCGTGCAAGAGGATTTCAATATTTCCAATTAGAGTTTGCAGCGGTACAAAGAGGCGAAGACAGAGAGATAGCGTCGGTGCCGACAGTGCCGAAAGAACTGCACCCGGAACCGTCAGGCGAAAAGTGGGGTCCGAACCTGGTTTACCGAGATTGTTGCAGACTGCGGCATGGCTACGTTTGAACGCACCGCTCAGCCGGTTGGAGAGGTCAGTGTCTCTGCGTTGGCATTTCAGCAAGCATTGATTGGCCCAGGTTTCAGACTGAGTGTCCGTCCTTGCCGACTTCATGAGAACCTGCTGGGCCCGACTTGAGCACAATGCTTGCGGGGATCGCTTTGCTGACGAGGAACGCCGGAACATGTTTCATCCTTGCACTGGTTGCAGATGTTTGCATGCGTGTGCATAGCTCATCGACGTTTGACAGTTCCTCTTTTCGGCACAGTTTATAGGGGATGGTGCATGGCGTGTGGGGGCTCACATGCTGTTGAACCAGGGTAACGAGCATGTGGATGCGCGAAACGTGCAGACACATCCGACAACCACGCATGTGGTCGCTGATGCTGGGGTGAAAAACAGAGGAGCGAAGGTTTGTCCAGTTCCAGTCTCGATCGATGCGACAGGCAACAGTGCTATAGGCCGTAGGAGCTTCCAGGGGAGGGAGCAACAGAAACCTAGGACATCGTTTCACCAAGGGCTCCCTGGCGTTTGGAGATATTTGGGGCTGTCGTGTGTAAGCGCTGCGGCGAAAGAAATAGAGCAATCGAGTGGACGAAGTGACGACCTCCAAGAACAGTGCAACTCATTGCCTTTCTACTCTCTTAACTGCAGCATCTCGATGCAGCTGCACTGAGATCATCGCGTAGTTCAGACTGCTAGCGATGCTGAACAAAGGTCCGGAGTGCATGGAGGCATTAGCGTTAGCACTTGCGCTCCAGGAAGCGTTGTGCGATACGCAATGCCGCTTGCTGCTAGTGCTCTCAGGAGAGACGCAAAAAGACCGGGAGGCAAACAAAAACGTCACAGTGCTAGCCACCCTGGCTCTTGCAAGATGACCGCCGAGGATCCACTTGGTCTCGACCGCTGCATCTGTCGAGCTCGAGAGGGTGGGCTCTCAGACGGCAATCAGCTGAAGCGGTTCTCCGCTTGCTCAGTGCAACGGTCATGGCTACTTGCACCTAATTGCTACCAGTAAATCTGCAGACCATTTGGCTCCAAAAGCAGGGGGGCAGGCAGTAGCAAAACCTTGGAGCTGCCCAGCGCCTCTCAGCGCCTCTCGCTTGCAAAGAGCATGGTGCTTACAGCCTGCAGGGTTCCCTTTGCCGGAGTTTGGCGAGGATGGGAAACATTGCCGGCTGTTGCCGAACACTGATGTGCAGCCTGCAGATCTTGGCCGCTTGTCCGTGCAAGCACGTACTGTAGATGTCGTGACAGCCGCATCATGCCGCATCTGATCATGTGCAGTCTTCGCATCAACATGGGGGTGCGATCAGACCAATAAGAAACGAATCTTACTGACTCTCACTAAAGTTGCATTTACCAGCTACTTCTGCTGCTGGCATAGAAGGCATGGAGAAAGGAGAACGGAGGGCCCTTAATTGTGTTGCTGACCAGGCAGCGCTGGTTTTGAATCTTCGGCCGTTGTCATGTGTTGAAAGCGAAATTCCGATTGAGGGCGGCGTTGCCATGGATCAGAACTTCATAGATTCCAGGTTTTGGGTCACAGGTTTAACTTCGGGCTAACGGCTTGAAGGTTTCGACTTCAGGTCTCGAGTTTGGGGTGTTATAGTTCAGCGCCTGAGTTTTTGAGTGTCTTCTTTTTGTTATATGTGCTATGCCGCTATGCGCACTATCTCTCTCTCTCTCTCTGAATCATCTTGTTTGTCGATGCGGCCTGCAGTCGTGTTCGGGGGCCCCGGGCCTCCCTGCATGGCCCTGCATTTTTGGGATTGGGCATTTGCTGTTGGGATCTACAGAATCTACAGGTTTTGCCAGCCAGTTTGAGAGTTCCAGGGTTGGCCGCCCATCATCATCATCATCTGTTCTTTGCAGTTTGGCCTTTCTCAAGACCTGCAGTCACCCCCATAAGGGTTTACACGGTTTAGCGTTTGTCACCTCATTCGGTTTTTGCCTTGAAGTTTTGGGTTGGCGACTCATCATGTCCGGTTTTGGACCGAACAAGCAGCCGTACAATCTGCCAGGGTCCTTGCTTCCCAGCCATCATTTTCTTCCAGTTTTGGAGTATATGGTCCATGGCAAGCATCCCTCCTTTGGGGGTCCTGGGTTTGCACTGGTCGCAGAATTCTATGAGTGGCGGGGACGATTTTCTTAGGGCACTGGAACTCCTCCAGATTGGTTGCCCAGGGCTTTGTGATCGAGAGTTGAGGGGATTGCTCTGCTTTCTACAGGTTATTAGCCGTTGGACCTCTGCATCCGATTGTGGATTGCTGCTCTGCTGCTGCCGCTTAGGCACTCGGAACGCCTGATCCAACAAGCGTTCGATCACTACCGTTTTCCTGGCTCAGACCAGGTTCGGCACCTGTGGTTGGTCGCGCCACCGAGAGACTGGCGACTCCGATCGGTTCCCCTCGTGTCCCTTCGACTGTCGGTTCTTCACTAGTGACGCCCGTCGCACGGGATGCCGTGGAGCCCGATGATAGTGCCCACGCAGCCCGCTGCGCCTCGCATGCTTCGCTCGCTCGCTCTGCTTCGCTGCTGGCTTCGCCTGCTGAGGACGATCCGAGAGCTCAGCATCATGTGCTGCTTTTGTCATGATCTGCTGCTTTCGCAATGCCTGGCACGATCAACGCCGGCATGCTTCTTGCTTCTGCCGATGCTCGTGCTTTGCCTGCGTTGCCTGCTTTTTCTGCGTCTGCTTCTGCTCCTTCGCACTCTTTGAGGGTTCAGGCATGGTGAAACAGTATCTGGTCTTTAGGGCTTGGGTTTGTGAGCCAGTATATGCCAGTATTTTCTTTCAGTGTTGAGGGTCTGCTTTCAGGGCCAAGCAACAATTCCGTTTAGGGTTTGGGGCTTGCAAACCAAGTAACCAGCATCTTCTGACGGATCCCCAGAAATTCAGGGTTTCTTCTACAGCTTAGAGTCCGCCAACCAACATTTCCATTTGGGGGTTTCGGCCTTGTTCTTCGGTTAGCGTTTGGGTTTCTCCAGCCCTTGAGAGTTCCGGGTTTCGTTTTGGCGTGCAGGGTTTGCCAAAAAGATTTCCTTTGAGGGTTTGAGGCAATCCAATCAGAACTTCCGCCTACTCGGGTGTGCCAACCAGCATCCGTTAAGAAGAAATTTAGGGTCCAAGCTTTCCTTTGGCGCACAGATCTTGCCTTTGCCAACAACCGCCAACATCCCCTGTGCAGTTTTTGGTGTGTTCCATTTGCATACAAGAACTTGTTTCAGGGCTTTGGGATTGCCAGCCAACGTCTCTGTTCAAGTTTGGTGTTTCCCCTCACCATCTCCTTTTGGTGCTAAGGGTTTCCTTTTAGGCCGGATGCCACCTCCTTTCTGGGTTTGGGGTTCGCCAGCGAACATCTTCTCTCCGATCGCTTGGCTTGGATCGTTTCAGGGATAGCAGCGCTGGGTGTCCTGTGAAAAAGCAAAACACCCCTCTCTTGACTCCTTCACGTGGTTTTGAATTCGCCGGGCCGCGCCCATGAATGCAAACAACAGCCGAGATTTTTTAAATAATACACTTACCCCAACATGGCACACATGTTTGCTGAGTCAAGCTTTTTGGTAGTACTAGTAGCATTCCGACCCAGATTTCAGCCCACCCACCTTGTAATTCACTGACTTCGCGGACCCTGTTGTTTTGGTAGCAGGGGGAGTGGAGGTGAATGACCGAAGCAAGAGCAGGAGGCCAAGCATTAATGATTAACGATGGCGATGAGAACATCAAGACAAGGTGTTAGATCAGATCGTTAGACGATGCTCCAAACCACCGAGTTTGTTAGGGTGGTGTTCGGTCCCAAGCAATTTGAGCAGATGCTGTGGCTGCTGTGCTGACCTCCAGACTGAGGCTGGTAGCTCAAGGCGGACACGTGACGAATGCTCCAATGGTGCCGTGAACCAGCACCGCTTCCTCGATGCTGCCAAGGAGAGGTTTTGCTCAGCCCCGCCATGCCTGCATGCATGCTGGGGGGCAAGCAAGTTCGAGTTCTAGCATGGTGCTTGAAACTTGTTGCGTTAAAGCGTCACCTAGCCGCCCTAGCCTTTCAAACGATACGGCATGTGAAGCAGCTAGCAGCTAGCAGGCTGGCAACTTCTCGCAAGTGCGGAACATGCTCACCGAATCCCCCGAGCTGATCAACTGCCAGCCTGGTGGTAGATGGTCGGCATTGCACCACGCCGCCTACAAGGTGAGATGCTTACACTGGAATGGCATGAACCATCTCCTTCAGAGTTCCTGATGCCCGCGATGCAGCCAGGAAGGTCCCAACATACTGTATTCACGGATGCCTCATAGTGTCAACATTTAGCAAGTCTTCACAGAACTCCAGTCTCAGAGCTATATTATTTAATAAGCTTTAGCTGTGCAGCTGCAGCCGGAACTGAGACTGCTGGCGCGGGAGCTGACATGCGAAACCTGCGGTACAGCACAGTCCGGCACTGGGTGCGAGAGCATGCTCACAGGGGTGGTGGAGCTGGTGTGGTGCAGGGTTTGGAGGATACCGAAAGTGTCAGATCGGGAACGACCCTCGGCACTCGGTCCGAATCCAGCGTTCGATTGAATTACCGGCGTTTTTCGGAATGAACAGCCGCGGATGCACTGCGAAATAAGATGATGTGGATTTCATGTAATCCCATGGTGCATGAAAGAGCCGACCCTTGCAGCGCCCTGCACTATCGATGCCGGCGGCAAATTTGAATGAAGGGTCTGGCGCCAAGATGCCCCAGACTGAGTGGTCGATTGCCGAGTTGATGATGACATGTAAAAGATGCAGACATTGATTGGATGCAGGCTTGCAGCCTGCAGGATTGTCACAGAACAGGATACCCATGCGCAAGGGCATTGTTGCGCCCCTTCGCCAGTCCATCTCGCTCGAAGTGTGAGAATCTCGGAAGTACACCTGCAAGAGGCCTTTTTCCTCGCAATCCAGAATCAGTTTCGTTATGCCTACCAAGATTTGAAGTCAGACTACAGCATGGGAAGGAGAGAAAACAAAAGGTAGCTCACGCCAGGGATTGCAATGTGTCCAGTTATTTCGGGTGGCGATGCAGCAGACCTAACTTTCTTAAGAAAAGAAAGCTACTCGTGCAAATTTGGCGGTGCCTCGGTGGTGGTGGTCTGGCGAGGATGCCGATAGAAATATGCGTTGGGTTGATGACTGTGTCTTCCCCAGTATGCTGCCAATTCGATGTGTGACTTGCTGAAGTCAGTGTCGGCGAAGTCGCGATATTGGGACTTGTCATTGTCAGACGCGCAGGGCAACTTGTCAGCCGTGCAGAACTTGCTCGAGACTCTTTGCTGCATTTGGATGCAGATGCTAACAGAATCCATTAGCACGCATGTGTCTTGAGCTGCTACACGGCGCATAGCATAGATATGCATGTGAAAGTGTGGCACTGACCATCCGTCAAAGCATGTCGCGAAAGTGTGCAGCAGGCTGGTTTATGTGACGTCTCGTGCCATGGCTAGCCAGGCTTGGTGCCTCGACAACCTTGCGTACACGAGATGGCTTTACACCGGCAGAGGTGGCCGCCTCGAATGTTTTCGAATACCTGCTGTATATTTCCCTTCAGGCCAGGCCGGAGTGGGTCAAGTTTGCTGCACCTCGCGTGGCATGAATCACCCGCGCGGTCAACACACAGGCAGAATGTGCCTTCCTGAGTCCGTGTGGAGGCGACAGCAGCTGCTGACGAGGTCAAGACTAAAACTTCCACTAGCCACTTGCCGTCGCAACGGCATTGCTTGATAAAATAGCTGTGCTGTAGCCTGTCGCCTTTGTTGTCTTTTTGAACGTCCGCTGCAAGATGCTGCAAGGTTGTGCCACGGAGGAAGTTCTTACTTCTCTTGCCCTGTGGAGATTTTCACCTGATGCCATTCCCAGAGGCTTAGATTGAGTTTCATGGTTCCTGCGCATTGCCAAGCTTGTCAGCACAGCTTCGCTCGAATACTCGTTCGACAGGTCTCTGTGAGGGCAGTGATGATCTTCAGTGCCACATCTGTCTTGATGACTTCGCAGTTGGAGACGAACTCCGGACGCTCCCTTGCCGCCTCTCGTCTTCAAATGGTGTGACAGCTACTTGAAATGGTGAATTGACGATGATGATGATGATGATGCGAGTTGCGAGGTTAAGCTTTGCGCAACGTGCTTTTATGATGTTTGGCGTGAATGCATCTACGACATCCGAGAGACAACCGTCTGCTTGCAGCCGGTGGAGTCTCAGGCCATTCCTTTCACGCTCGCTGCGTCGACGAGTGGCTGCAAGAGAAGAGCCGATGCTGTAACTTGTCGAAAGACGCAGAATACAGCACAAGTGCAGGTCCTTGCGGCGGAGCCTGAGCCTCGCAGTATGCTGTTCATGTATGTTCATTTGGAGACTTGTTGTTTGCGTTATGCCAGGGTGTTTGACAGAACGAGTTCAGGGACTCTGGAAGCTCTGCGTGTGGTAACCACCGAGCTGTGCGAGCAATCGCCTGCTCGCTTAAGGTCCGACGTGTCGGAGAGACATCACAGACTGCGCCGAGATTGCTGGAAGTCAAGACCAGTGAGGCGATCGGAGGGGTCTTCAGGGTTGCACTATGATGTTGACATTGGCATCGTTGTGCACGCGCATGTGCGCACGATGCTCGAGGACGGGCGATCACTCGCGGGCTCGCGGAATCGCACACGCGCGCCCCCTTTTCTGGCCATGTTCCTGCCCTTACCCGACACTCGGGCGCAGAGGCGGACAACGACAGAGCCGCAGAGGCAGAGACAGAGAGAGAGCGAAATTTTGGCTCAAGCCACGAGTGCTCAAGGCCGTGCCGCTCCAAGCACTGCCCGGGGTTCTCTCTTCTTTCCTTTGCTACTTAGGGGCGGCAGGTCTCAAACCCGGGCGCTCCTCTTCTCCTGCCTGAGCCGCCTCAGCCATCAGCGACCGGGAGGACATAGTGGCCAGAGTGCGCTGTTCTTCGAGGGGGTGCGGGACGGGGACATAGTCGGGACTGTTCCACGACGGGGTCGGCGGCCTACTTGCAGCTGCTTCGGGAGCCTGACACCCGCTACTGCAACAATTTCGGCGGCCCTACAGGACCTCGCCGGCCTCCCGTCGATCCGGGACACCATCCACCTCGAACGGGGACACCAACACCTACCTGATCGTGATAGTGGCACGCAGGGCGACCTAGCATTCCTTGCCTACGTGTGGGGGTCATGACTGACCCAATGGCCACGGACCCAGCTTCGCCTCCGGCCCAGAAGAAGAGGGGGGCACCGGAAGAAGAAAAGCTCAGCCATGCTCAGCCTGGAAGCCATCCGTGAGGTGGTGCGCAGTGAAGTGACGGGGAGTACAAGCACCCTCCGTGCCGAGATCAGCCAGCGCATGGACCGAGTTGAAACAGGAGTCACGGCGCAGTTGGAGCGCACCCTGGAACGCCTCGCCGCCATCACCAACCAGCAGGGGGAGCAGCAACGAATCGTGGAAACCATCCAGGGGGAACAGTACTCTATGTCAGCCAGACTCCAGGCCCTCGAGAACAAGGTGCAAGTGATCCAGAGTACAGGGGCCTCTAGCACGGCGGACACGGACTTTGGGGGGCGCAAACCCGCGCTCATTATGGGCGGATGGGGGGATGACACCCCTGCCGAGGAAACCTTGAAGAATGTGAAACAGATGGTTAAAGATCTCAGGCTGACACGGGGGGAGAGCAGCACAGCACCTCACCACGGCGAAACAGCCCCCACCTGTCACGACCACAGCCCAACCAACAGCATGGAAGACACCGGCACAACAGTGCCATGGCACGCACCATCCCTTCGGGTAGCAGGCCCCCACAACACCACCACCAACGACAACGTCACAGACGCTGACCTGCACGGCCCAACCGAGCCCCAAGCACAGGATGGAGAAAGCAAGCGGGGACAAGCGGCCAGCTCCAGCGACACTCCCCTCAAGAAAGCACGTTACCAAGCCGCAGAGCTCATGCGAAGCATTTCGGAGGAAACCCTGGCAGCCGCAGAACAAGCCCAGGGGGAAGACGAAAGCCCGGACCCATACGTCCGCGACCGCAGAGCACAAGGGGAGGAAAGAGCCAGGGGGAGCAAGGCAGCCACCAGAGCAGCGGCAGCAGCAGAGCACATCCAGGAAGCGATGTCACTAGCACGTGCCATTGAGCTGCACGGGGTCGAAGCACACCTAGCCGCCGCAGCCACCAGCCTCAGCTTAGCCTCGGATGGACAGATGGGAAGAAGGGGGAGAAGCCCCCCTCCCTCGCCAAACGCGTTCCAGATTGCCGCGCTCATGGCAGGGATCCTTGACGAGCGAGCTGCCCGGGGAGATCCACCGACTGAGGGGGAGCTCGCTGCATGAGATCCTTGAGCTCACACAGAGTGGGCAGGCGCTCCTGTGGGGAGGTTTGCGCTCAAGCAACTGGCAGCGCACGCACGACGCCACAGACGCGGGGGAAGACGCCGAGACAGTCATCCAAACGATGATTGCGACCTACCCCGTGGGCAACATGGACCTGGGGAGGCTGCGCAACTTACTGGACGCAGCGGCAGATGGAGTTGAAGTCTTGGTGGGGAACTACCCGCACAAGGGCGAAGCAGAAAGACTGCCAACAGCCCACCCGGCGGACGTCATCGCCCTCGCAGGGGGGGCAGATGAAGGCAGGCCGGAGAGAAAGGCGCCGGACGCGCTCAAGATCTTCAAGGCCCGCAAAACACTGCGCAACCTCGCGCCGTACCTGACGGGGGAGCTCCTGGACTAAATCATGAAGGCCCTGAACGAGCTGGACGAATGGGCTCACACGTGTCACACATACTGGGGAGAAGAAGAGGGGGTCATAGACCTCGCCGACGACGGCGGGGGGGACCACGTGGCGGCCAGAACCTCGCCAACGCCTACCACCGCTGCGGGGCGCACAGGGACTGAGGCCAGACGACGCTCCACCCCTGAACTGCGACGCCGTTTCAGCAACCCGAGCTCGTTGGATCATGATGACTAGGTTGGGCCCGTTACGAGGTTGCAGGTGTGTTGTGTGTGGGGGAAGGTTACTTGCAGCAGGGCAACCGGTCTGAGCGAGCAAGGGACAGCCTCAGTTTCCGCACTGCAGCAGGACCAGGGGAGAGCGAGTTTCTACAGCTGGGCCTTTCCAGTGGTTTCGTGCTCGAGATGTGATGGTAGTGTGCTGTCTTGACAAGACGCCCTCCCCAGGCGAGGGCCCAGGAGGCCACACTGCTGAGCAAGACGGGGAGCACACAGGCCTGGAGACCCCTAGGTTTACTTGTGCTAGGACCGGTTCCTGTTGCTTCAGGCCCACAAGTGCAGCCCCGATAGCCGTAGCAGACGTTTTCGCAAAAACTCCACAACAGGGGAGAACAAGGGGGAACCACACTCGCATATTGGCCTTGAGATCCTGTACCTGCATCTAGCGTGTGACCGGTCAGGTGTGTTGTACTTGAGGCTCACAAGTTGACCCCTGTAGCGTAGAGTAGTTTCACATACCGTGGGGGAAGCTCGCCCGCGTACACTTGCAGCGTTTTACCGGTGTGTGTCTTGAAGCATGGGGCTTTTACGCTACAGTTTGTGCCACAGCAGGCGTGAAGCCCAACACGAAGAGGGGTGACCGACGAGTGCAGAACACTTACTGCTACGTACTGGGGTGCCCAAGCTAGGTGTCTTTTCCAACGGCCTGCACTCGCCGGGAACCCACACGCCCCGCCAACTTTTCGAAAGCCCTGTGGGGGAACCAGCAGCATGGAGCGCAGTCGAGGTTATGTTGTAAGGTACACATGCCATTAAGAGTTGTTTCGCAGTATGCTAGCCCGTGCTCTGAACAGTGGTCCTACCGGGGGAACATGTGTATGCGAGCCTTGCAGGGGAAGTGGTTGCCACAGGGGCGCGGTGAAGAGGCCGGGACGCAGGAGGTTTAGCGTAAAGGGCAGGGCTCGCTACATGAAAACCCGGGACACACCAAGTAGTTCCATGCCGAAATCTGGAAGAACCCCAAAGCCAACCGCTCACTAACACAGTGGGTGGGTTGGGCGGGCCTATGGCCTGAGGGTCGGACGACCCCTAAGCCCTGCAGAAAGAAAGAAAAAAGCGAGATTTCGCTTAGGTGCCACAGCCAAGTATTTCACAGGACTAGCAGGTCATTCGCGTTTGCTCTCTATAGTCTCGATTGGCCACTGACACACCAGAGCATGTATTTGGCATTCCGGGCTTGGCAATATCCGCGCTGCCATGAATGCAGGATTCTAAAAATGGCCATCTTGGGACATTGCGGCAATCGCTGAAAATGGAATCTTCGCCTACGGCTCAAGGCATATCGGCTCTGGACGTAGACAGATAGCGCCAGGACTCTTCTTTCCGGTACTCGGCCCCTTCTCCCTCGAACCTTCGTCGTCTCGTGATGGGTGATGCTGCCGGTGATGCTAGGATGGGTGACTTGCGGGAAGATGAAAGCCGCTTGCATGCTGCGAATTCAGCTGCTGTGAATTCAGGCCAGCCTACTGCTGAAGACCTTGCTGCCGCACATGCTGCCTTGGCTGCTGCTACTGCCGACCTCACTGATCCCCCGGCCCTGAACCCTTATCAGGTGGCTGCCCTCCAGTCCACTTCAAACAAGCCAAGACTTCCGGCTAAGAATGGAGGGACTAAGAAAAACCTCGCCGCCACTACCAGCCCTGAGAAGCGCTTTAAGGCTTCGGAAGCACCCAGCCGAACACCAGGTATGCCCTCTGTACCTGCAGGACCCTGCCCCGTTTCAGGACTTCGTGAACCCCCCGTCTTCGGAGCGGCGGTTCCATCTGGGGCGGAAGGAGAAGGCTCTAGAGGACCTGAGTTTTACCATATGGATGCACCTAGTCCTCCCCCCTGGGTTTCGGAAATTCGGGACTTGTTTCAGGGGGGTCAACGCGAAATGATGCAGGAACTTCGATCGCATACGGCAAGCATTAACCAGGTTACAGAACGCATGTCAACTTTTGATCAACGACAGCAAGAAATGTCAGACTTGCAGAAGCGCTTTCAAAGCCGTTTGGACGAGATGGAAAACCAGATGCGAGACTTGAAGGCCGGGCGCTCTATCAGCCCGGGGCCCCATCGAGCTTACAATGCGGGGCCAGGATCCAGCCCCCGCAGCACGACAGCCGGCTCAGGAGGGCATCCCATTGTGGACGATCTGCAGATCGTGGTCGGTGGGTGGAAAGAAGCCCGCAAAAGCGACATCGACGTTCTCCGAGCTTCAGGCTGCTCCCCTTCTTAAAGATATACACGCCCCGTTCATCCGCAGTAACTTTGCTAGGATCGAGCTGCAGTTCGGTTCTGATCGACTCGCCGAACGTAGGCAGGTTCAGAATCTGACATTGAAAGCACTCAAGAAACATTTTGAAACCAACCCGACAAGCCTCCTTCCTCAGCAACTTGATTCGAGACTTTGGGCTTCTCGTAATCGTAGCAAAGAAGAACGGGCTAGGATTCGCGCGCTTGTTGGGGTTAAAGAGTATTGTGCGAGACACCTTAACCCCATGTTTATAGACCTTGACTGGAAAGGTAAGCTTTGGATTCGCGGGGAACAAGTCATCTTTCATGTTAGTCAGCATAAGCCACACGACAATTCCCTACTCCTGAACGACTCCAAGGGGGATGAGTCAGGATGGTGGACTGACCTCGCTGTGTTGAGCAGGGTTTTGCCCCGTAATCAGGAGGACATTGAAGCTGAGCTAACAGCGTGACTAGCCCCCTCTCCCTCCACAAGCAGCCGAGCCACCCGCCGCAAACGCACGCCTATGCCGATGCCTGAATTCAGTGCAATGACATGGAATCTCCATGGAAAACTTTGCATTCAATTAAATCCTTGCTCGACCGCACTGAAGATCCTTGGGACTTTATGTTTTTGCAGGAATTAGGTGGTTTCTCTGACGTTTCACAATGCGATTTTCGCATGGAACACATTGAGTTAGCTGGACACAGACATGCACAGTCATCGTTAACCAGGCTCCTTTAAGCCACCACGCCACGGGGCTCCTGTTTCGCGACCTTCTTGACCTTCGAGTATTATCCCGGGTTTCCTTCGGAGTGGGCTTTGTTCTCGAATGTATGGCCTTTGGTCGCCGGGTGTTCTTAGGCACAGGCCACTTTCCGCACCAACAACGACGCGATGCCACCGAAGCATGGCTTTCATCTCTTGCAGGACTGGATGAAGCTTTGAGCACGGCACGCTTTTGTGACTCTATCTTATTGGGGTTCGATTGTAATCAGAATTTGACCTTGCCGAATTCAACCTTTGCTGGACTGGCACGCCTCCTTTTCCTTGCTCGACATCGGGGTCTTGAGTATAGCCCTTTGCTAGGAAACACTTGGGAGGCACGCAACGAATTCAGCTCAATTGATTGGCTTTTCTATCGTTGGCCCGGGGTTGAAACCTCCTTTCATCTGCTTAGAGACCTTAAAGTTTCCCTACCCTCCGATCACGTCCCCAGATGGTCTACGTCTCTTGATGCGCTGACTACGGCTGCTCAGGACCCAGACTTCGTCTTCTCGCAGGAATCTTTTGGAGACTTATGTCGCTCCCATTCGTCTGGTCTCCCATCTCGTAAATATTGTGACCCCCCGGCTATCCGTGAACTCATCAGACAACGTAAAGTCACTGCTGACGTGGACGAACGCACACGCATCATGAAACAGATTCATGTCTCTCGTGTTGAGGCACAGCGACAACACAAGCTACAACTTTTGGCTGATGCACGTTCAGGAGACCGATCAGCTATTACACACTTGCGTCGTAGTGCTTCTCAGACGTTTTCTGAAGGCAGTTTTATTGAACGTTTGGGAGGCCAGGAAGCGGCCGTTCATAGCATGTGTGAGTTCTATCGACGCAAGTACGAACTCGCGCCGGGTGATAGGGTTGTCTCCGAGGAGCAAGTCCAAGCCCTTAAGCAACACCATGCAGTAGCACCTAAGCCGATTTCACCGGACGAGGTCCGCGAGGCGTTGGCACACTCGCGTCCAAACACCTCTTCGAGACAAGATGCGGTTTGTTATACTGCAGTTCGAGAATTCTTTGAGAAAGATTCATCCTTGAAGCTTGTTGGATTCTTTAACAAGATACTCTCTGGAGAGCTACCTGTTCCACCGACATGGACCCGCGGTAAGCTTTGCTTTCTCCCTAAAATTCCTCGGCCTTGCAAACCTAAGGATCTTCGTCCCATCTCCCTTACCCCCTGCCTTGGGAAAATCTTTTCCCGCATCCTCATCACCCGACTCCAACAGTCCTTCCCCGCTTATAAATCAGGACAACATGCATGTAGGCGCGGGGTTCAAAGTCTTGAAGCCGTCGCTTGTGCTCAGGCCAGTATGAAACTCTTTAGAGGTGCTGAAGGCCAGGGTTTGCACGTTATGAAACTTGATATCTCTCAAGCTTTCGACACCCTAAGCCATCAGGCCCTCTACCGTTTTCTGCTTGCAACCCATAGTTGTGCAGAAGCTAGTGTGTTGTGGGGCCTTTGTTGCAACACTTTCGTGGATCTGCAACTCGGCAGCGCGGCATGGTCCCAGAAACTTGGACGGGGGATTTTACAGGGCACCTCCTTTTCGGCTGATGTGTTCTCCCGGGTACTTGATTTCTTTGTTGGAGACCTTGCCGCCCGATGGGCCCGCACCCAGCACCCAGCTTTCGGTAGATTCAACCTACCACACCTCTTGCTGTACGCTGACGATATCCTAGTATTGGGTTGCTCGGCCGAGGACCTTCAGGGCAAACTACACGACCTGCAGCAATGCTTGTCCGTTATTGGACTTCAGCTCCATAGTGCTTGGTGTCATTTTCGGGGGAACTCGCCCCTATGGGCCATCGAGCTCCTAGCTTCGGATCGGTTTGCCTGGAAATCTGCGCTTGAACCTTGGCTTCGGTACTGGGAGTGCCAGAAAACATCCCTTTCTTACCAAGACGTTTTCTTGCATGACAGGCAGCTACTCATAGTCGGCCGAGATATCGCTGTACTTCGACCTGCTAGACTTTTCCCAGAAGAGTCTTACAGCTGTAATGTGCAGAAGCTGCTAGTCGGGCAACCCTCACGTTCATCGTGGTTCGTTTGGGTCCAGTTTGACGAGCAGGCTATATCCCTGATTGTAGTGCCACACCAACGACTTGCCCACCAACAAATCCTTCTACAGGGACGTAGCCCCGCGGACTTGCTTGATAGGCGTCTCCTGTTGTGGGATATGCTTTTTAAGCTCTACGAAGCCTTGCCCGAGCTGCAAGACTCCCGCTGCCAATGCTTCCTTCCCATCCTTGCCTTTGGACAACACATTTGGTCTCATCGTGTACCGCTGTACAAACTTGCGGAAGTGACTAGTCATGAGAGGATAGAGGTCGCTCATGACTTTCTGTCTCTGCTTGCTTCAGCCCAAACAGCCCCCTCCCTGGATACAGACTTCTATGTTGTCGGTAACTGGACCCTTCCCGACCCCTTTCAATTTCCTGGTACGATCCGCTAACTTCACAGAAGCTAGGTTCTTTGCGGAGTTGCAGCAGGTTTCTCGCATGCATGTTTGAGTTCACTTTCGGGACGCAAACTGGGGGGGGCAGGACGGCCGGTAAATTCGGGATGCTTTTCTTTGCAGAATCTGGAATATCAAGCTGAGCGGCTGAGCAGCCGCTCTACCCTGCCTCACCCCTCTAGCCATGGACGCCATCGGCCCAGCGCTCCCGGCAGCGCAGGCACAGCGACTTCTGTGCCGTACCGGGACCAGCTCTGGACGGCTGCCTTCACCATTTTGGTGATCTTCGCTATTCAGGGGTTCCTGTCGATGATCAGGGGCCCACCACGCAAGGAGAAAGAGCCAGGTTCGCCGGTGGAACCACGCTCAGCTGGGGATACCACAAGCCCCCCGCCTGCAGCCTCCGAAGCGCCCGTGTCGTCTACACAGGCACCCACAGCTGCAAAGGTCGACAAGACGACTATTGTGGTTTCACCCAGCTCGGGTGCATCCACCCGCGACGGGGCTGCCACTCAGACCGTGGATTCTGGTGACAGTCAAACTACTATGGGTTCGCCGACGCCTGCCAAGACCTCTCCAGATGCGACTGGAGTCGGCAACAAGGCTGATGGCGAAGTGTGCAGATGCTTCGGTTCCCAAGGATGGGCAGATCTCGACCACTGCGGTCCCCAAGGCTCTTGGTCCCCCGAGTTCAGGAGCCGCTGGCACCCCGCCACCGAAAGCATCGAGTGCCCAGCCCATCACGGTGCAGAAGCTTCTGGATGATATGCATGCTGTACATGGGGACGTCAGGCTGTCCCACAGTGACGTCAAGCGACTCATGACCACACTTGCCGAGGTTAAGGCCTCCGTGGCAGATCTCAGCGAGGTCCCCAAGCGCTTGGCAGCCATCGAGAAGCTCATTGGGGTGTTTGCTGTCAAGATCGGTCCCATGGGGGCCAATGTGGACAGTACCCAGAAAGCTGTGGACCAGGGGTTCAAGGAGAACGTCCGGCTTCTCAGCACGATTTCCGGCAATGTGAGAGGCCACCGTGAAGATGCCCAACAGGAGGCCAAGGACTACCATGCTGAGCAGGGCCAGTGGCTGTCAGCCACTGAAAACAAGCTGGTTGACGGCATAAAGGAGGTGCTGAAGAAGATCACCAACACGGACTTCAACTCCTCTCAGGTTTACAACCAAAAACTCGAGGGGATCGCCTCCGAGATCCTGGCGGCCTTGAACTTCACCCAGACCGAGGTCGGCGACCTGAAGACCACACTCAGCCAAACCAGCGAGGTGGTGCACAGCATCAAGGAGATGTGCGAGAGGCCAGTGGTGTCGTCGCACCCACCTTCGTACAGAGCCCCAGTATTCCAGGGACATCATGATAACTAGGCGTGCTTCTTCTAGGCACTTCTAGCCTCTAGACTCCCTCTGTGAAACCATGCTCACTTTCACGACCTTAGTACTCTTTTATGCACGACCTTGTGTTGGACTGTTTTGCCTTGCTGCATGCACCTTGCCCACTGTGAATTCATGCCGGACTGTTTTCCTTACTTGCACTGCCTTTCTTGAATTCGCTGCCATTTTGTATCTCGGATATGGTCTGGCCATAATGTTGATACGCCGGCGCAGCCTTGCATGACCCTTGCCGCCGCTCGCCCTTTGCATGATGCCGGCCTGTACATTTTGCTCTGCCCGCACTTGCAAACCGCGCCAGTCCTCCGGACCAGTAAAAGACCGAGTGTGCATGTCGAGTGCTTGCCTTCGACTTTCAGGATGATTCCGTCACCCTTTGTAGACTTTGGGCTCTCAGCTCGACAAGATGTGGTCGCTAGGTAGGTTGGTGGCACCCCCTCTCACACCCATCGTCCTCGAACATACTGGCGACACTAAGGTGCCGCCCAGTAAGGCTGATGTTATCGTGCTTGATGATGACTTAGATGAGGGACAGGTAGGTGTCACACAACTTGATGCTTCGCAACCACTGCCTATGTTGCCCCTGCCGCCCCAAGGTTCTCCCGCTACTTTGCTCAAGGAGGATCTTCTTCTCCCCGAGCGTGACCCCCATGAGCCCTGGTACCTAGCATGCCATGACTTCCACCCCAGCCCACTCCTACAGCCCATTGAGATTCGAGCATACAAGCTTCTTGTTGGTCCCACGTACCCCAGCAAACAAGATGTCTTGCATCTTTTCAGCAGGATGCCTCCCTCCCCCTCTCCGTCAGGTGCTTATCTAGTGAGTGGAGTGTCACCCCGATGCCCGGACTCAGGCCTGACCCATAGTTCCGAAATGCCCTTTATGAGTATGGTCATTAATAAGTACATGGCTCGCAGTTGTCCTACCCACCTTTATTCTACCTTTGTTATACGACGTGGTTGCATGGACAAGGTACATCGTGACTACCGTAACGGGCCAATTCCAAGCAGTGTGCAAACCCTTACCCACTGCCCCTATGGTGAAGGTCCATGGGTCCAGGATCCCATTGGGGAGGTTACTCTCCCATACCGAGGAGAACAGCTCGCTGGTACAGTCTGGAACTTGAATGAACCTCGCATCATCGATGCTAGAAATCGTTTGCACGCCGTTTACATTCATCCTCGCTCCTCCCCAGACCTACGGGTAACTCTAGTAACATTTTCTTCGCTCCACTGTGGTACTCTTTCGGACGATGTGCGTAGGGCTTTGCTGCAGCTAGGCTTCCCGATCCCTTCCCCGCAAGCCATACAAAGATCACTTTTCGGTTGTGCCTCATGTGCACAGCCACGTTTACGCCAGCTTTGTTTGCGTGAAGCTCTCAGGTTGTCGGCAGAGCACAGGGATCAGCATGCTGTGCTTGAAATTTTGGACGAGGTTGTGGAAATTTCAGATTCGCCAAGCCCTTCGGTCGTGCTTGTGTGAGTTCTGGATCAAGGCTTTCAGTTGTGGGCAGCTTCCGTGCAAGATGGAGGACACCCACATTGAAATCGTCCAACCCCGACACCTCCGCCCTTTCATTCCTCTTTCAGCAGATGAGGTAGAAACCGCCCTGAACCAGATGCCTTCACACATTGCGTGCTGGGCTGCGGGGGAACTTCGTTACATCGTAAGGGAGTACAAGAAATCTTGGCATTGGTATTACGCCCGAGTACATCACCTTTTCCCCTATCTAGACTCCCTGGACTACGTAGTTTCGCAGTTCCCCCGATCCTTAAACAATCTCCCGCTTACAACGTACGCCTCACCTCAGGACGCCCGTTTTGTTCAGGACAGCATTCTGGACGCTTGGGGTAGACTCGACTGCACAGCTGAGGCGATTGTTTGGCAGTGGCTAGGGGTTCATCTTCCGTGTTGGGGCTGGATTCTTAGTCCAGCCCCCATTGAGGGCCTTCACGGCTAAGGGCGTCATGCGGTTGGGAGCTTCTCTGTCTTCACTGTGGCTTCACTCGGATTTTTGTTCAGGCGAGGACTTGACCTCGGTTGCTTGCTGCCTTTGTGCACCTTTGAACTCGTTTCTGCTCTTGCTTGCACTGCCCTTACTTGCATGCCCCTTTTGCATGTTGTGCTCTTTTCTGCATGCCTGTGATGATGCCCCGGTGCCTTTGCTACGCGCGTCGTGTGGTGACGTGATGAGATGATGTAGGTGACCTCGTCGTTACCCCCAGGTTGGCCGAGTGCTGGATCCTAGGCCCCTTGGTCATACATAAATCCCGAACTTCCTCCTTTGGCAAGCTCTTTTGTCATCCCTCCAAACTTCATTAAGCAACCACGAACCCGCCTGTGCGCGAGAAGCCATGGTGTGCGATGCGTCTGACCCGGACTGTTCTGGAAGTCGATACTACATACCGCGCTTTCGCCATCTGCTGCTGTAGGGGCAAAGCGTCACACTGTACGGACGACCTCCTCGATTGCCGCGGGAGTTGATACCGTGGACTACGACTTTGTTTTCAGCTGGCGTAGACAAAAGCATGATACAGCACGGCTGACCCCTTTTGGTTTCACTCCATCCTTTGGCGAGACTGCATTTAACGGTGACCATATACGTCGGTCCTGCAGTATCAGACCCTTGAATGCCAAGCTGCTGCACAAGTCTGGGTTTTCAGTGCATGCGGGTTGCCCTGGAAATCGAAGCACGGGGGCATTCAGAGAAGAGCTGTGACAGGCATTGCGGCGATGCTGTATCTTTCGTTGACCCTCGACATCAAAGCAGACATCTGTGGCAACCGCCGTTGTGACACCGTATGCTTCCAGATGACCTCAACGCAAGCGGCTCCCCTGCATGCCTGTCCTTTTGGACATGAGTGCGTCTGTCGGGCTGGTGGAAAGGATTGTCGGGCATAGTCAACCCGGGGTCTGCCTTCGGCTCGACCGATGTCGGACGGTGAACATTCGCCCCTGCTCGAGTTTGCTGCTGGACACGGCCTCCATGCTGCACAGACGATACGTTTCCTCTGCATGTCCCTCCAGCTGTTCTGAGTTAGTGAAACCACCTCGTTTCGTGTTAGTTTCACCTCGCCTGGCCTGTTTGAGACAGTCCATGCCAACTTGAGTCCCGCACTAAGCACTGTCTTTTGCGGTAGTCCTTCTCCTGTTTGGTAACCATTGTCCTCCAGCTCGCCATGCAGTTGTGCGAGAGCCCCGTGCTACGTAGTATATGGCCTTAACTTGCGTTGCTTTGTTTCTCGGTAGCACGGGGCTTCTTGCGACCCTTCAATGCAAGGGCCTTTCTGGCACGCCCCCTTAGGCCAGTCCTCTTTGGCACTACCTTCTGTTCTGGCTGTTTCTGGAGGGCCTCTGGGGATGTGCTGTAGTCAACCGACCTGCTGTCTACGAACCTCGTCTGGACGTGTCCGAGTTGCGAGAGTGTAATGGCGAAGATTTCTGAAGGCCGCTGGCGCTTTCCACTAGGGCCGGCAAAGCATGTGCAACTTTCGCAGTACCTGGTCAACGCTTTTGAGCACGACGATGCTACAGCAGCTGTACCTGCCAGCATGATGAAAGTCTGGAACATGTTTTTGGAAATCAACAAGTCCGAAGGTACCTGTTGGATGGCTTGCGTTGAAATATCTGGCACGTATGCAAGGCAATGTACGCCCAACTGTTGGGAAGTTGTGCTTATGTGCACAAGTCAGTGCGGCCAACCTCATCGACCCCTGTTGTTGCTTTTGGGGAGGCACCAGGGCTAAACTGTGCGTGGGGTTGGGGTTGGTGGGTGTGTGATCCTGCTTGGGATTGCGGCGCATGTTGGTATGGGTCCATCTCTTTGTTTGTCGCTGTGTTTGTGTGGATGTGTGCGAAACATTGCACGGCGAAGTGGACAAGCGACGGCATCATCTTGGCTGTGTTATATCCTTCCCTTCGATTCCTCCGGTTTTTGTAACAGAAGAATGTGGTCTCGCGAAAGAGGACGCTTGGTCGGAGGCAAAGGTTGCTTTCCTTGGATTTCCTTGGTTCTTTGTGTCTGTGTGTGTGTGTGTGTGTGTGTGTCCGCGCCTGGTTTTGCAGTCTGAATCTGGTGGCAGTGCTAACGACCTATTGTCAGCCGTTGTTCACCATGTCATGCAAAAGCCCAAACCCCCGAAAGAAATAGCAGGGCCAACATGCTATCCTGTAGGTGTGGAAAAGGGATAGTCGGAAGCAACACTCTGATGGCCCACGTTTCTGATGTCTTTCCCGGGGAACTGTCACATTTATCTAGCTCATCTATTGGCAGTGCATCTTGCTGGCATGACTTCCTTGCAACTGCTCGTTTGTTTTCGTTTGCATGCATCATGCAGCCCACGGAAAACACATGCTGTGCATGTGTTGACACGACATCCGACAGGCTTCGCAGGGAGGTAGGTCGACTTCGACTTGGACAAAGTTCTCTGAGCTGCTGTTGGCTTCGGCCAGAGCATCGAGCTTTCCCTTTTGAACCATTGGATGGAAAGCTCGTCAGGTTCCGCGCAACTTTAAACGTTCCAGTTTGCACAGCGGGCAGAGTGCTGCTATCAGGTATCGCAAGGAGCTTCCGCGCTGGTGCAAGGCGAAGCATCGCAACAATTGAAAACTCCTTCAGCTGCCACATGATGTCAGCCATCTGCTGGCTCGTCAGTCTTCCAAAGCGAAGTGCAGTTCTGGCTTCCCGGGCGCGCAACCCCAAAAAATCCAGCCCACCGGAGCAACTCGAGGTTTCTGGCAAGCATTTCAAAACACAACCGAGTTCATGTGAGAATATTCATTTCATTGTAGTGTCCCGAAGGGCCGCTAAAAGTCGAACGATACAGAGAAGACTAGCAGCTAGCATGGCCCCGGCGCAAGGAGGACACGAACAAATCGAGAAGTGTACCAAGCTAACACATGCCTCGACAACAGCTTGCGTCTCTGTTTGGATGCAGCGATTCCAGATTCCACCAGAGTCAACAGAGTACAGCATTCCACCAGAGTCACCAGAGTACAGCAGAGCAGTGGGGACAGCAGAGGTTGTGGAATTGTGAAGTGTACGGAAAGGGTCCCGAAGTCCCAATCGTGTTGCGGCAGTAGGATTGTGCAGTTACATGGGGATTCCGATGCGAAGCTATCCTGCAGGGGCCACTACGCTGAAATGCTAATGTGATTTGGTGGGGATGGCGATGCGCACCCATTGAAGCAGATGCATATTACGTTGGAGGGGGGTGCTGGCAGACTGCAGACACTATACTAGCCATTTGCTGCAGTTGCCGCTTGTCACGATCTCGAACCTTATTCTTGCAAAGCGTCAGCAGGTGCCGCTTCGTAGACCTTCGTAGGTTCAGTCAGGTAGCATAGTGGCATTGCGATGTGCTGATCCTCTTACACGAGTTCGCGGGAGATATTGCAGTCTGCCAAGAGAGCAGCGGCCCAGCAGCTTGTGACCACGAGCAAAGTCTTTGTTCGGCCCCTTGGCCCCCTCCTCGACTATCGCAACTGTACAGGCCGCATGCCGAAGGAGTCTGGTGCAATATGCAGAATAGGTATTGAAATGCGAAAGGCGAGGCAGGCCGCCACACATGCGGAAACTTTATTGAATTCGGACTTGACCGACCGTGACAGACGCGGGAAGAGGGTTAGTTTGAATTCCCAATGCGGTCGAGGCAATGCATGCTTAGAAGTCTTGTGCCCCGCACAGGCAGGTCTCTGAGGCCGCTTCGGCCGTTGTCATTCTGCAACAAAGGATGGCTGTTGGATAGGCAGAGCCACTTGAAACTCAGAATGTGTTCGGACAAAATGCCGATCCGATTTGGTCTGGAAGCTGCACCAATCACCGTTGGGTGCATGGCCGCGGATTATCGTTGCGGCATCAAACAGGTGGGGGCCAGCTTTGACCTTGCCAAGGACGGGTTGAGGCGCAGCCAAGTGCCACCAAAATCGTAAGGCGAGGTGTCACAGCTTCAGAGGACTCCTCTTGTGTTGCAGGTCTGGTGAAGTTGGGCAAATGAAAGGCGACCTGAGACCTGAGCAATTGTCAGTGGTCCGGTCAGAGGTCAATCCGAAGTCCACTGTTCTTTGACGGAGGCAGCGGGACCGAAGCCAGGGACGCTGCAGCGTTCCTGCCTTATTTTTCGGCGGCATGGCAGAGCCTGAAACGTTGTTCTTGTCTTCGCAGGGCTTTCGACACTGACAGGCCTGTCTAAGCAATTGACCAAGTATGCAGTTGCGTAACAGGCTTTGCCAAGTAGAGATACACAACAATTCGGGTTGAGGTGCCACTTTTCTTGGCCGGTGTGCTGGGGTTTCGGGGAGTGGCCTTCGTGAATGGAGCATCCGTGTAAGGTCTGCGGGACTGCCCACGGTCTTCGCGCTTCTCGAGTTGGGCGCTCATATATGTCCCGCATTTCCAGAACGTCTCGCCTTGACCCAAAAGCATCGAGGCTTTTGGTGCATGACTTCATGGAGTCGGCCTACCGCCTGAGCTTACGCGCAACGGCGCAGGCTCTTTCCTTTCTCCGAATTTCTCCGGTCCCAGGTCCCTCAGGCCTCGATCCCGCGTTTGACGACCTCCATCGGTGCGTTGGCACGCTTTCAAGGGCCCCGGCCCCAAAAAGAAGAACCCATTTCTTCAACTTCCGAAACCGCGCGCGCCGTGCAAAGGCTTGGGGTGAACAGTTCTTTAACAGCGGTTGGCCCGGAGCTTATTGCCTCCGACACTCCGATTCTCCAATTTTTGGAAGCGATCACTGCCGCGTAGGTTTTCTGTGGAATGTGGCAGATGCTTTGGCCAGATATCACTGCGCCCCGAGCCTAGACTCTAGACATGCTCAGGCGGTTTTGGCTGCGATGTTTTGCCTTGCATGCCGCTGTCTGGCTCCAGGATACGTCTTAATTCGGGAAAGGCCTACGAGCCCCAGCTCTCCGGCCCTTTCAGCATGGCTCCACTGGAGACAATCGCTGCGGCTCCGCGAGTGGGCGTCAGCACTCATGCTCTCAGTGGAAGGCCGAGCCTCGCGCGGCCGCGCTTCCAATTCGGCGTATCATGTATGTCATGTAGACGCCTGCTCAGACCGAATGCTCCGCGGTCTCTGCGGGCTTCCAGAAGTGTCGATCAGCCGAGGGAGACAACCAGGCAGACCAAGTTCCCAGTTGCAGTCAAGTCTGTGTTTGAACATGAGCTACTTCAGAAGGTGTGCAGCCGCAAGGCTACACTTCCAAAAAATTCGTTTGCCAGATTTTGTTGTGACGGCCCTGTGCAGTCTTGGTCGTGGCGACTTCCTGCAGTTCCTCGGTGCCTCTGCTGCGGCGGCCATCTTCACCGTGGGATCTTTGCGCTCACGTATCCGAAAGCAGGCGCACTGCACCCTAGCGGAGGCTTTCATTCCTGCTTATGGATCTGTCCAGACGTTGTAAGTCTAGGCATATGCAGCCTTGTGGTGCATCTTTGCGACGGCACTCAGTGCACTCTGCAGTGACTCTGCAGCGATGTGTCAGCCATGTTTTGCCATGGGGGTCGTGGAGACTGTCGCGAAACCTTGATGATGCCTTGTGGCAAGGACCAAACGCAGATTAGTTGCTTCGCTTCCAGGTTGTGTGTCAGTTGGCATGATGTACGGAGCGGGCGTCTTTCTGCACAGCTGCTTTGTTGCTGTTCTTTCTGCTTTGCAGCCCCGGCAAACCTGCAAGTGAGTGAAGGGGCCGTCCTGGCCCAAGAAGCCAACAAAGACACATGCCCATCACCCACCCCAAAAGACACACCCCAGCACCCACACGGTGTTGATTTGGTGTTGGTCGTTTTTGTTGTTGGTGCGGGGGGGGGGGAGGGGCGGGGTGCGGTTCTGTTGCTATTATGTTTGTGTGTGCACCACCTGAAGCCAAGGGACTTTGAGTGCATGCAAAGCAAAAGAAGCAGGGGGCGATCATTCCTCTGGTGTGCATGGCCCAACGAAGACCGCACCATCGGAATGTGATATCAAGAGAGGACGCTCACTTGACGTACCTGCAGAAGGCCGCCCAAAATGCACCCGTTGTTAAGTATTGGCCTGAAGAGATGATGCAATTGCCAGTGAAAGTTGTCGGGTGCACGTCCAAATCAGAGATGACCGAAGAAGAAGCAGAGGTGAAAGAAGAAGATAAAACCTGCTAACCCACGTTATCACTTCCGTCATTTTAAGGGTTATTCCAAGTGTGTCATTCGGCTGTTTTTCTGTCAAAGTGCCGGTCGTGAGGCCCCAGCTTTATCCAGAAAGTTCGGTGGCCAGAGGTATGACCACTCACCTTCGGGTGCAACATTATGACATTCTCCGAAGATCCTCTTCTACCATACAACTTGTGTGGCGATGTCTTGCGCCGAAAGGCGACATCTTCTACCATGCAACTTGTGAACAGTCATGCTTTCTTGTACTATACAGTTATACAGTTGGCGACCAGCAATGTTTTCAGCACACGTGCAGTAAGTTATCCAACTATGCAACTTGTGACCAAGAATGTCCTGCGCACACGTGCTGCGTGTGCTGCTACTATACGACTTGTGTCCAGGAGTGCTTGAACACGACTAAGGCAGCGTTGGAGGGCTGCAGCTTTGCCTGCGACCTTCCATGCTGTCGTTATTGAGAAAACAGCATCGGAGGGGCTGCGGCTTTGCCTGGGTCCTCCTTGCTTAGGCCTTCACAAGCGCACACTGACCCAACAACAAAACGGCAGTGCCGGGAGGGCTGCGGCTTTGCCTGCGAACTTCCACGCTGACCACATCGAAATCAGCAAGTTACGCTTCAACCTTTGTCTTTCTCTCCCGCCCTAAATCTAAAACGAAGAAGCAGGGGTCCTGCCTGCAGAGACGGCGGCCGCTTTTGCCACGCTTCGAACCACTCTTGTGCCTCCGGGATAAAACTGTTCAGCATGGCTTTGGGAAACTTCGGAGGAGATGGCAGAATCAGACAGCGGTGCACTTCACAGATTGACACTGGTTAAGAACATCTCCTCCTTCTCTAAACGTCAACATGAGCCCTCCTTTAAGGACGGCCCACCAGTCCCCTGCTCTCAAGGGCTTTGTCAAATGGTCCGCCATTTGGGCCGTTGTCGGGACCCAGGCGAGACGTCCCAGAGTCTTCAAATCGTCACGGATGGCAGCTAGGTCTATTGCAAGCCGCTTACAGGAGGGTGGCCGAGGTATGCCATCCTTCGTTAGGTTATCGTACAGACTCTTACAGTCACTCAGAAACCGGATGTCGTAGCGCAAGGGGGTAGAACTCCTCGCCAACTTGCCGTCCACGAGTGTCTGTAGAAAGCGGAGTATGTACTCCCCCGTCTCGATTGCCGTGGCGCATCCCATGGTCTCAGCAGCGAATGTAGACCTGCAGACTCGGTCACAAGCCGAGCTCTTCCAGTCCAAGAGGCTGGCTTTGTGCTTTCCTCCTGAGAGGACCGCTTTGTCACATAGTAGGTAGAGCCCGCCCAACTGAGAGGCTATACAGGAGTTCGTTCTCTTGGCCTTTCGAAGATGGAAATCGTAGGGCCCGTTCTCCATGATGCCGTCCGCATTCTCCTCGGGCGTCAACGCGTAGTAGGGATCGTCCTCGTCCTGGGGGCAGTTTGCCCATCCAGCGTCGTGGTAACACAAAAGGACGGCCTGGTTGAGGTCGACCGGCCTAATCAAAACGCCCTCGTCAAGGTGTTCGTAGGCTCGCTTCGCATTGGCATTCGTGAAGCGAATGTCCCCTACGCAGGGGTTCTTTTAGCATTGCTGGCTCAAGGAGACGCCGACTTGAAGGTCCGGCCTGCTCTGACTGGCCAGCCAGCTCAAGGCACCCACCAGGGACATGTTGTCGTGCTTCTGGGTCTCACTCGCAGGTTCCCAGTCTTTTTGCCCTTTGTCGATTTCGACCTCAAAGAGTCTCGTCTTCACGTAGCTGGACTGAGAGACCTTGATCTCGTCGGCGCCGATATCGATAAAGGAGCCGACGTACTCGAAGCTGTTGGACTCCCAGTCCGGAATGGGAAACACGGAGCTGAGCTTGGAGCACAGAGTGTCCATCCCGACGAGCAAGATATCGTCCACGTGTACCCCCAAGTAGGCGGCGGGCCGTTCGTAGAGCGCCTCCCGGTGCTCGTCCTTCCCTCGGTACTCCTGCACCATGAAGATACAGTGATCCAGAGTGCATTGGCGGATGTGCCAGACCTTTCCACCCTCGTCGCAGATCTCAGTCTCGAGGAGCGTGGAACGTAGAGTGTCCCACCAGGAGGAAGGAGAATCGACAAGGCCGAAGATCGGCCTCTTTATCCGAAGAAGTTGTTCAGGATGAAGATTCCCCAAGCCAACCTTCGGCTGCCTCAAGTAGAGCTCGCGTTGTAGTTCTTGTCCACATAAGAAAGCCGAGCTCACGTCGCCGGCGTGTCCTGTCCATCCCCCGGCGAGGTTGCTGGCCAAGAGTTGCAGCAATAGGAAGATTCCTTGCCTCGAAATTGTAGGAGCGTGGGTAGACAGGCCCAGTGACAAATCTGGGTCTCGATGACCGGCAATCACGAGTCTGGCCTTCGGCTTCCAAGGAAGTTCGCTGTTCTGTTTTCTCTTGCTCCAATGTTTGTCACGGTAAGCGAATCTGCTTCCAAGGATCCTGTCACCCTTGGTGGCATTCACTTCCCGGCTAGCCTCCACAGAAAGAGGCTCTAGGGCTGAGTGATCCCTGTGCTCTTCCCATTGCTTCTGTTCAGCAGCGCGAAAAGCCTCATGTTGAGAAGAGGGGATAAAAGCCCATGGCAGTTCCTTCTCAAGAGCTTTCTCTCTGCCTCGGGGAGTCTTGGGAAGTTTCAACATATGTGCTTCGTGAAGAACGCCAGAACCGTGACCCCTTTGCAAGTCGCCCGCGTCTTCGTCATCGGAGACCAAGGGGGAGTCGGGCACCATTGGCATATCCTCGAGGCTCACGTCCGGGTGCCCTTTCTTGCGCTTCCTCCTTCTGGTGGGTCCTTGGCCCGCCTCGTCGCCAGGGGGATCAGTCCCTTGTAGATCTAGGAAGGGCATGTCGATGTCCTCCTCCTCCGCAGTCTCAGCTCTGCCGCTGATAGCACCAGGAATGCGATGTCCCTCTTCAGCACGGTCATCGTCGTTCCCAAGGTAGATCTCCTCCTCTGCGAAGTCTCTGTCCAGGAGGCGCTCCAAATCCTCCTTGGTGGAGCGGAGCGTAAATGCCCCGCCTATTTCTTCTCCTGTAGCCAAACGTAGATGTTCTTGAGCTACGAGATGACAACGTCCTGCGAAGGATGCCCAGAGGTTCGGACCTTCGCGTCCGATCACAGTAGCTGGACCAATCCACCTCCAGTCCTTGCAGTTCTTGGCCTTCCGATACATGTATACCCAGTCTCCAATTTGGACCTCCGGGCCTGCCACTCTCGTCCGTTGAAGAAGAGCTCGTCGCAACTTGTTGTCATTCTGGATCTTGAAGAAGGCTTCTTTGGCTCCGATGCGCAGAGCCATTTCGCGGGCGCGCTTGCGATCGCGAGTGATCACATGGTCGATCTGCTCCCCGTGGTCCGATCCCCACAAGTCTTCAGGTAGCACAGGATCTCGCCCCCAAACGGCTTGAGCGGGACTGTATCCGGAGTCTCGCTTGAGAGTATTCACTGCCGTGTTGATGGCAGTCACTGCCATCTGGATGTCGTTTTTCCCCACAGAGTGCTCATCGACGAGTTTCCTCCAGATCGCCTTCCAGGACTGAATTGCACGCTCCACTGCTCCTTGCTGAAAATGTGCCTGCCCCGCCGCGGGACGAAGCTTTGTCCCGTGCCACTCGGAAAACCTGCCGAGCCCGGCTTGTAAACCCGATTCCAGATCCAAGGCAAGTGTCCCCGGAGCCCCAAAGGTGTTTGACCAAATAGTGCAGAAGTCACGCTCCATGGACTGGGTCGAATGCCCTGTGAGAGGCCCAACCAATGAAAAACCAGTACCGAGGTCGGTCACCATCATAAACTCACACCGTCGCCTGGCAAAGTCGTAGGTGGAGAAAGCATCGACAGCGACAATCTGGTTGAAGTCGAGGAGGTTGGGGAGAGAGGCCGGCCTGGCCGAACTCGCCCTCTTGCTTCTCGCACACACTTGGCACTGTAGACGTTTTGTGGCTTCCACAACCTCGCTTCCAGCGCCAGCAACTCGCAGATGGCGCGCCAAGTCCTCGTTAGAGGGATGTCCCAAATTCTGGTGGAGGCGCTTGAGGGCAGACTGGACTTCCTTCTTGATGGGAGCCCCTTTTGAGAAAGAGATTGCTTGAGCTCCTGTGCCGCCTCGGTCCGGTACCAGTTCCTCGCCACGACCTGGCCTAGAATCGACAACGTAGGCTTGTTGCTCTTCATCAGTCTGGCCTTCGCGTTGTAGTAGATAACGTCGAAATTGGTCGCAGGGTTCGTCGTGGGCCCCCACATCCTCAAACTCACTCGGGTTGAGATGAAGAAGCCATGTGTCCGGGGGTCCGCGTTCCCACCGGTAGTCGTAAAGGTCGAGGAAGACCCCAATGGAGTCGGAAGACCAGCATTCATCTCCAAGTCCTCCTTCAAGCACCGCGCCCCGCCCAGTGGCGAGTTGTCTCTGAACGACACTCAGGACCCGTTCAAGGCCACCCCTCAGCTCAACAAGGTGAATCCAGAGTCGAGAGGGTTGGAGCTCGTCGATCACGGCGGTCGCTGTGGATAATCCTTGAACTCCAAGAAAGTCTTCCGATCTCGAGAAGAGTGACTCCTTCCGAATCATGTCCCGGAGGGAATGTAGGGGAGACGAAAGTGGACGTCACCATGGCACACCAAGCAGTCAGTGTCACCAGCCGCTGTGCATTCTTCCACAAAAACTTCCTCGTACTCTTGATGGGCCTGGTGGTCCTCGCGTAGATCTCGTCCTTCTGCTTGAGAACATGTGAGAGACCTCGGAGAGGAAAACGGAGCTCTCTTAGGCCATCGCGCAATCGAGCATCGGTATCGGGGAAGGCTCTCCCGGTGAAGCACGATACGCACCATCGCTCACCAGTCCACGGCTCGGCAGAGTGCCTCCTTTTCGGATCGAGGACGTACGGGTGATTCTTGGTAGACACGAGGTAGCCCGGAAGAGGATCGCCATCAGGACCAGGGCGCCATTCAACTGGGAGATGTAGAGGATCGTCGCTGCAGTCCCTTTCAACCCAGACGCCGCCTTCGGAAAACTCTCCCAGGGTCACCGTGAAAACGGAGGTTCCGAGGAGGTTGTGAGCGTCTCGGTGGATTGTAGTAGCGATGTCCTTTGTGACAATGAACGACGACCATCCGAGGTCTCTCCCCTTCGTCTCTCTCTTCATGACCTCGTTGACGTAGGAGACGAACTTCGGGAATCGTACTGAGTCGCGGGACACCCCGTGTAGGCCTCCGTGGTTCCACATCCCACCAAGAAACTTTGAGACTCTGGTCCCGCCTCGCCATTGATGCTGCGATGCTTCTTCGAGGTCTTGGGAGGTATCAGAGGTAGCAGATCACGTAGAACTTCCAAGGAAAACCGCTTTTCTTTGAGAGCAGCAGCAGCAGCTTCCTCGAGCTGTCGTCCTGAGCCGTCAACTGGAACCCGACTGCCTCCGGACTCATCTTGCAGGTAGACCTCCTCGACGACTTGGTCGAATGCGATGTGAGAGCAAGGATCACCCACGTAAAGACAGCTGTCTCGGAGACTAGGGAGCCCACTGCCAGACCATCCGGTATCGCTACAGCTACTAGAAGCTGGAAGGTCACGGCCAGGTAGTCCTTCAGGATTGCGATGACATTCTGGAGCTAAGGGATCACGACCAGGTAGTCCATGAGGATTGCGAGGACATTCTGGAGCTAAGGGCTCGTGACCAGGTAGTCCAACGGGATTGCGATGACATTCAGAAGTCGAAGCTTCATTCCTTGTGCGACCGAGCCAAAGCTGAGGGTCGCGACTGATCTCCGTCGGCCTGGATCAAAACCTTGCTCCCATAGTGCTGGTCCCTGCCAGCCTCATAGTTCCCGCCACCGTGCTTGCCGAGGTTCGCATTGGGAGCGCAGTCATCACAGTCATAGAAGACCTCGGCATCAATGTAGGCGGCGGCCTCGAACTCGCAGTTCAGGGCAGGTTCCCGGACGGCGGGATCCCGTGGCAGTCCTGGAGGACTGCCAATCTCGCCTGGAGGTACTGGACCTCGTCCATGACTTCCGGGTCCACTTCCTGCTCCATGCGGCTCGTCGAAGATGGTGCCACTGAAGATGGTCCCCGCCTCTGCCCGGGCACTCTGGTTGTCTCCGCCTCCGCTGGGACCTTGGTGGGCCTGGCCTTCGCCTTGGACTTGATCTTGTAGTCGTTCGTCTCGCCCGTCGGCACCAGGTCCCAGGAACTCCCTCCGAAGGATTCCGGGTGGTAGGGTACCTTCGCGCTCTCTTCGGAGTCCGGGAAGGGAGTCGGAGTCGACTGAGCCACGTAGCCGTCCGTCACCTCGAGGGCCTTGGCCGCCCATGTCGCATACATCCTCAAATCCTCTTGTGCCCCGTTGTTCCCCGCGACTTCTCGCACCGCCCATCGTCGATACGAGATCGGGGTCTCCTGGTACATCTGACCACGAAACCTTCCGAAGAGGACGGTCTGAGGACCCAGACCTCGGAGGAGCCTCATGAGGACTCCCTTGTTAGCCTTCTCCGGCACCGCCATACCCGAAGCTTCCAGGGCATTCTCCAAGTCCTTCACCGTCATCTTGGTCAGGGGGATCGCCTCGAACGGGGTTCCGGATGATGCCGCCGAGCTCTTCTTCATGTCCTCCTGAATGATGCTCCTCAGTTCGGGCACCGTCCACTTCGGGTGAGTCATCAGCCCGCGTGCGTTCTTCTTGGTCACCACGGGAGCCGTCAGAAGCTGGGCACTGGAGGCCATGAGGTTGGAGCGAAGCCGCACACGGGAGGGGCCTGCAGGCTCTACTGAAAGAAGTTCTGCCGATCCACAAAAGCGGGAATGACGATTTGCTTCCAAGCTCTCTCCACTGATCATGTACTTCAGGAAACGCACGCTGAGTACTGCACGCATACCCCTGAGACGACCTCACCGAACCCAGAGCCTCGAGAAGAGCAGACTTCTGATCGCCCTTTGAAGTGGCCCAACCGCGGGGATCAAAGAAGGTTCGCCTAGGGACAACATGAATACGGTGCAGCTGAAACTCATCCTCTATCCAGAAGTCGTTGGAGATCGATGTTTGGGACCACCACGCCATGAAACTTGTTGGATTCATCTTATCTGAAGTAAGAAGGTTGGAGGCTTCAATGCTGATCTTCTTCGGATAGAACACCTTGGGGCTTGTAGTTACCTGAGGACTTTCAGCACTGTTGACCGACAGACCAGAGGAGGGGCTTCGACACGACATGCGCTCTCATCATCTGAAGACTCACAGCTATGCACTGTCATGAACGCCGTGTATTGCTGGGACTTCGGAACAATCAGCAGCTCGCGGTCCTGCCAATCACAGCTCTTGATGGCCGCGGCGCTAACAGTCAACGGCTGTACGGGGAGGGCCGGATGGCCCGTATCCGTCGACAAAAGACTGAGATCCTGGACACCGAGGTTGCGAAAAGAAGCTTTGTTGGCCGCTACATCCATGATCATCCCAAGCTGCCCCAGGGCTGGCCTTGAGATCAAGAGGGGGACGTCCCCGTTCACCACTGCCACACGAAGCAAGATAGTGTGGCCTCCCACTCCAAAGCTCAACACAACAGCGTAGGAAGAATCAAAGATACGGCTTGCCCCAAACTTAAAAGCATCTTTGCACATCACCGTCTCAGGCACAAAACCGATCTTCCGGGCTTCGACCATGTACTTCTCGATCCATGGCACCCCCGCCACGCTCCTCGAGCAGGCCGTGTCGGTGATCGCGGTCAGATTGGCGGTGGCAACCTTCTGGTCCAGATCCCAGGTCACATAGACATAGTGGCAAGCATAGCTGGTCTTTGGCACGTCGTCCTTGTTGGCATTCGGAGGTGACGACTTCGGACCTTTGGAGATAGCGCCATTCCCGCTTCCTTGATTCAAAGGGCATTCCGGGTCCTTGTGCCAATGCCCCCTCCTTCGGCACCCTGAGCAAAACGACTTGTTCTTTGCCTGCTGGAGGCGATCGGCAGCGAGTTGGCGCATGCCCTCCGGGTCCGCTCCTCGAAGTTTGCTAAGCTCCTTGTATTTCTGTTTGGCGGATTCGTGAGTCATAAAGGCCTCGAAGAGTTCTTCAGCCACATGCTCTGGTACACACTCGGACTGGTCGTCCGCCGGGAAGAGGTCGCCGGGCTCGTCCTCGTCAGGATGGCCATCATCAGCCATATTCGCCTGCTGGGGGCGGCGAGAGCTCCACCATTTGCTTCCACGATCCTGGCGTTGGGAGCTGTTGTTCGGCTCCCACGGTTTGCGCAAGCTCCTGTCCTGCACTATTGCCGCCTGCTGCAGGCGCTTCAGAGAGTACTCGTTCTGGACGGACGCCAGGAGGTTCAGCTCTTGCTCCTCGGACAGGGCCATCCTGCCCACGAACACCCAAGCAGCAGCAATATCAGGTAAGTGGCACCCGCATTATTGCAACCTCGCCAACGCTCGATCATAGTCGCTCATGTAGTCACGGACAGACTGGCCTTGTTGTCGGCGGAGTCGGCGGAAGAAGTCGCCGAGGGATCTGCCGATCTGCGTCACCTGAACATCCAAGTATCTGTCCGTAACCCAACTCAAGTAGTACTCCATTCCGTCTTCGCCGGCGAGCTTGTCAACATCGAGACGCTCCGCATCGATCCAAGCCTTGCCCGACAAGTGTTGATAAAGAGTCAGGGCTTGCCTCGAAGAGTCGATCCTCGTCATGCGGCGCCAAGCCGCAATCTGCCTCAAGTAGGACCTCGCACTGGCCCCGATGTCCTCGGTCCCCGCTTCCAGGGTCCCGGCGAAGGAAGGGACCACCATCTTCTCGGACGGCCCCCTGGCACTCTCTCCGGTCTTGGGAGCAGAGTCAGGTCGCAGCCAAGTTTCTGAGGCTGCCATCCGCCAGGCATAGCAGCACCACCACGCGTCCTGCAGGCCTCGGCGCCTTGTTCTTGATGATCGTAGTCTCGCGAGGGGCTCTCATGCACAGAGCCGGTCCCGGTCGAGGTGGACCCCCAGGTCCCCCCGTAGCTCTGGCGCCGATCATGCCAGACACGCTCGTGGTTCTGCCACCGAGTGTCCCAAGGTTCACCTCGAGAATCCCAGTGGGCGTAGCTTCCCCACTCGGAGTGTCCCCACCAGGCGGTAGCCTGGTCTCCACTCCGTCCCTTGGACCAAGGATCGTCCCTGGTCCAGTCGTCGTCTCTTTCGCCCGCCCCATGAACATCACGAGAGACAGGGCCATCTCCTGCGTCGCCGCGATCAGCAGCTACGCCATCACTATGTTGCTGCGGCGAATCGTCACTAGGTCCGGGAGGAACATCGCCCGAAGAAACCCAAGTAGAACCGTAGAAAGAAGTTCGGACATCCGACATTGCGCACTAGCGAGAGGACTACTGGAGCATAAGGCTCCGCTACCAATCTAAAACGAAGAAGCAGGGGTCCTGCCTGCAGAGACGGCGGCCGCTTTTGCCACGCTTCGAACCACTCTTGTGCCTCCGGGATAAAACTGTTCAGCTTTGCTTTGGGAAACTTCGGAGGAGATGGCAGAATCAGACAGCGGTGCACTTCACAGATTGACACTAAACCCTACACCGAAAATGCCAGGTGAAGATCCACGTGCGATGTCTTACCCCTTCCCAGGGGCAGCTGCGTGTGTATCACCCTGAAGCCAAGGGACTTTGAGTGCATGCCAAAAAAAGCAGGGGGGCGATGATTCCGTTGGTTTGCATTGCCCAACGAAGACCGCACTATCAAAAGAGGACGCTGTCTTGACGTACCTGCAGAAGGCCGCCGAAAATGCGCACGTTGTTACCATATTGGCCTGACATTGTTCAGCTGGGCGGGTGGCAAAAAGACTATTGGCCTGAAGAGATGATGCAATTGCCAGTGAAAGTTGTCGGATGCAAGTCCAGATCAGAGATGACCGAAGAAGTGAACAGAAGAGCATGAAGAACAGGTGAAAAGAAGATAAAAACCTGCTAGCCCACGTCAAAGGACTTCGGTCATTCTAGGGGTCATTCCATATGTATGTGTGGGATTGGGTCGGTGTGTCGGTGTTGCTGTTGGTGCGGGAGGGTGTGTTTCTTTTAAGCACCGCCCGCACCAACAGCAACAAATAAAACCATTCGTATCCATGATACCTACCCCCGCCTTGTTTGCTCCCATGCTACGAGCGACTCCATGCTGCCCAACAAGGCAGTGTCATCCACAATCCCACACATCCTGGGTTGTACAGCACGTGTGCATCCGATTGGGGGTGCATTGAATCCGCGCCACAAAAGGCAATAACGTCCACTTCTAACACATCCATGCAAAAGGCGAAAGGCCGGGCCGTAATGGCGGCGTACAGACCTGCCCGTGTGGCTCCAATGAACTACATCTGCGACAGATGGAGGAAAGGGAGCCGTAAACAGAGAAGCTTCAAGCATGAAACCAAAAGGTTTGCAGAGCCACCCCGCAGAGTACAGAACGGAACTTTGATCTTGTGAGCAGCCAACAGGCCCTGCATCGTAGGTTCGTCCTAGCCAGCCGGGGGGCCAACAAAAACACATCCGTCATCAGTGAATCTAGGTTGTCCGAGATATCGCCATTCCACCATGTTGCAACCGCATCCACAAGCAGGCATTGTAGCGACTGCACTTTCAGTCCAGGCAGATAGACACGGGTATGGATGTGCACTCCGAATTCACGCACACGACCAACTGCGTAAAAGTAGGAATTTGACTTTATGCCTTTCGGGCCAGTCTTGGCAGGTGCCGGGCGAGCCAAACCTTCTTCTGAATACCTTCTCGTGTGGCACCACCCCACTCCGAAATCCGAAATATTTGGGAGGAGGCCGCAAAGTTGCATCATGCCATGCTACGTGAGCTTTCCCACATACAGGCGCTTAAGATTCTGGCAGGTGTGCAGGCCGAAGTGTTCTCAGCCGATGCTGGAGATAAGCAGGCTGTGGTTAAGCTCAGTCGCACCAACACCGACTATGCCAAACGAGACCCGACAGCAGACCATGACTAATCATGACTAGCTTGAGTTGAGAGAAGGTCGGAAGACTGTGTGTAGGAAGCCTGGAGCATGAGCGGAAGATCTTGAAGATCTTGAACGATGCGAAGGCGCCTGGAAAGATGCATGATCCGTGTGAAAGCGCTGCCTGGTTCTGGCTGCTGACACTTTGCAGCTGAGTGGTACTCCTCAAACTGTTGTTGATCTCCTCACTATTCACTAGAATATAAGCAGAACATGCAAGCATCTCTCGATACACCTGAATCCTGAAGCTAAACTGGAACAGTCCCAGAGTCTTGAAGCCTGTTGCCCACTGATTTTTGCAATTGCTTTTCTTGTTCAAGTGCAAGCCTTCAAGCACACACTCACTGCGAGCGATCGCAAGAGAGGAAGGTGCGAAGACCCGTGCTTGCCGTAAGATAGGCAAGATTTGCAGCAGGAGCTGGGCTCCACCCTCACCCCGAGCCTAACCAGAAAAAAACCGACACCCTACATACTTGGAGTTCAGAACTGGGGTTGGCTACTACAGATTGGTTGTAGAGGCAGTGACATGTGATCTTCTGTTTGGCTATGTTTCGCTTTTGGTTGAGGATTTCCTTGGGTTGGGTAACAGGCCGTCGCAGGGTGGATGCAGGAAGGCGTTTGTGTGGGTCAGCTCTACTGCGGAGTAGCTGAATGAAAGCGCTCTCGAACTATTGCATAAGATTCTGCTCCAAGCCCTGGTCAGGTTCCAAACGTGGAGCGCTGTATGGGATTTGGCGAGATCACAACAACTGCTGGCCCCCGTCAAGGCTCAGCTGAGGATCGTTTTGCTGACCACATGCGACATATGCTGAAAACTTCTACACTAAGTTGGCCAGACTAAGCCTGACGGCCGAGGCATGGTGTTGACGCCTTGCCTGCTCTTCGGCTTTCTAGTCTCTCTGCACCTGAAACACCGCGACGGCGTGCGTCGGGGCAATCCAAGGCCAGGTCGGAATATCTCGGTGAAGAACGGCTGTGGCAACCCAAAGCTCCTGGAGTCACAAGAGGAAGGTGTATTGCTCGCTCTCCATGCCTCCGAGCAAAGCAAGCCAAGAGAGAGGTGTAGGGGGTAAGGCGCCCACACCCTAGCCATTGCGAGAGAGAGAGAGAGAGACCCATTGGTCCACACCTTTGTCTTGGGGGGCTGTCACCCTCCTCGGCACTGGGGGGGAGGCACAGGGTTGGCCTCAGGTTGTTCCCTCAAGAGAGCCTTTGTGCTTTTCCCAGCGGCGCTTGAGTCGCATATCCGCCGCTGTTTTGCTTAAGAGGCCCTTTTCCAAGCGTTTCCTCCGGAACCTGACCGCGGCCCCTCTCTGAGGGTGGCCCGCCAGTAGGGGGAAGGAGCATACTACCGCGTCGCGGACCACACAGTGATCTAGCGGGACTACGTCAACCTTGACTCCATCGATGGCGAGCTCATCTAACCCCAATCCGAGGGAAAGGGCAAAAGCCCAAAAGGAGGAAAAGGGGAAGGGGATGAAGACCTTCCAACGTGATCCTAAGCAAGGGCTAAGAAAGCCAAGAAGGAGGGGAAGACGCAGAAGACAAAACCAAGAAGGACAAACGCATAAAAGGCGACTACCGGGACAAGAAGAGCTGAGCGGGGGAGTGTACTCTTGACCTGAGCCTTGTCTTCAGGCCTTGTAGAGGACATGCATACCAAAAGGACCAGTGACACCTTTGGATGAGGCGGAGGACCCTACGACACGGGACCCGGCAGCCCCCAAAGGCATAGACAACTTCTAGGTGTTTGGTCGATGATATCTCAGGGGGGTGAATTCTTTAAACGGCTTTTGCACAACCCTTAGCCTTCACGGGCAAACTCCACTTGTGGGCTCTTTGGGCCCCTAATCCTGGTTTCTTTTTAACACACCCACTGAGATGCCGACAAAGTGAATTCGGGGGATGAAGGCCTCAAATTCGATTCCACTCTTTCTTTGGGCGACGAATGTATTTCCCGCTAAGAGCGGGGGCAAGCCTTTTCCTTTGGCCCCCACGAGGCGGGTCATCGAGTTGCTTGTTGTCGGGGGAGGGGATTTCATGCTGTTTTTTTTGCCGGGGAAACTCGATGACTTACCCTCTTTTCCTTGAACCTCAGTACAGCTGAGCCCGCTGGGACAAACACCCAGTGGGATGCAAGGGACACCCCGCAAAGAGCGGGTGTGCGTGCGCACACGGGGGGAGGGCCCTGAACGCTGGCCCGACCTCCAAGCCCGGAAGAGAGAGAGAGAGAGAGAGTCGCAATGGGTCGTTGTGCATCATGCTGACAGAGAGTCTTGCCAAAGCCGTCAATGACAGTGTCAATGACCAGACAGGGGGGACATACAAGCACGTGAATGCATGTTCCGGTTGGCTGTGCACCCCCTTTGATGGTCTATCGAAGCCTTGTAGAGTGTCGTGAAATAACCGTGAACCCTGAACCTTTCATAGGCCGTTATACTTTACTGCTTTTTCAGCGGGAACAGTTATCGTTTTACACTCCCTCAATGCCCCATAACATATGGGAGGGCCATGTGCCCGGGGGGTTTAGAAGCCCCTCATGCCCTGCAGAAGAAGTCGAGGCGGGTTGGGGCTTCTAGTCTAGAGGTTTGCGGTGGGGATGCCGGTGAATCGGGCGAAAAGAAGTCTCGGCCTTTCGTTTGCACCTCCAATCCCCCAGTGCGCGAAATCGCGCAAGGGGCTTCGCGACCGCGTTGTCCCTCTGCCTGTGCTCAAGAAGAGACAGAGACTCTGGAGCCAGAGGTGGCGCCAACACAGTATATCAGCCACAGGGGCGCAGAGATGAGGCCGGGGTTGGGTGTTTTTGGTGGTGTTGGGGGATGGTTGCCAGCTCCGATACCGCGAGCATATCGTGCCGCCAGTGCGTAGTCACAGGGGACCCCAAAAGCCGACCACTCAATAATACCAAAAAGGGTCGGGTGGGCCAAGTGCTTGCGGGTCATGCGTGACCCCTAAGCCCGGCAGAAAGAAAAGAGATTCTGGAGGCCGGGAGACCCAACCAGTCCCCGATGCCCTGAGGAGGAAGAAGAGAGACTCTGTCTCTGTCGACTTAGAGCTGCGATTCGCATCGGCTCGTGCTCGCAGGAAAATCGCATGGAAAGGCTGATGGCCTCTGCAGCACCTTCGCTAAATCTGCCGCATCGGCTTCGGAGGGCTTCGGTTAGGCAACGAGTCCAGGAAAACATATCAATACGAAGCTGATGAATAGACATGAAGATAGATAATCAGATAGACGACCATATGTATACATATATATATATATACACACCCGCAACAGCAAGATGGTCGTTGTAATGATTCTGGCGCCAGCAGAGGTGCGCGTATTGGAAGCTGGCGTGGCCGGGGTAGATGTCCAGGCCGACAACAATGTTCTGTCCCGTCACGCTAGTGTTGGAGTGGGCGCCAGGTGCTTCAGTCACCATCCAACAATGACATGCTGTGGACGCTCGACAGACTCAGAGGGCATCTGCTCCTCATGAAGTCGTGGACTAAGCTGCCGGCCGAGGATCGACTTCACAGAGGCGGCATTGCTGAAGAAACAAGGTGCCGTAGGGTTGGGTGATGTCACGAGAGTTTCATTAAGTTCAATCGGTTGCTTGGCATTCGGGCTTTCGTGAGGTTGCCTCGATTTGCCTCGCATCTCTTGCATATGTAAGTTAGCCTTGCCCTCGCATTTCGCAAGCCTCTCCTAATGCCATAATGCCAGCATAGGCTGGCGTTGTCGTAACCCCAATTTGTCTTCGCATTTGACAACCCTTCGGTGATGCCGGCGTGCCCGGATCGTAGCGAAAACACGATCCCTGCTGAATTCCAATACAGGGCGTCACGTTGGTCTAAAAATCGTAATCTTCTCGATGACGCGGTCGTCTCCAAGTACTGCACATGCAGCGCAGCCATCATTAGGCCTGGAAATGTTAAGTTTAGATCTCGCCAGTACATGGGGTAAGCAGCTTAAGCATGTCGCTCACGACATGGCGTTGCGTGTGTGATCGTGTGTGGTCTTATGAAGACTCGCACTCGCATCCTCCGGTTAAGAGCAGTCCACAGTACATTCCAACACCTGGACCGCCTGCAGGTCGCAGCCAACCCGTCTCAAAGTTGCAACTGCCGTAAGAGATGGGCAAATGGAATGAGCTTCAGCCGCGATAGACTAAAATGAATCTGGCGCGAGCACTGTTGGTTCCAAAAAACGCTGGAAAAAGCTGGAGCCATTCTCGAAACAAGACTTTTCTTGAAGAACCCTGGCTCTGTCGGAAAGACGCGCCACCTTCTGCTTTAATCGAGTTTCAAGCCCCGGCCTGGCAGAGATTGTATTGTCAGAGTTTGTTTACGGCTGTGGGCAGGCCGGGCAGAGTGGAATGCCTTGTGGTCGCTGCTTGTTGGTCTTGCGGAGTCCTGTGTTTGGTGTTTCCTCGCCTCATCGCCGCCTGACCGGCGGCTCTGTCGCTTGTCTCATGGCCTGGACGTTGAGAGAGTCGCAGTGGTCGACGCTAGATGCCTTGTGAGCTTGGTTTATGTCGGTTATGTCTTCCGGAGGCTCAAGAGCTGGGCTGTCCTCAGCTTTGCCTTGCAGAGTTCGTCGAACGACTTATTTCTCCCTTGCACCAACCTGAAATGCAGAATCTCAGATGTTGCACCTGAGTCGTGCATAAGAGCTTTAGGCCAAGAGTCAAAGGTTTGCCGCAGCGAGCATTTTTGTGTACAGAGGCACTGCATGTCACAGCCGAGAATTCTTTCAGCCCATTGCCAACTTGATTGGAGGTCCCGACAGCATTTCATTGGAAGCTCCGCCGATGATATGCCCAGAGTATGAAAAGCGGTACAGGACACTTCCGCTGAGCAGAGGATGGCTGAAGAATGCATTGTCACTGCATTGACTCCGAGGAGCCCCAAAGACGCGGTGGTGGGATTCGCCACAGCCGGCCTTGCCGCAAGTGGAATCACAATGTAAGCTGCAACCCAAGGCTTGCGGTGTTCAGCTGAGGAAGTCTTCCTCATGGTTCCGCCCAGCTCGCACGAAGGCGCCGCGAAGGCTCTGGCTGAAGAGCTGCAGGATCTATCGGAGTGCCCCCAGCGAGGCGGGGAGGATGATGCAGTGACGCTGAGTTTGCCAAACGATCGATCGATAGCTCCAGCAGGTGTTGGGAAGACTTTCCAAGATGTGCCTCGGTGATGCGATGCTTCGCCCCCCTTTCGCCCCGCGCAATGTTGTTCGGTTCTGGCATCTTCACGAGATTTCACGGGCCAACATCTGCCGCGGCCATATCACGGTTTGGTCACCGCGAAGGTCGCATAGTGGGTCAGTTCTGTATTGTCTGCTGCACCTGTGCTTTTCTGGAAAATGCTGCAGGTTTGGGCAAAGCTACCGTGGAAAGTCGGTGCTTTGGAAGGAAAGCGGCTGGAGACTGCGGCTGCCAGCGCCGCAGGTGTGGTCGTGCCTGGCGCGGCAAGCAGGTGAGTACGATTGAAGCGCCCAGGTGCAGCGCTAGTGCGTGTCGAGCCTGGGATGTGGTAGAACCGAGTGTCGGGCATGAACAGGAAAAACTTGGGCATGCCTGGGATGTGGTAGAGCCGAGGATGCGTGAGCTTCTGGCACCTGACTGTTGCCAACGTTGCGCTGCATGAGCCGAGAGGAACGTGAGCTGCAAGCGGTCAAGCGCGAACTGGCTTGTTTGGTCTCGCTTCCGGAGGTGCTTCTCCTCGGTAAGCAGCAGTACTTGTAGTTCGAAATTGTGTTGCCACGCGGTCGGCAAATCGTGATAGCTGCGTAGCCAAGCCGAACCAGATATTGCCACTGCCCCGAAGGAGCGTGGCATGAAAGTCCTTTTGTTGCAGCCGCTTCGCATGTGGCAAACACAAGCTTCAACTTGGAGCCAAGAATTGCGCTGGTCCTTTCGGATTCGACCCTGAGTCTGAGTTTTGAGGGAATCTTAGCCGTCTTAGCCAGAAAGGACTGGCCTCAGTCGCTCTCAAATGTTTTATCTCGGAAGAGCTTAGAGATGTGCTTCCAAAACACGGCTTCGCAAGCGGCCGCTTTGCAGGTTTCGCCACGGGGCCACGACACCTTTATGGCTTTGAGCTTGTGGCAGCTGGCTGACGTGCCCAAGTCGCGGCATGCAGCTGGCACCACGAATTGTCGCCAGGCTTGCAGTGCTTGTACGTAGCTCCAAGCGATTGCAAGCCTCAAGCTTTGTGCGAGGGATGTCCCTCCAACCGAGCCAAGAGGCTTTTTCCTGCTGCATGGTTTTGCCTGCAGTGCCACTTTCAGCCCTCCCTTGGCAAACACGGCATAAGGCGTCATAAAGCGGCTTCAGCTGGTTGCGCCTCACATGTTTAGCGCCACAGGCCTTGGATTGAATTGATGTGTGCTTTTGGGCTCAAATGGTCTTCCAGGATGTTCCATTCTTAGTGGGATCTTCTTGTTCTGATGGTCCTCCATGAGGCAGTCTTAGATGAAACCTTAGATTGTGAAAGCTCGCGATCCGTGCAGCCGTATCACGAGCTGAATGGAAAGACCTCTTTCCGACAGCATGTTCTTGCGGCTGTGGTTCAGCGTACCCGTGGCTGCATTGCCGTTGGGACCGTGCTGCTTTGCTTCAGTTGCTACTGTTTTCTCCAGGCTGCCCCTCCTGCAATCGAGCAGCCACCCAAAGCAGTTCCGGTGGTTTTGGTCGATGGACAGCAGTACACGGACGTCCAATACTTGGGCATGAACCTGTTTACAGCTCCCGGCACGGAAGTAGATGGCTGTTTCGACTATCATGCCGAGATGGACCAGTGCTATTTGGGAAGCAGCACTGTTCGTGAAGATGTCACCAGGCGAATGGAAATCATGCTTGAGGCCATTGATAGAGCATTCAAATCTGAGCACTGGGACCGCCGCCCGACTACGCTGAAGATTGTCCTTCTCCCTGAGTTCTTCTGGCGAGGAAAGCAGGGGGCATACCGGATAAAGAGGGGGCTCGAGAATGTGACTCACCCTACAGCCCATTGGATCTTTCATCAATTTGCGCACGAACGCTTCAAACATTGGCTGATCGTTGATGGAACCGTGGTCATGGCCCAAGCTGCAGATGAGAGGTACGTGCGTATGTCCGAGAGACCAGATCAGAATATCAGCTACTTCAATTTCGCTCCAGTACATGTTGGGGGGACGAACTTGACATTTTTGAAATTCAAGAGGTTCATCAGTGGAATCGATTTTATACGCGCTCGACCAGAAGGATCACGTATGGTCCCGGCACCGCCACGCAAGTCTCGCGAATTCTGCAGGAAACATCCACACTCCAATGGATGCATATATGGACGGATGCCGGAGGCACTCCTGGAAGAGCTCGGATTCAGCAATGATATAGAACTTCCGCGTGGTGTGCTCTCCGTTGGGGGCTTGAGGATTGGCTTGGAGATTTGCCTAGACCACGCGATGGGGGATCTCTGCAACGGCATTCTTGCAGGTGACGAGCATGTGGACGTGCAGCTAGTTGTCTCTGCGGGTATGAACATCGCGTCCGGGCCGGTTTGTACCTTAGCAGGAGGTCCGGTGTTCCTTGCCGATGGCTTTGCAAGGACCGAGGTCAGCTTGAACCCGTTTGGAAAAGGCCGAGTGGCAGCCCCAACTCCGGACCACCGCCGCCGCTTCAACGTTGGCATCGACTACGGCGCTGATGTTATGGCCGCGCTCTTAGTCTTAGTCAAGCTTTCACTGCGCACATTCTGCGTGTATACTGCAAGAAGACGTCCAAGTCAGACAGGTGTCGATGCAGCAGTGGATAGCTGACACGATCTTTAGTATCACGGGAACGGGCTTCGGCACACGGTTTCCTGGATTGTCGACTCTCCCCGGCGGCAGCTCCAGTTCTGGCAGTACCGGCTTGCCCTTCAAGCAGAGACTTGGAAGCGAATCTAGAACAGCTTCGGTAGCACAGTTCTGATTGAAGGAAGGTTCTTGAAGCCAACACAAGGGCCCAAGCATCCGTTCTCAGAGCCTGCTTCCCTTGATGGCAGGTTTTGCTCAGATGTTTTGCGCGAATGTGTGCCTTGTGGGGTGCCGTTTCTCTTGTCTTGCGCACAGTAGAAACTTCCAGTGTGCCCAGATGTGCCATTATACATCATTATACCATCGTGTACCCTGCCAGCTCAAAAAAGCTGAACCACCCTCGCCTACCGATGTTTTATAAGAATGCAGATCTTTGTGTTGGCGAATCGCATCCAAGAGTGCAAGGATTCCTGCTTTGGGAGACGATTGGAAGGCCAAGCTCCAAGGGTTCTACCACACCGGCAGCTACAAGGAAGCGGAGCGCATGCAAGCTTCGCTCGAAAAGGCCTTAGACAGGTTTGAGGATTCAGAGCGCCTTTCGATGTCAAGTGACATATCAAAGCCAAAGATCTATCCAACAATGGACATCTACGGCCCGTTTCAAGTACCTGGCCACTGAAATGATAAACCCCACGCTGTCCAAAGACGACTTCGGGTTGAGAGTGTCTGTCACACGTCGAGCAGAGGAGTACTTGGCGAGGCGATCTCGCAAAATGGTTTTAGAAGCTTGCGCCACCAGATAGCGAATCAACTGTAGTCATCCAGCATTCCGCCTTCGTTGCAAGGCAGAGAGCTCTGCCTCCTTCGAAGAACTGTGGGCCACCATCTCAGCGTGAGACTTTCCACAGTCGTGCTGCTACAGTAGCCTGATAGGACACGAGTGTGGGAAGGAGTTCATGTGAGGTGCAAATCTTCATGCAGCTGCGAGCGCTTGCTTCAGACAGCAGGCAGCGAGCGCTCTCGAAGCACATTTCAAAAGCTGCGTTTTGCTGTGCTCTTGTGCGCCACTCCGGCTAAAGAGCAAAGACAGAAGCTACGCGTCCGAAATCACGACAACAGCCGGCCGCACACACAGGATTGCAAAGGCGACCGGCCGTACCTTTTGCTTGGGTTGCAGGCCTGAGGTGCGGAACTGCGCGGTGCGAGTCTGAGCATGGAGAGCCTTGCTGTGGCTTGCAACACCCGTATTGAGCTTTTGTTTTGCGCAGCTGCGAGACGCAACCCATGCCAAAACTGTCGGCTCAAAGTTGCAGCCTAGTGTCCAAAACCTGCCTCTACTCTTGTGACACCGAAATCCAGACGGCGAGGCGGTCTGGTCATTGACGGAACTCAGCAAGAGAGGGGGAGATAGCATTGGTGAGCTGAGGTCAGCATGCGTTTTGGACAGCGAACAGCAACTCAAATGATCGAATGTGTGGCCAACAACGATGCAGGCCCCTAGACGGCTTGGGAGATTATCGGCTGTTGCCTGTCCCCTTCAGAGTCGTGCTGCGAGAAACCTTTTTTTGTTCCCGCCGGTGAAGGAATGGAAACTCTGGACTTGACCAAGAATGCTTCCTTTCAAATGAGCCTTGATTCGACGACGAAGGATCTGAGTCATCGTGTACGGGAATACTTTCTCCAGTTCTTGGTTTCAGCGGAAAACTAGCATGTACAGTCGCTTATCGATCAAGATAGCCTCGAAAGGCAGAAAGGCTCAGATAATGTCAGTCTCAGATACTTGTCTGCGAAGATGATTCAGGAAGGCGCTGGAGAATACGCGAAGTCTGGCGGAATCACTGAAGAAGAACACCGTTATCAGGTCCGACCCGTGCCCCGCTGTGCCTCCTCAGAGCTTCCGTGATCATGAACTGAATTGACTCTATCAGGACTCTGGTTTTGCGCGAGTGTGAAATTTCCGATGCTGGGGCAGAGGCGGACGTGACATCGTCGGATTCAGTGGGATCCGAGTCTTTCGTGCCCTGTTTCACCACAGTGTCACCTGGTTCGCTTCGCTGAGAAAGACCTGAGAAGCGTAGGCCCACGTACTGAGACTTGCCTGCAGGCTTTGGGTGCTGCACTCGCGGTGAACCAGGGCATTGAAGAGTTGGATTTGCAGCATCTCGCCTGCCAAGTCCATCATTCGTTCCTGCTCAGTGAAGATATTGCTCGTTCGACAAGTAGCGATCGTTAATTGGCCAAGTGTCATCCCGCGTTCCTTCATTGCCAATCTCCATGTAACCAGATGCACAACACAAGGTCAATAACAAAAACCGCACGACACGAAGTCCTGCCCTTTGTGCTCTACCAAAGCATACTGCCATACTGTTTGTTGTGGTGCAAGATGCTGGGCCAAGGGCAAGTCCAGTGGAGCCCCGAAAACAAAGTTCAAGCACGCATGGAATTTCGGGCAAAGCCAAACAAGCGCTCGTGCCTTTGTGCTGATGCGCCGTGGACTTGGGGGCCTGATCTGACACTGACAAGTGATGGAACTGGAGGGAGCGGAGGCATGTACACCTCGTTAGAATGGACAAACAAGGGCAATCGCCGGCATGTGGTGAGATTGTATTTGGCACGTCGGCCATTCTGCTGCTAGGGCCAGGGGCATGATTGTGCACCATGCCCGGGCCCTGTACCGGCGCAAACACGGACGCGCGCGCACACGCAAGCACGTCGAGCCATCGAACTCGAGCGCACAGGCCAGCGACCAGGCCTCTCACTTGGGCTTTACATAGACGAAGCATAGAGAGCACATGGTCCGCTTTGCTGGTAGCCCCTGCACGTGAAGCTGAGCTTTGCACCCCAGCTCGTACCAGTTGAACTGAGCCTGATTCCAAGTTCACTCATGGTTGCAGGACTTGCCAGGGTGGAACAATCATCCGCTTGGGTAACTGAGAAATCGCTCTGTCGGCTGAGGCAGAATCATCTCAGTACCGGTGGGGCGATTTCTATAGCCAAGGGCCTGGCGACCAACCAGACCTTGAAGACGCTGAACCTCATGAACCAGAATCACAAAATCAGCGAGGAGGCGTTGGAAAACTTCATCGCCATGTTCCAGACAAATCTTGCGCTGACCAAGCTCATGTGGAAAGTGGATTCTCGAAGAACTTGGGAAGTCTCCAAGCTCATCACCCGAAATGTAGAGATTGGCCGTCGCAAGGCAGCAGGCGCCTCCATTCAGGACCTGCTTCCTGCCAAACTGCGCAAAGACGCGGATGCGAGCGGATCTCACTCGCAGCCTGTCCCTTCACCCCCGGCTTCCGCGGCTTCTGTGCCGGCGACGAAGGCCGACGCTGAGCCTGCCGAGCCGGCCCAGACACCTCCAGAGGCGACAACCGCAAGATCGGGAACCGAGGAGCAGGCGCAAGAACTTGTCTGCAATGCTTTAGGCTACAGGACCTATCATATGTAAATCGGGTGCCAAATGTGCCAGGCGACAGCATTTGCACAGAAGCTGGCAGGAAGCTAGTAAAGAGACCTGCAACTGAAAAGACGGCAGGAGACCTCCGCAGCAGTTCCCGAGGCAGCCACCGACGCTTCACCTGAGGCTGATTGAACAGAAGCAGGTGGACACCGTGTCAGCAGACCGGTGCAAAATTACCGCTGCATGCTGTGGGCTTACAATTAGATGTGAGACTCATGCTGAACTGCTAGACAAACGCAATGTCATATCATTTCAGAAGCTCCACGTGGCAGTTCATACACTCGTGGCTGCGGCATACTGGCCAGTCTGTACTGCAGCAGACAGATTATGGTTCTGTCCTGTCTCACGGGTGAGTTGACTGAGAAGACCATTGGTGCCATGAGCCTGCGACGATTGCGTGCAGAAGCATCTGCTGGTCTGAGACAATGCATGCTTACGAGATGACTTGTAACTACAGAGTCTGTCCGAGCATAAAGTTCTGCATCCTTTGCCGCAAGCTTAGTTTCCTTTACATTCATTACAGCGGATCCTTGCGATCCTTCATGCTGTTGCTATTTCAGGCTTTGCCTGTGAGTTAAAAATTTAGGATGCTGCAGCACTTGTCCGGCCAGTTCCGGCACTCTGCTTCAGCTCTGTGCAAACAAGCTGTCAAAACCAGTTGCAGTGTTTTTGTTTCGATTGCTTGCTTTCAGCCAGCCGTCCGCAATTGGGTTGCGTCGGCGGGATACTGCTATGATCGCACATAAGTTCCCTTCGTCGAATTGCCATCTCATAGTCGGATTCCTTCAGGTAAAGAGCCTGTCGACAGCACTTCTGTCCCATGGCCGCAAGGCAGGCATCAAGCCGGCCCCCAGTGCAAGCCAATACGCGGGATGGGGGCTTGACCAATAGGTGGGAACCGAGTGCTATTCGCGGTGCTTGTCGGACATCCTGATGAAGGCCAGAAGACGAGTGAGGGAGACAGTAGCAGACAACATGACAAAGTATGGCAATGATGTCCTAGGCATAATTCGCAGGCTCGATCATCATGAATATTTTTTTTTAAGCCTGTCCACATGGAGACCATTGAAGACATGCTGTTCAGATAAAAACAGGTAGGGTGACGAGCGATGTCTGTCGGAATCTGCCAGTAGATTCGAGACCTGTGTTTTCGCACTTGCCGATTCCTTGGCCTGGCCAGGTCCTTGCAGAGATACAGGATGCCGCACGTGAAGCTCGACAGCGGGGCACGTCCGGGACACCAGACTCAAAATTGAAGCATGTGCTGAGCACTAAAACAGATCCTTGAAAGAAGGAGACCTTGCGTCCATCCAGGTCGAGGACCGACAACCAACTGATCGTGCATCATTCACGAGACACGCCGGAGAAGCAGTGGGATGTCGCGAGCCTAGTGCTTTCCTCTGGGAACTGGAATGTGTTGGGCCATTTGACTGCTGACATTTATGAAAGACTGGTGTTTGGGGGAATAAGGAGACGGTGTCCCTCGCCTTCGAGGGCGTCCGCCGGGCCTCCAACTCAGCCTGCCTCCGCCTGCATCTTCGCCAACGAAGTTGTCGAATTCGCGCAAGGTGCTGAACCACTTTTCCGAAGAAGCGGGCCCCGAAGCCTTTGCGTGCATGACCCAGCGGGCAGTGAGTCTGGCCTCTGCCCGGCAGCTTGCAAGCGGGATGCACGATCATCTTGTTGCATCATCGGCAAGGCCACTAGCCTACGGGATGCTGCTGCACATTCAGGAGAACCCCGTGTCTTGAAAGGTGCAGGTCACAGTCTTCTCCCATGTTCTCACTGGCCCGAACTAGTGAATTCAAGATTAGGTTGTCGAGCTGAGATGTGGGCGCAGGAAACCATGCGTGCCCTCACGCCTGAGACTACGGCCTCTGCCACAGCCCTATCAACGCGATGCGTGTCGTGTCGCGTTGCCCAGCTACTTGAAGGGTTGGAGGCTTGAGTGGGTTCCTGGGCTTCCTTTGCAAAGCGCTTTCGTGCGTAGGTTCGGCTTTGCTTTTAAGATGGTGAAGTTCGAGAGAAGGGGTTGATGCGGATGAGTCGGATAGGTTGGTTGGATCCTTGCCTGGGCTTGGTGGGTCAAGTCAGCTTTTACAATTCCATCGTCCCGGCATGCCCCAACCGCAAATACCGTTAAGCACCAGAAAGTACCAGCAGTAGCAGTAGCAGGCAGTAGTAGTCCTCGTCGCAGTGGTGGTGGTAGTGGCAGCGGTACCGCGATGGAGGTGGTGGTGGTGGTGGCGGCGGTGCTGCTGGCACGTGTGCCAGTGCGAATACTACGGTAGCGGCAGCGGCAGCAGTAGTAGTAGCAGTAGTAGTAGCACTAGTAGTAGCAGTAGTAGTAGTAGTAGTGGCAGTAGGAGTAGTAGTAGTAGTAGCAGCATGTGGCATCGGTTTTTGCGGTGTTTTCCTAAAATTTTCGGGAAGCACTGTGCCGACCCTCGACTTTTCGCACATGCCAGCTTTGATTTGCATGTGTATGTATTTTACCTCCGTGCAGGGGTGGGAAGGGGGGGGCTGTGATGACGTCCATGCCAATGCGGCTTACATGTACTGTTTCTTTTTCTTCTCTGTGCCTTGGTGGGGAGGGGGGATGTAGAATGATGTTGAATCATGTAGATTGCTTAGTCGGAAGGTAGGCGATGACGATTCCCATGGTCATAACTCATAACAATGACTGGCAATGTTGCTCCCTGTTGCCCTTGTTTCTACGTTACTTTTAAGACGACACCAATACAAATAACCTTGTGCTTTCTGGGCTCTCCAAACAAGACGTTCGCAAAAAAAACAGACCAAAACACTGGCAAAAAAACAAACATGCTCCGAAACATAGTCTTTTTCACGAAAACCACACAAGACTCAAGATTTTCAGGCTTTCGACCGGAAATAATAAACGAGGTGTTGTTGTTGTTGTTGTTGTTGTTGTTGTTGTTGTTGTTGTTGTTGGTGGTGGTGGTGGTGGTGGTGGTGGTGGTGGTGGTGGTGGTGGTGGTGGTGGTGGTGGTATTGTTGTTGGTTGATGCTTGTTGCGAATTATGTGTTGTATGTTGTTTCGTTGTGTGTTGCTTGTTTTCTCTTAGGGTTGGTTGTTGGCTGGGTGGGGGTGGCGGTGGCGGTGGCGGTGGCGGTGGCGGTGGCGGCGGCGGCGGCGGCGGCGGCGGCGGGGGCGGTGGCGGTGGCGGTGGTGGTGGTGGTGGTGGTGGTGGTGGTGGTGGTGGTGGTGGTGGTGGTGGTGGTGGTGGCGGCGATGGTGGTGGTGTTGTTGTTGTTGTTGGTGGTGGTGGTGGTGGTGGTGGTGGTGTGGTTCTTGTTCTTGTTGCTGTTGCTTTTGATGCTGCTGTATTACGTTGTTCTTGTTCTTGTTCTTGTGGTTTTGGTTCCTGCTGCTGCTATTGTTCTTGTTGTCGCGGTTGCTGTTTGTTGCTGTTGCTATTGCTGTTTTTGCCGCTGTCGTTGGTGTTGTTGCTGGTGTTGTTGTGGTCTGGTTGTGGTTGTTGTCGTTACATTGCAGTTGTGGTGGTTGTCGTTGTTGTTATTGTTGGTGGTGGTGGTGCTGGTGGTTGTGGTTGTGGTTGTGGTTGTGGTTGTGGTGGTTGTTGTTGTTGTTGTTGTTGGTATGCGCGCTTCTTGCCGCCATGGAGGGTCTGCTACTGTACCCCACGCCGGTGGGGGTTGGGGGGGAGGGGGGGTGGGGGGAAAGGGAGGTAATTGCATGCGGAAGTGTCGTGGTATTTACAGTGTTCTCTTCATCTTCTGACTGCTCCTGCGTGTCGGTGTTCCGTGCGGACCCTTGCTGGAATGTGTCTATTTAAGAGTCTATTTGCATAGGTTTTTGCGCATCAAGAAGCGAACATCACGGTATTCACAGTGTTTTTGCTTGTTTTCAGAAGCATGTTTTTCGGGCAGGTCTAAATCCTTCGGTTTTTACAGTAGTAATAGTATCTACTGTTCACTGCTCCTGCACGTTGTTTTTGCGCAGACGGTGTGTTAGCTGGTTTGGAGAAGGCAATTTTTCCACCAGGTCATTGGAGCTCCGCTGCTGTCCCATGTCGGCACATTACTTTGACAGTGTGGGGTGGGATGCCAGTTCGAAGACTAGTTTCAACCCCAAGCCTAGCCCTACGTTATCCTACGTTATTGTGCTGCCGCTTGCGTACTTCTGGTTCAGGTTGTTACCTAGGCGTTGCCGGCCTTCCCAGACCTTTAATAGTTGACGCAGCGACGTGAGCAGTACACAGGACCTGCTCGCCAGCGGCCTCAGGGCCGACCTCGCCTGAAGTCGTCTGTGGAGGTTCCTGCTACCAGCAGCAGGCCCCTGTTTCTGTTCGGGCCCCAGGTGCATGTGATGCAGCGCAAGTGGGACGATGCTCGTCGCAAAGGCTTGTTGAAACTTCCGCAGAAGAGTCAGAAATGTCGGTGTGGTACCTACGACAGCAAGCTGCAGTTCCAGTGTCCTCGCTTGCGCGGTCAGAAGCGCACCTACACGGACGTGGCCAACAAGGACGTTTGTGTCAGGCTCTTCCAAGGGGTTGAAGGGGGTTTGTGTCGCACCTTGCTGATTTTCAATCTGTCAGGCTACACACCATTAGGATTTGCCTTGTCGAGGCTTGGGCGCAGACCTCTTGCCAGGCCTTCTTGGATGCGACAGTGCTCCGCCAGAACGTGCTGCGCCATCAAGAGCAAGACGACGCTCTCAGCATCCTGACCATATAGCGGTGCATGTGCTGGCTTCGCTCCGCTGCTCTTTGACGTCCGGACCTACGCCGCGTCCAGTTGTCGTTCGTGCTTCTTTGCAAGACTCCCTGAGCCTTTCACTCTGCAGCTGCATGTCGGATTTCAATTCATGTGCCCCATGAGCTCGGGCTCACGGCCGACCTCCAAGATGTCACAGGCCTTCTGTCTTCGCTGTGAATGCTGCCGGGCGCTCGCCCTGGCAAGAATGGGCAGCCGTGCTCGAGGATTGCTATGGCTCACGGCATCCTTTCCCGGCCTCCTGCCCTGGACACGACGGACTCCCAGACTGTGGAAGAAAACTGCTTCCAGCATGCATTACACAACGTCCTCCTAGCCTCAAGACAAAGGTTCGAAGAGATGCGAGGATCCTGGGCGTGTGCTCCTTCAGCCGACGCTGCTATGGCATATGGCTGGGCGAGAAGACTCCCCAGCTCGACTCTGCGCTGTCTGTACTCTTGAAAAGCCGAAGAACCGTGGGACAAAGGGAAGAGGTAAGCCTTAAAACCTAATCCCTGGGCCCCGAAGCCTTCTGCAGCCCCCCTCTTCAAACAGACCAAGAGGAACCGTGGACCGGAGGGCAAAGGAGGAGGGGTAACCCTAAGCCCGAAGCCCTCAGCCCCGAAACCTACAATTGTATATATGATTCGCATACAACCGTAAATCTTCAATCCGGTGAATTTGCTGAATCTTTTCAGTCCGACGAAGTTGATCCGATGCAGTGTACAGCCTCAACTCCTGCACCTTTAAGCCCCAAATCCCAAGATCTCAAGCAAGCAAGCATTCAACCTAAACCTTTACCTACGTCAACCCTTGAAGTAAGAGATGAAAAGCAACTTTTCGCCAGGTTGTTGCTTTACACATTTTCGCGCCGCGCTTTCGTCCACAAATCGACACCTTTGCCAATGCCACAAAACCCCACGCAGACCGCTGAATTCCTGCTTTTTCTATATGGATGTTGTGTCCTCAACCAGGTCTGGCACTTAAACGCAAAAAGTAAAAGTTGCATCAACATCTCGAAAACACTGCGCTTGCCGGTGTTTTCACCACTTCCGCATTCATCTGGGCTCGGCATCCTTCCAAAACTTAATCGATATATGATCCCGGTTCTCGGTTCACCGACCCCCCCCCCCCCCCCCAATGGTATCTCCCCCCCCCCCTCCCCCCACGCCTCTCAAGCCGAATCTGTGTGTCCACACGAGGGCTCACACGCCAAGCAGACCCACGCAGGAAACCCAAACCGCACCACACCACAGGGGGGAGTCGGGTAACCAGCCTAAGCAGACCCACCGAACCACACCACACCACTGGGAGGGCGAAGCAACCCACAACAACACCACACCACAGCAGACCCACGCAGGAAACCCAAACCACACCAAACCACAGGGGGGAGTGGGGCAACCAGCCTAAGCAGACCCACTCCCGAACCACACCACACCACACCACACAACACCACACAACACCACACCACAGGGAAGGGGAAGCAACCCACAACCACACCACACCACAGCGGACCCACGCAGGAAACCCAAACCACACCACACCACAGGGGGGAGTGGGGTAACCAGCCTAAGCACACCCACTCCCGAACCACACCACACCACACCACAGGGAGAGGGAAGCAACCCACAACCACACCACACCACAGGAGGAGGAGGAGGAGGAACCATTGGGGGGGGGAAGGGGGGGGGCCGGCCGAACCGGGATCATATATACAATTCGCGGCGGCGAAAGGCGCGCATGCCTTGTTCTTGGCTTGTTGTTGCTGCTGTTGTTTGTTGTTGTTGCCTGTTGGCCTATTGGGGGCCATTGTTGTTGTTGTTGGTGGTGGTGGTTGTTGCTGGTGTTCTTGTCGTTGCTGTTGGTGTTGTCGTTGTTGTTGTCATATTATCCTCCTCAATTTTGTTCTTAGTCTTCGTGTTGTTGTAAATTATTGTTACGCTTGTTTTTGGTGGTTTTTGGTTGTTGGTGGTGCTGGTGGCAGCAGCAGTAGCAGTAGCCCCAACATCAGTGGCAGTGGCAGTAGCGGTGGCAGTCCAAGCCCTCAAGACTAGCTGTTCTGCGTGCACCCTGTTAACAGTCCGGTTTACCAACATTCAGACTATATGACGAAGCCTTCAGTCACAAAGCCCGGTGCGCTATTCAGTCGAAATCTAACACTTATCCACTGTGCCCAGGCTGTCCGGGCGTTGGTCGACTTGATGAGGCCGCAAGTTTCGAAAAATGTGCAGTGTGGCCGGTGTTGCCTTGGCCCATTTGGACAGGATTCCGGCCTCTTGCCAGATGTTCCAGGCAGGGTGCCAGCCTAGCACATGCACTACTGATAGTGAGATGCACGGCGGGCCCCGGCCCCGAGGCGGGGCGACGACCCTTCCCATGAAAGCAATGCTGCTGCTGCTGCTGCTCCATCACCACCACTACACTACAAACTCCTACTACAACCACTACCATGTCCCCACGACTATTACCATCACCACCATCGCTACCACTACCACCAAGACCCCAACTCCTACTCCCGTGCTCCTTCTACTGCTGCTTCTTCTGCTGCTGTTGCTACGGCTGCCGCTACTACTGCCACATACCGCCACTACCACGACTTGGACCACGACTACGGCGACGACGACGGCAATCACTACCCCTACCACTACCACTACTTTTTGGCTCCCAACTACGGCATCGCCAGGCTTTGGAGTATATGGAAACCGAAAGGGCGATGCAAGGCGTGCCAGCTGAAAGTGATGGGTGCCAAGAGCACAGCGATGAGGCAAGGTGTGCTGATGGCAATGCGCAAAATTGAGGTCTCGGGCATACCGAGAATGGTGATGAGGCAACAGGTGAAAACCGCGATGCCAAATGGCCATGCCTCAGGATGCCAACAGCCAAACGCAAATTTAACAGGAGTTGAGGCCATGTGCAGCCACTGCCAAAACGGCACCATGGCGATTGCTGTTGCTCATATTTTCCTTGATTGCTGCTCCCTTAGCTCAGTTGTATTGCCCTTGCACTCTGACCTCGTTTAGTGCTTTCGCGGTAAGAACGTGGGCTTTGCCCGTTGTCTTTCTTGCCTGGCCTGATTAGTTGGTCGGCTCACGTTGCGGTCTCCTACCTGCCAAGTGCTGCCGAGCTACCGCTTGCTCTCCCCACCCCCGCCCTGTTTTGCTCTCTCCAGCACGCTCTGGCATCCCTCTTGCTCCGCCTCCTGCTGCCTCTCCGACATAGCCTCGGGCAACCACGGCAGTTCCAGAGCTAGGGCTGCCGCGTTCTGCATGGCAGAGTCGGGAACTTTCTCGCGGCACGCATTCCTTCCTTCAACCGCGTGCGCCTGCATACACCCTCGGCCGCAGTAGAGAGCGTCGGTTATCATTCTGCAAAATCACCCTGCTCTTGGGTAGAGATCTAAATGGAGGTCACCGGAGCACTGACGAGGGACTCACGTGGTCCGACTCTGACAGGCCCTCCGTGCCTCAAGGTTGCGTGCAGGTAATTCTGGTCACTGGGAAGGTGAGACAACAACCTCGGTGTGGGCCCTGTCCTGGAAAGTCTTGCGTGAGGCTAAGTCTCATGCCATGTTCACCATTAGGGAGTATCATCAGTCCCATCAGCCTCGCGACCTTGCACGCCGGAACTTCGAGGTGGGGCATGGTCAACTTTTGCCTTTCTCGCGAAGTTCCGGTGACCCAAGCTTGGGTTGACATGCTTGCATTAAGCGGTCAGTTTTCTTTCCAGAATCGGCGAAACTTCAAGCGATTGCAGGAGCTGGTTGTCGAGGCGTTATGTCCCAAGAGCTGAGCTGTTGCACGGCGGTTTCGGATATCGTTTGTTGTGATGTTTTGGAACGCTGCGACTTGCTCGTTTAGCCATGAAGCAGAGGTGGTGCAAAGCAGGCATTCTGTTCAGCACGGATGCAGATTTCAGCATTTAAGCCGGCGAAACTTGCTTAGCCAGCCTTAGTGGTCTTGGTCCTTGGTGTGTGGCTGAAGGTCGGAGGGTTGAGTGCAACATTGAGCAATGGCAGATGTCAGCTGAGCTAGCGGGTGTGCGAGGGCGGTTTCCTTGTCTCTGAGTACCCGCCCGAGGTTCACTTCTTCGCTCGGTGCATTGCGGTCAAGACCTTGGCTGGAATTCCCGCGACGGGCAACTGCTGCATCCGATGGGGAATGGAGGTTCACCTGCAGCCTGACACATCGATTCAGTACCAGCTGAAAGGTGCTCACATGGCCAGATGTTCACCACCGCTGCAGCCCAAATATAACTTGGGGTGCTTGAGACATTCCTTGCGAGTGGCATTATGAATAACCGTTCGGCGAATGCAAGGCTCAGCATCTGATATTGCTGCAGCTCTCCTGTGTCTTGGTTACCGCACCGTCGGGCCCGTGGGCAATGCTCGGTAAGTCTTGAGTCCAGCAGGCATTCTGTGTAGGCGACCCTTGCTGATCTCCACTTTGTCCAAGGTCTTTCTATTTGCACTCCACGCCATGGGAGGCATCAGCATAGCATCGGGTAGACGGGCAGACGTGGACATGCCGCGCCGCCGCGCCGCCGGGCCGCTGCAGGTCGAAGCCGAAGACGCGGGGAACGGCCCATCCCTCGGCCGTCGTTCCGTCGCTCCGTGTCTTTTGAAAGCGCAGAAGGTGCACTGAACGGTCAAGAGCAGAGCAGCCAGAAGTGGCTTTCGGACCTCTTGTGCGAGGCACCTGAGTGTCAGACTCATGCTCCCCGCACTGTGTTTTGGATGGCCAGGTTCCGCCAGGTGTGGGAGAATCTGACCGAGAAGTCTTTGAATTTGTTGAGGCAAGGTCGGCCCGGCAACAACATTGGCTGGTGTTGGTACCTGGTTGGAGGCAAGCTCATCTGCTCTGTGGGCACGTGACCGGCAACAAGGCACAGGATGCGAAGCTGCATGAAACTGCTTCTAATTCCAATGGTTGCTTGTCCTTCAACTGCTCATCGCAGCTATATATATTTTGGCACAAGCCTTCGTTGCACACGGCTTCTTCCGCGCAGGCCATGGGCCCCCTGTCATACAAGTGGCTCGCTGATCCTTGCACTCATAGCCACCAGGTCACCAGGCCTGATGGACGGTCAGCACAAGCACGATACACTTCAGGACTGGGACCCAGTGGGACCCAGGATGGCCGGACTTGTCAAAGTTCAGGAGTCTCAGTGATTCGGTAACAGGTGCCACGGTTCTGTCAAGCATCCACTGCAGACCTCACCGCTCATGCTGGCGCATCCTTCCTCTGTGGCACTGCCTGCAGATTCTCCAATCTCACACGATTGCAGAATCTCATCTCCATCCGGAACGGCTGAGGTGTTGGGTCCGGAGAACCGGAGTACGGTTGCCTGGGAACCAAAGCTTGAATCCTGCATGACGGCGCAACCATTCGCGAAAAAGCCTTTGCAGACACACTTGTAATTTCGAGGACAGTTGCGAAGCGGAACAAGCAGAAATCGCCCAGGATAGGCAGTAACGTCCTTGTTCTCCTTGCCGGAGAGTGCAGTGGAAGGTGTGCTCCGCCATCCCAGACTGTCAGTAGTCACGCAAAATGCGGGGCTTTCGTGCATCCGTGTATCTATTGACTATTGACATGTCTAGATCCTCGCAGTTCATGTTACATTTCCGACTAGTCCATGCCACGTTTCTCTCCGATTCCTGGATTCTCCGAACTCTGAGAGACCGGCGGTTGCGACCAACATACCAAGTACCCACGACACCTTGGAATACCTTGGAGTCGTGGTGGGGGAAACTGATTTTGAATTTTTTGGCAAGTTTCGACAACGATGTCAAAGTGAAACGGGTAAAGCATCCAGACTAACTAGGCAAACCTCCTCAGTTTTGGTTGTTTGTGTTGTGGATCTGATATATCTGGCAGCAGAGTTCCCCGATCCTACTTTGCGAGGCAGGTTGATGAAGTTTGCGTGGAAGTTTGGAGGCAGCTTGGTGAAGTTCGAAACTTCCTCCTCTAAATTTTGACTTTGGCTTGCCTATGGAAAATTTTGGCGAAAGGGGCAAACCCAAGAAACTTGAAGGATGTCATAGCTCGGAATTTGCACCTTTACTTCGTAGCCTTAGTCAAAGAGTTCAAAGCCTATCGAAAAGATCTCATCTCTCCTTTCGAAGTTAGAATTCTGACTTGGTTGGTCTTGTGGGTTGCGTCAGTGCACGTGACTTCGTGCAGGAGTTTTCGGTGGTGTACACCAGCCGAGTGCAGCGCTCGGAATGTACACACCTCCTTCGCATTGCAAACGGGCGGAGAGAGCCCGAGGGCCCTGGCGATTCCAGGCATGCTTTCGTACACCTACACTTACGCACCACGCGCCGTAGGCCCTGAACCACATGTCGACCAAGTTTCAGAAGGCCGGACACTGGGCGATTGCTGGGCAGCTTTCGTCCGCACGTACACTGCACTTACGCTGCCGAAGCAGGTGATGCGAGACGTCTCCACCACTCTCAAAACTGTCTACAACGCACACTCGGCCGTTCTGCTACCCGGCTCGGGGACGTTTGCGATGGAGGCCCGGTGCCATCAGTTTCAACGCAAATGCGCAGTCAGAGCATTGCACAACTTGTGCTAGCGTGTGGGAAAGCCCATGCGGACGGATATTGAATATGGCGTAGGCTTCAACCTTCAGTTTTGGTTTCGGGCCTGCATGTACCAAGCCGCTACACGCTATTCTGGACTATTGCCGGCACCGCCAGGCAGTCGCCCGTCATTTTGGAACAAAGCGCAAGTGCCTTGTTATTCGCAATGGATATTTTTCATATCGGTGGTCCCAGATCTTTGAAGCCGGATCTCTACCTGTGATCTTGGCTGCAAGTAGGTGCGTAGGTGAGTGAAGAACTATGCAGCAATGCAATGTCATGCACTGTCATGTGCAAAATCCAGAAAGTCCGAGTGAGGCAACGGAGAGGGTGCTCAAGGCCCGGCCTTCTGTGGATCCAAGCGTGTCAATGGCAAACTCGTCCCCTTCTTACGCGCCACCCCCTCTTCAAGAAGTCCTCTCTGTCATCGAAGAGGAGCGCCCTTTGCCGAAATTGTCACAAGCGCAGCACGGGGCAGCACAGGGCTGCATCCAATATTCACTTTCAATAGCAGGAGAAGTGCTGACTCAGGTCCAGACACAGTCTTTGCACCGCATGTGGAGACATCAGCTGGTATCATGCTGCCGGCGCCTCCGCGGCAGATCATCTGTGGACATGATTGGGTAGCCTTCTGAGTCAGGGACAGCTGCTTGTTCCGTTGGTGTGGTCACCAGGACGAGTATATACAAGCCGTATCAGAAGCGGTCCACAGCATTGGGGGATTTCTTGTTCTCGCAGCTCAACTGATCAGTTGCGAGATTGCACCTGCGAGTCGTTCTGTGAGTTTGTCCGACTGGCGGTGAGAGACGACGGAAGTGCCGCCGGCTTAGGACTGCATCGCATCTGGATGCATCTGGGAGCCTTACACGCAGTGGTGTGGAGGGAGTGCATAAAGCAGGCGAGGTCGCGATGGATGATTTAAAAACTCCTGAGGTTGACATGCAGAAGCTTGGTGTGGACGTGCTGATAAATGCGCCGCAGAAGGGCTGGTCGGGTCCAGCATCGTCGGGGAACTTCAACAGCAGATTCAGTGCCGTGTTACGACAGTGTGGTGCTTGTATTTATCAGATGTTTCCGTCTGTCACAACTGCGTTTGTTACAGAGTTGTCGACATTGCTGGTCTGGTAATTTTCTTCGCGGAGATGTGGACCAATTGACACGAAGCCTGTTGAAACGAGTCAAGGCAGCGATACGGAGGTACTGTGATGCAGCCTCTTTTGTGAACAGGCTTTTACCGGGCTATCGCCCCTTTGCGGAGAGCCGAGCTATGGACAAAGCAGCACTAGGTATTAGAGAAGCTGACTTGATGCATTCAGCCGGGAAGGAAAAGTCGAGTTAGGCTTTCGCGGATCCCCGAGACCACCAAATTCGGCGCGTCGAAGCCGCAGCCTCGTCCACTATCTGTTGGCCACAACTTTAGCCTGCCCTTCTGCCAGCGCTGATTAACTCAGAGCTCCGGCACAATTGCCTGTTGAGTGCTGCTATGAAACGTGTATGCGATCATGTTTTGTGGCAACGACGAAGTGACCGGTTTTGATCTTGTGTGACTGACTTCTTGTTGACAAACATTCCTGAGTCGGACTGTCAGCTACTAGTGGGCGGGTGGCAAAGCTGGCTCAAAGGCCACGGGTCTAAGGGAAGCTAAGGGTTAATAACTTAAAGGTCAAGACTTCCCATGATGTCGGGACTGACTGTCCCTGAGGATCGTTCTTCTCAGCAAGCGGCATGGCTGAATCTTGGGGCAGCTTGTGTCGAAAGAACGGTAGGTCACCGATGTAGCACATCTGGTGCGGATCTGGTTTTGCTCAAGTTTCACCATGCTCACATCAACCGACCGGCGCACCAACAAACCTCGCGAGTGTGAGCGCGGGAAAGGCCTAGACACCGCTAAGGCGGGCGCGGGACCATTTGGACAACACCAGCAGCGAAAGTTTCGCGCTGGATTTGAGAAGGTGGGCCGCCGTCATGGAGGCAGTCGGCGTCCATGCAAGACGTTGCAAGACTATAGGCAGGCATGAACGGTTTGAGAAGCTGCAGTTTGAATTGACCTAGACTGATTACGCATTCTGCCTGGCTCGTGGAGTGTGGAATTCATGGATATTGTAACAGCTTTCGCTAATCTAAAGCGAAGCCGCAGAATTTGCATCACGGGCCGTGCTGGCAGGCCTACGAGAATGGCGGCCACATGTATCACACTACAATGCCCACAGATGCCATCACCAGATTTCGCTGCATGCTTACTCATTCGGTGATGCCTTCCGGCCTGAGCCCAGTTTTTCTACAGCTGAGTGTTTTCAGGTGACGTGCAACAGGAGCTGGCAGCCTATGGTTTTGAGCGAGCACGGCGGGAGCAGGTGAAGCTAGGGGCAGCCTGTCCGCAGCACGTAACACCGTACCGTAGCAGACAAGTCAAGCCGTGACGATCTGTCGCATCCAAGGATGCCGTGCGTAACATGCTGAAGCGTTACGGTACCAAGCTTGGTCAGCCAATTTCTTTGATCTGGCTGGCTTCGTTTGTTCTCTTTTCTCCTCGATGCAGGCTTCAAGAGCGTAGCTGCGGAAGGATATGCGGCCCCCGGTGTCATTGTCGCCTACACGAAGGATCCAGACATGAAGTCTGGAGCACCTCGGCACTTGCAGTAACTTCCTCGGAATTGGACCTTGAGATTACGGCCGCATCGTATGGCAGCCTGCCATGTTGTCCATCCCTCATGCACAGGCGTTTAACTGCTTGAGTAGCAAGGCCAGTCGAATCATAGCAGCTTTGCGCCCCAGGCCAAATTCGCTGCGTTGGGCATCCAGATCGCTGCTGGAGTGCTCCTTGTTATGGCAAAGCTGGGAGTTGCTCTTGGCCGAACGCTGCCTCCATATCACGATTCTTAAAGCTCATTTTCGCTTGTTGAGCCGACTTCATCTCTATTGTCAAAATCATGGGACAGCTCAAGCCAAGGCCCTTGATGGTAGACGAGTTCACGCAGTCATCAGACTTTCAGACGTTCCGCCTGGGTTTATTTGGCATCGACAAGTTGCGTCAGCCAGCAAAGTTGACAGCCGCTGCCTAGAACACCGATTGCCAATTGCACTCTTGAGTTTGGCCAGGTGCAATCGACGCAACCACTTCACAGCTCGAGCTGCTTGTACTCGTTTTGTTACAAGTACCGTTTGCGCTGTCATGTCTTCTTCCGAAGCGAAGGAGGGCCATTTCCAACATATACCACCGTGCAATTCCCGTCGTGATGTCAGCGCGGCTTTGAGCCTTGGAGCCTTTGCTACACCTAAGTGCCAAGGGTTTTCGACAAACGGTTGCCGTTTTCCGGTATCGTTCGTGCATGTAAGGAGCCTGCGAAGCTTGACGCCCTGGAGGTCCTCGCAGGACTCGCTTGGGTCTCGGGGCCTTCAGACCCGTGTGACCGATCGGATCCTCGAAGCTGAGGGTTGAGACGGCCTCTTTTGGTGTACAGATTGTACCGTGTACAGCAACCTTTGCCTTCTTCTCTGCGCCCATGATGTACAGATATGAGAGGCCAGTGCAAATTCGCACCCTGACCGTCTTCAAATTGTTGCAATGCAACGCATGCACGCCTTCTCTAATTCTTCTCCTCCTTACGGGCGGTGGGACTGGACTGCACGGTGGAGGGTAAGCTATACCTGTACATGAGTGTACATAGTCAGCAGGTGAATTACGTGCTCCGGCCTCTGAGATTCCCTTCCGCGCAGCAAACTGTGGCCACTGTGACCAAGCGTCGCGTGCGTAAGTGGCATGCATAAAGCTCAGCACGACTTGCAAACGCGGCACACACTCTGGCCGCACAGGTGGGAAACCTGCACACACAAAGGCCAGGCTGGCGCATCCTGCTGTCGCGTCAGTCTGTGCGAGATCGTTCATACAACAGTCCTACTCACGCTAAAGCTTCAAGCCATGGTCTTATCCTGACATCGTTGCCGCGAAATCTCGGCATGCCAACATAGGCCAACTTGCTTCGTCAGGTGGTTGCACCGCTGACCGACGTCATTGCTCCAAATGCCAGTGCCGCAGACATATGGAGCACAGAGTGCCGCACCTGGCTTTTCGGTTTTGGAAGGTATCCAGAACAGTGGCAAGCGCACAGGAATTCAGAAATTCGACAAAGTGTGGCTGAGGGAGTTGCTTCAGTCGCTAAGCGACTCCAACTCTTCAGAGGCGCCGTGTTCGGTATCCAGCGTTGCATGTCCATGCACTGCTTGCATGATCCTGCGCAGCCCGAAGCCCCCTCTTTTGTAGAATCCAAGAGCACTGCCCGCAAGCCCAATGTGCAGGATTTCATGTCTCAGAGTTGTAGCGCCCGCCGGTCAGACAGCACGCATCGACCTGGTTACTATTTGAGTACCTACTACTCTGTGTACTAACATGTACTATCACACACAGCTTTCTGCTTGTGTGTATGCAATAAATGTAGGCATGTATGCAGAGCAGAGGACTTTAACGCGAGAGTTATGAAGGCATTGACAGTGATGCATCTGACACAGCCATGTCTTGTCAGAAGTATCCTTTGAATGATGCTGTTCGTGGCCTGTCGTACAGCGGCCACTTATCATGCAACAGCAGCATTTCACGAGAAGTGCCCGGGTCCGAGAAGATGATTAACAAGAACAGTCCCAAGGAGCCACTGCAAGGCGTGGAAGGGCAAGACTAAACTGGGCCGAAAGCTGTCGCGCTGTCCATTATGGGCAAGCATTTACGATGCAGCCAAGGATTGAGCCTGGAAGATACGTTTACGCAGATCTATGCCACGGGTGCCTGGGGCAAGGGCTCAGGCGCAGGCAGTTTGCCTGTACACTGTCTGAAGTGGATGCTTGGTGCATTCTGAGGGTAGGCCTGTCACAGCAGTCCTTTGTCGAGAGCTGTCGGTCTTTCTCCGAAGAGCTGTCGGTCTTTCTCCGAGCAAGGATAGAATTTTTGCGGAAGTTCATCAAGGAGCATCAGGTTAAGAAGGTTGTCGACCTGGGCTGCGGCGACTGGCAGTTCTCACCGTACATATACCACGATCTTGGAGTAGATTACGTGGGGTATGATGTGGTGCTGCCCGTGATCGCAGAGAACCGCGCGCGGTGGACATGTCAAGGATTTAACTTTGAACATTTGGAGTTTTCTTCGAATGTGGATGAGATTCAAGATGGAGAGCTCTACATACTGAAGGATGTGCTCCAGCACTGGTCTTCACAGCGAATCCGCAGCTTTCTCAAAAAGCTCCTTGCAAAGCCCAGCTTGAGGTTTATCCTAGTGTGCAACTGTGCAGAACCGGAGGACTGGCCGGACGAAGACATTTTGGATGGCGGATGGCGTCCTTTGAGTTCGGCGAAGCCTCCTCTTAACGAGTTCGATGCGCAGTCCTTGCTCAGATTCCCATCCCTTCCCAACCTCAAGGAGGTTTGCATCATATCTCCTGTGCGCAAACGGCACGACTATCCGCAGAAAGCTGTGGCTGCATGCACAGGAACATTTCAATCTGGTGTCGTGTGCAACTTCGCGGGCCGGCGTGCGATGCATCCGGTTCGAAGGCGAAGGTTTGACATGGTCGTTTGACAGCTAGGCCTAGGCCCTGCTGGGCCTAGGCAGGCCCCGGGCCCAGGCTGCCAGATGTGCTGAAACTGCATCGCAAGTTCGGCAGAGTTCATGCCAGAGACGGCCATGGAATCACGGCTGCCGTGTTGATAGATCTGGACTCCGGGATGACAGCCGTTGCGCCTCTGCCTTGAGATTGCAAGGTCTAGCATGTGTGGCGTCTAGTGAGTCCGCTCGGGTGCAGGAGGTGCTCCAGACCTTCCTCGGCTCGGGCCTCTTGCTGTGCTTGAGGGAGATGGGAAGCACAGCCATGGTGGCTATCGGAGTTTTCTAGCATGCTCAGTGGCTCGATCTTCAACTCCTACGGTTGCCCTACCTTGCAAGCTGCCTTCTCAGCAAAGCCGAGCACTGGCAAAACTCATGAAGTCAGTTCCCCGCAAAGTCTCCGAAGACAGTCCGTTTCAGTTACAGTACAAACTTGGCAAAATGGCTGCTTCTGCTACATCACGCACGCCAGCCAGTCGTTTTGTTTGTTGTCCGCGTGATTCTTGCAAACAGCATCTGTCGCCTGTTGGTTGCTCGCCGGCGTGATGAGTTTGCATGTCCCGCGCGCACCTGGATTCGTTGGCGCCTTATCTCAGGCCTCAGCCAATGTTCTTTAAGCGAATCCTACAAGTTCAGATGAGCAATGATGAGCCAAGGTTTGCTCCCGATGGGCGATCTCGGGCTGTTCTCCGGCACAGCACGACGCCAGGATTTGTTGGCTATAACCCGCGCAGTGCCGTAGCAGATGCCAGAACTGCCGCAATCGAATCGGTGAAGAAAGTCGAACCGCAGATGTGCAGCCTGAGCCTGCAACTTTCCTCTGGCGAAGGGGAGCTTAGGAGAATTATTGCCAGCAGAGCACGTCAGAGCCAATGGGAAGCCGCAATTTCCGCTCTCGTGGGCATCACAGATCAGGACAGAACATGGGTCTCGGAAGCGAGCAATGCCTTCCATGATGCCCATGCTGTGCGAGGGTCCCGGTGTCCATTTGAGAAGGACATCGAAGCAGACAGCATTGTGTACTGCGCTGCTCTCGGTGCTTTGGACGCTTGGCTGCGAGGCATCACGACATAAGACATGCTTGTTCTGCTCCCTGAAGCATGGGAGGCAGGCATGTGTTGTAAGTTGTAGTGCTGGCATTTGAAGAAGCCCGTCGAATCGCTTGGCAGCAGAACGACTGTAGCAGCAAGCTTGAGGAGCGCACCGCTCGCTGGGAGACAGCACTGGCCCTGGCAACCAGCCTGCGCAAATGATGCTCTTAATTGTGTAATTAGGCTACGAGGGGTCGGGCATGCTGCCGTTTGTATGTACTATCCATGTCATGCTGCGAGATGTCACATGAGTCTAATGACGAGAACACCGGGCAAAACAGTAGGTGAGGCGGCATCGTCGGGCGGCCGGAAGTGAGGAAGACACACAGACGGGCACACAGAACCGAAGAGCTCCGGTTGATCTCCACGGGAACCTTGCTCGAGTTGCAATCCACGAGCTGCCGGGATTTACAATGTCGCAAGAACCACTCGGGTTGTGACCAGCAGCCAGTGCGAAACCTGCTTTGCTTGTTGTCAAACCGTCAGACCGACAATTTTCAACGAAAGGCCCAGCGGGATTGAGCTGCTCCCCAACATCCCCTGAAGGGCACCAATGAAGCGACGTCTTACCTGCCGATGCGGGTTGAATCACAAGAACCTTTTCGCCTCTACCTGTTGGGAAGTCCACAGGGGATGTCTCAAACCCTACCTCCCCGGGGCTCGGTGCGAAATGTTCATAGGCCGCAGTAGCTTCTACGCTAGCGGCTTGCTGTGAGGCGCTGTCGAGTGTAGAGATGTGTAGAGAGTAGAGGATTGAAGCCGAAGGGATCCAAGGTGCTCAGATTTGACTGCTGCACCACAGCCTTCTGTTGTTTGTAGGCATCTGCACACTCTAGCCTCGCGGAGAGCGAACACGAGAAAGAGAGAGAGAGAGAGAGAGAGAGAGAACCCATACCCCTTCGCAAGCAAGCAAGCAAGCAAAAACTCGGATGAGCAAGCAAGCACGAACTCGGATGCGCGGAGAAACATATGTACACTGCAGCTTTGGACAGTCCATTACCTTTCTTGCATATGCGGGGGAAATGACTGACTACAAGCACGTGTCTTTTGAGCACGGTCATTCTTCTTCGTTATCGCATACTTTACGGCATTAGCAGGTGGTCCTTAGCCTTCATGAGTCCGCCGTCGACTTTTCAGCGCCAGCTATGCAATTACTGGTGCCACCAGCAGGAGCACGCCAGTCAGCAATCCGCCACGCACAGAGCCAGCAGGCCAGGGGGAGCGGGGCAATGCCGAGGGGAGGCGCGGCAAGAACAAAGCGACGAAATCGGAGATCCAAGCCGCCTTCAAAGCAAGAGGCATGCACAAACCGGACAAGTCCTGGAATGATGACCGACACCGCCCCCTCCGAGGGGACAGGGGGAGCACCACCCCGGCAGATGAAGGCCAGACATACCAGACAACCAAAGCAGCAGCCAGATACGAAAGGGATAGGAAGCATTTTGAGCAATTACTTGCAAAAGCATTCGCCCCACTGCGGACAGCGACGGGGGGCGAAGGAGGGGGACAGCCCGGGAGGAGGCAACCCGGCAGCTCCAGCCAGACGATGTCCCCCAACAGGGCTCCCAGGGCACAAGAGGGGGCACCCGTGGGGGATGCAGCTCCCACTTGATGAAGTAGTTGAATGGCGGGGGCGATGGAACGCCTTCTTCGTCAGCCTCGGGGGCTAGAACGTGGCCGCCACAACTGCCGCTGTCGACCGACGTTGCCTCACCTTTGGCCTGGCTGGGAGAAGAAGTTCTGTTCATGGGGGCTGAGATTGGACCCGACAAAAGCTACGCGGGTTCGCGGGATAAGATAGGCGGCCATACGGCGCGAGAAGGTGGGCTTCGCGTCCGCATGGGTTGGTTCCACGGGGGGGACTGCATGCCTCTACCATGGCGAACCCAGATCAGGGGGGGACAGAGAGCCACAGCGTTAACCCTGGCTTTGACAAGACGGAAGAAGCTGGGATCAAGCTTCGTGAAGAAGCCATCGGGGTACGGGGGCGGCTAGCAGCTAGCAGACATGCGCTTAAGACGGCGAAATAAAGCAGCCTGGTCTTCCCCCCAGCCAAATTGCGGCCATCAGCGAGGCGCTCGAGTGGAAGATCCCTGGCAACCCCGAGCCCACTATATGCTCATGGCCTGGAGGGAAATCCCGCCATTGCTCACCCGGAAAGCCGACACCTCCACATACCAAGCGCAGCAACAGGGGGAAGCTGCCCAAGGGGGATGTGAAAGCTGGCCCGAGGGGTGGCATACTACCGGCGCAACCACAACCACCCGCCACGGAACGAACAACACAGCCTTTGAACGCAGCAGCAGGCGGCAAGGCCAGGGAGGGACAGGTTTTTCCTTCTACTCTAGTGGTGCCGGGGACAGCTCTTCCTCCGCCAGGGACAGCTCTTCATCCGCCAACACAGGAGGGGCTCGACACTGCTAGTCCTCAACAAGGCCAGGCCGCCACGGCCGCCGAGCAGCAGCAGCTCCGAAGATGCATGGCCCAGCAAGAAGAACGCACCACCACAGAATGATCCCAGTTCTGCAGACCACCAACCCCCACCACATGCATGCTGCTAAAGCTCGACTCCGGCGAATTCCGGCTCCCGGTTCCTTTGCTGCGGGCGATGCGGGATTCATTCGCTCCCACGCCCCTGGCACCGGGGGAAGAGCCGCAGCGAAGGATACGGAGAAGGGGAAGGGCAACCGGCGGCCAGTACTGTAGCGGGGCTACCAGATTCGGCACACCAGCGGAAGTGAGCCCAAAGATAGGTGACGCCGCAGCTGCACCAACCCAAGCTCCTGGACAAGGACGACTAAGTTGTGGTTAGGGGGTTTGCCTGGCTGGCCGTCTCGCCTATGCTTGTTGAGTACCTCCATGTAAAGTCGGGGAGCTGCGCGGGATGGCATTTCAAACTGGAACAGGAGCAATGTCGCTGAGAGCTCGATTCCGTGGCCCGCACCGCACCGGCGACAGTAGATACAGGCTTCAGGGGTGGCAGGTAAGGCAGTGTCGCACGAGGTTCTGTTCGGGATAAGGTGGGGAGGCCGGTGAGGGCATGCAAAGCAGGTCTGAAAGCTGGGGAGTGGAGCTCCTGAGGCAAAAATGTGGACAGAAGTAGGGTGATCGTACTGCAAGCTGACTGACTTGTACGCCGAGTAGTCATGTGTCGTTGTATCGTGCACGGGTCGGAACAGTCGACATGTAGACGATCTGGGGAGGTGCAGCCTGCCAGATTTGTCATGGTGATGGTGTAGGAGGTTTGGGTGTTGGGGAAGGGGGTTACAAGCACAGACAGGGGGAACAGGATCACTCCTACCCCCGGAAGGGGCCGCACAGACTTGTCAGAGGCGAACCTTGAGCTGGCAGGCCTTCAAGCCAGTTTGTTTCGGTCCTCACACCCAGCAAGCAAGCCCAGAAACCATGAGCAATATCGTGCCGTCGTAGCCACAGTCATATAGGGGACCCAATGCCGGCCACTTTATGAAACCAAAAGTGATCGGGCGAGCCGAGTGCTTGCGGGTCACCGGCGACTCCTACGCGCGGCGGAAAGAGAGAGAGAGAGAGAGAGGCTTTAAGTACAGGGAGGGGGGGTAACTCGAGTTCAACGCCAAGGCTCATCTCATTGTGAAGTTCCACGAGGGACAATAGGCTGTTGCGTGTAAGGTCCTTTGAGACTGCTCCCCATTCCTCAGCCTCGTGTCTATGCCCGCCCTCTCTTTCTCTTCCCAGTCTTGGCCGCCACAGTTGGGCACTCGGAGCACCGCACACACGCCCACCCCTCTCGGGCCTCAGCGGCCATCAGACGGTACAGTACAGGCGGGCTGCTCCCGAGTCCTCTCAGTCTTTTGTTTCTCGGGCTTTGGAGGCGTGTTAAGCCGGGCGACAGCTCCTCCCGCAAGTGCGCACCCCGTTTTGGAGTAGAAAAGCCGAAGAGACACGGCTAAGTCCTACCGACCTTTGCCAGGAAAAGCGGCAACAGGAAGCAACAACCTTGGAGATTAAGTGGACCACAGGTTCGTTTTTGCCCACGTCCCCGAGGTGTTTGCGCTATTGTCATCCGGTGGTTATCCACCCAAGGTTTCAGGAGTTTTAAGGGCCAAGGCTGCACTGGAGCACCTGGCGTGCAGGCGCTGTCGGCTCTATGGCTTTGTGCTTCTGAGAAGACAACATACACAACGTACCAGAAGAAGACTAGGGAAAGGACAGTCAAAAGCCACAAACGGATCGTGGGGCAAGTTTGAGGAAGTGATGTCAACAACTCAGGTTCAAAGAATGCAACGAAGTGCTGTGGAGATCTACGATCATGGGCTGCCACTCGCCTGAACCTTTACAGGCGTGGCCGTCGCGCCAAAAATACTCTTGCTGCTTGCCAGAACCCAGACTTTTTCTGATCCACCTTGGACCAGATCTTGGCGAAGTAGCAAGTGTACACCAAGCAACCTGGAGACATGAACCACTTGTCACTTGTGGTTGTTCGTGCCAAGTCTCGATTCGATAGAATCCTCACGTGCAAAAGTTCGCAGCTGCGAAACACAAAGCGTGGACGCAAGTCTGCAGACGCCCGGCGTCCTCAATCGTCCTCACCAGTTTCGCCACAGCTTGCCACAGCCTCCAAGCGAGAGGACACCAAAAAGCTAAAAATCATGAAAAATGCATGTACACTGATGCTAGGAGTGGCGGAATGATTCGAAAGGAGAAGTCGTGCTTGGGAGCATTATGGACTTGGGATGCTTGGGCTACCACAGGCTTTAAAAGGTTCTGCCTGTGCTCCCCAACTTTGGCATGCACGTCCTGTGGCAAAACCAGACGAACTCGCATCACGGTTTGTCCATGTTTGCAGCAGAAATGCTGTCGATGGCTTCGGGCCTGAACTGGGTAAGGAATTACGTCGCCCTCACCTGCAAGAAAGCTGGCGAGTGGCAACGCCTTCTCCGTCTCTTAGTGCCTTGGTTGTATTTCTTGTTATTTTGCTGTTTCAGGCCTGCTGTGCATAGTGCACTAGTGGTCACTCACGCCTGATGCACTGGCACCGAGCGAAGTCATCGTGAGCCCGAGAAGTTTGAACCGCAGGATGCCAATTCTGACACTTGGACGTAGCAGGCATTTAAATTTGATCGGACAGGATGCCAAAAGCGATTAAGAGCTCAGAGCGATGCAAAAGCTAGTGGCAGGGTGTGGGGGTTCATGTAGTGTTCATGTTGCTGCCTTGAAGCTTGCTGCGGCAGCCTGGTGCCAAATCAAACCTGGGGTATGACTACGCAGTCGACGTAAGCTGTTGCAATGTAATTAGTCAGTGGTGTTTACGGCTTGTAGATGGTTCTGCTTTTCACGTGGGCCATAGTATCACGGAGATTCACGGAGCTGGCAGTGGCTGCGAGGTGTCACCTTTTCGAGGTGTTGAACATCCTGCACATGAGGCCTGTGGTACATGCACAGGCAGAATTCTGCAGCCTGTGCGCCGAAGGTCGCATTCACCGCTGGATTGGAAGCCTGCCGTACACGATGGGCTCAGGCCTTGTGAAATTGGCAACTGCGCATAAAAATTCAGATGCGCTATCTCGAAGGTGACAGGGGAAATGACCAAGTTTGAACAGCATAGCCCATGCAGCATCCCAGTAACTGTATCGATCCATCCCCAAACCTTCCAGGGCCTGAGCTTGTTGCGCTGCTTGGCCAATCTTCGTGCAGCACCGGACCGCTTGGATAGCAACTGCGACGGCAGTGAATAGTACGTGGGCTTGCCCCCCTTTGCATAAATAGCTGTGGCGCTGGTATGGTGGATCATTGAGCCCGGCTCGCAAACGGGCGTGTTATATTTGTGCCGGCGCTCCAGGATGCGACAACATTGTCGGCAGCGGTCGCTGGCCTTCGTCCCTCAGCTCAAAGCGGCGCCTAACCGCCCTGTTCTTGATCTCAATTTTTCTTCCGATGTCCAGGTCTGAACTGCAGATTTCGCCAGCATACATGCGTTGGCCCATGTGCCTTAGTTGTCTCAACGAGACGCAGCTTGCTTGGAGCTGCCTTGCCTTTGCTGCGACAGCCAGCGCGGCTGGTGAAACCATACATGGCCGCTGTGAATTTTCTCAGGGCACATGGGCGCAGTTCATCCGTTGGCACAGGAACACATTTTAATTTGCCATCTTCACGAGTTTGCCATACGCACGCCACGAAAAATGAGCAAGACGACAGCTGTCGTATCGAAATTTGCATCCACAGTTTTTCCACTGAAGCGCTCATTGAGCCCTGAACCTGAACAGGTTCCCGGCAGTGTCGCAGGTGAACCCACGGCATGTTTGATCAAACACTCCATCTCAGGCTTTTGTATATCTTCAGCTGCTCAGGAGCTCCTTTGGCCCAAGTATCTTGTGCTACCGACGTTTGAAGCACGCAGTGCTACCCGTTGAAAGCCATAGGCTTCTGAGCGGCTCCCAAGAGCCACCCTGGACGCTCACGAGAGCGGTGCGGAAAAGTGAGTCAAGCGCGATTGCTCTGTCGGATCTTCAAGCTTCCAGTGTCACTGGTGTCTTGCCAGTGACATTGGTAGCGGAGCATCGATCCGGGCTCCCTACCTCCGTGAGAAGCTCACGGTGTGTGCACTGGTGTTTGAGGTTCCCGACGGTGCCTTCGACTATCTGTTGATCAACGTCCTCTCGGGTGAGATTCCCCGACAGGGAGAACAGGTACCTCATTGCGTTCCTCCGCGGTGTCACTGCAGGCCAAAATTCATGAATTCAGGTGACAAGGACTCGTCCTGGTTGAAATGCCAATGGAACGGGGAGCCAGGAGGATGGGCTGACTTCTTACGCTGCGTCCGCCTCGCCTTCGAGAAGACCTCGCGGCGGAAAAGGCACTTGCTGGGCCCTGAAATAGTGGGCCAGCTCAGTGGACATGCTTGGGTGGTGACGCAAGAGCTCGATCACCGAAAGCTTGTTCGTCGCGACGGCGTGGTGTACTTGATCGAATTCCTTAGAGATCGTCTTTGCAAAACGCCAATCCCCGATGTGGGATTACGCCTGGAGCAGCTCATGATCCGTCTGCGGCGCCACCCTGGAACCAGCATGGCCACGTGGGCGACGCAGTTGAGAGATGCCTACCGCCAGCTTCAGCTGGCCCTAGCACGAGCCCGGAAAGAGCCCCGAACTATCTCCTCCTCTTCGCCGACCAGCACTCCTACGAAGACTCGCTCCTCTCGTCGTACCAGTCAGGGAACCGTGGAGGAACCGCATGCCGAAGAGCAGACAGAGGGAGAACAAGACGAGACGGAGACGTTGGCCGGATCTCCAGAGGATGAAGAACTCCGTCGTGATGAAGAACTCCCTTCCTCCCCCGCTTCACGGACTTCTGAGCCTCGACCTCCTCGGCGCAAACGCCGAGACAGCGACAGCGATGACAGTGTGAAAGCTCTTGCTGACCTGGAGCTCTGGAATCGTTACGAAGAGAAGTTGGAGGAAGTCTTGCCCTCGGAGCTTCTCGGATGGTTGCTGTTGCGGCGAGCCGGCCTTAGTGCCCAGGCTCGTCTGAGTGTCCAGGCGGCTTCTGGAAACTCGCTGAAGCTTGATCGTGTCGAGGTGGCACTTCGTGGTATGGAAGATGAGCTTTTGGCCCAAGAGCAATCCAGAACTCCTCATCCTGCTGGCCGACGTCGTTCTTTCTGGGTTCAGGACGAAGGCCATTGGAGCATTCTGCTCGCCGATGATGAGGACCTCAGTGAAAGTCTGGACGGGATTCCGACGCACTACGTGGGCGATGAAAGTGCCTTCAATGTCTGGGCTGAGGAAGAGGAATACGGCGATGAGAGCTGGACCAGCGGCCCCGACGGGACTTACTGGGGCGACGAGTTGTCCGGCTGGACTCCAGAGGAGGATCCTGCCAATATCCTCACGGCGGAGGAGCTTCAGCAGGTTGAGGAAGCCTACCAGGCCGCGGACTCTAAGCTTCGAACCTTTGTGGACGCCAGGAAAGCTGTACGAGCTCGCCATCTGAGCCGAGGTTTCTACCCCTTTGCCCCGCAGAGCAAAGGCTTCCGTTCTTCAAAGGGGAAGGGCAAAGGTCGCCCTTTCTCAAAGGGCAAGGGCAAGGGCAAGAAAGGGATAACGCCAACGTCGCCTGTGGCAAACATGTCGTTGCCGGTGTTGATGAGTGATAGCCCTACCTTTGCAGTGAGTCCAGGCCAGGCAGGCTATAGTGGCTGCTTCATATGTGGGGACAGGAATCACCAGTTTCGTGACTGTCCCAGGCGCTCAGCAAAAGGTCCAGCGAAAGGGAGCGGCAAGGTCCACTTCCACATGGAGCCGGAGGTGTATATGGTGCAAACGACTTCTCCAATGGCTACACAACCAGCTTCTGCGACTTCTCCAATGGCTACACAACCAGCTTCTACGACTTCTCCGATGGCTACACGACCAGCTTCTACGACTTCTCCGATGGCTACCCCAGCTAATTGGACTTCTCTGACGGTGTCTCCCGTGTCTGAGACGTATGTGATGTGCAACCAGAAAGTAGCTGTCCACCAGGATCCCATGTCCAAGGAGAGCATGACAGTGGAGGTTCCTGACATGATCCTGGTCCAGAAGTCAGCATCTGGGTCATGCATGGATGGTTTTGCGGTGTTGGATTCAGGTGCTACAGAGACAGTTGGAAGTTTACCTGCTTTGGAGTCTCTGATGCTAGCTCGCTATGAAGTTACTCGTCAAGTGGAAGAAGTAGCGGTTACCAATGCTGCACCGAAGCGCTTCAAGTTCGGAAACGGGTCCCAAGACATGTCTTCTTCGCACATTCTGTTGCCGGTTACCCTTGGCACTCATCAAGTTCCCATGGGGATCTACACATTAGACGTGGAAGGAGTGCCGCTGCTGATAGGTATAAAGACCTTGCGCCGGTTGCGTTCAGTGATCGACTGTCATCGTGATATCTTGGTCATGGGAGCCGTGGATCCGAACCGAGGCATCCAGCTGCAGCGCAGTGTGACAGGTCACTTGCTGTTAGACTTGCGACAGGACTTGATGGTTCACTCCTTTAGTTTGCTGGAGCCTCGCGCAAGAGTCGCCTCACATGTTCTTCCGCATCGTGAAGAAACAACCTACATGGTGCAGTCAGTTGAGGGTGAGGAGATGCGTGTGAGTGAGGTTGAGTCCAATGTGTGTGCACCAGTTCTTGAAGCAGCGTCTCTAGGGAGTGACCCTCTTAATGTACCCGAGCACGACAATGAGGTCCCGGTGAATGCCGATGCGTTCCGGCTCGAGGAGATGGACGCTGAGTCCATGCATTCCCACAACATTTTGCTTACTCTCCTCGCTCTTCATGGCGCAGCGTCAGCTGGAGCCACCGACCTCCAAGAATCCCGACAAGAGCGAGGAGCAATTCGTGACCTCCGGGAAGGAGGCGGCCAAGGCCAAACCGAAGAAGGGCGGTTACAAGGCTCAGCCACTCGACTGGGATCGTACAGTCGAGAGCGATCCTCGCGATCCTCGCCACAGTGGCCCCCCATGCAACGGGGAACACGTTCCAGCCCGGATGTTCAAGGGCAGCCCTTCAGGCTCGAATCAGTACGGCCAATGGATAGCATGCGAACGTTGCCTTCTGCGCCTGTCTTACACACCTCGTGCCGGATGTCATGCCCTTCACCGCTCACCGGGAGCCCTGCCGAAGGATGTTCAGTCAGCGGTCAAAGAGGAGCTGCCCAATCTGAACACCTTGAAGGACAAGGACATTGGATGGGCGGCTGCGGAGAAGAGTGCCGAGGACAACTTGCTACGAGTGCGTCAGGCTCGAATGAGCCAACAGGCCGGGCAACGTGGAGCAGCGCCAAAGCGACTTGCCCAGAAGGACTCGGTTCCCAAGGCGACCCCTTCAACCTCAGCACCTCCGACGAGCTCTCCGTCCCCCACCTCGCCGACCAGCTCCCTGGGGACGTCAACTGTGTTGGTGGAAGTGGAAGAGGTGAACGAGGGCATGCATGCGCATCCAGGCCGGAAGGCAGTGAAGCGCAACGAGGAGGCAGCGGAGGAGCTGGAGTACAACCAGCGCAGCGGCGGAATCCAGTGAGTTATGCTCTTTTGGAGAATGAAGAGATGATCGAGAACCTCGCGGCCTCCTACGTGCACGAGCGGGATTACTCCATGGTGACGATGGAGAACTTCCTGATGCAACTTCGAGCTGCCCATGCCGTGCCCCAGCGAAAGTTCATGGATAAGAAGACGACCACTTCCTTTGTGGTGAGCTACGGGCTGTACGCGCATGGATCTCAGTGTGGTGTCATGAACTCCACCTTCCAGAACCCTCAGCTCTGCAAGTACGTCAACCAGTGGCTTCAGGCGTGGGCTCCATCATCCGCCCACTGGACCACGTTTTCGATTGTGTATAACATGGAGTCCAAACCTCATCGTGACCTCCACAACTTGAAAGGCCAGCCGAACTATGTGATTACCTTCGGCGAGCATGAGCATGGAGAACTGTGGTTGGAACGAACTTCGGAGGACTCTGCCACTGGTGAGGTGCGACGTCGTAAGAAACCAAATGGATCCCTAGCCAACGGGCAACTCTTGTCTCCTTACCACCAGGTGATTTCCTTTGATGCGGACCAATGGCATGCCACCATGCCCTGGCGAGGAACCCGCATCGCGCTGGCCGCCTACACGGCCCGATCCTTTCGAGGCTTGGATCCTGAACTTCGACGTGCTCTACTACAAGTGTCTTTTCCATTACCACGACTTCCAGCTTCGGCCTTGAGTGTTTGTGATGATCAAACCTCGCCGGCAGAGATTTGTCACTTATCGGTGGATGAAAAGCAGGCAATCTCCAATGACTTTGAGGAGTACCAAGACCTCCTGCTCGAAAACTTCGAGTCCGAAGGTGATAATGCACGGCTGTTCGGGCTTGAGATATGTTGTGCCACCGCCTCCAAACTACGTGATGAACTACAACTTCGCGGCGAATGGGTGCAAACTCTGGGCTTCGCCGAAGGAGGTGATTTGGGCACCAACCATGGGGCCGAGCTGGTAAAATCCACCATCCTTCACCTTCGACCTCGGTGGCTGATCTGTCATGTGCCACTGGGACCGACTCGCAAGAACAAGGAGGATGACATGAGTTCTCCTCAGTGGCGACGCTTCAACAAGGTTGTCCGCCACCTCTTGGAAGCTGCCCAGGTGCAAATAGACCATGGTGGAGAGGTTTTGTGGTGCCAGCCGGCTGAAAGTTCAGTGCGTTTCCTGTCGTGCGCCCGCGTTTTCTGGCATCAGCACCAACAGCATGCGGATGGCCGGGTGACGAGATGCGGTGATGCCCACTACCGGTCAACCTCAACCACTCTGCTGCAGGGACTTCCGAGTGTTACTGAGGCTCCTCCTGACCTGGAGAAGATGTTGGCCAAGCTCATGCAGCAGGTGATCAGGTATGAGGCTGTGTTTTCCTTTGTCGGTGCAGTGGACATGTCCGTGCTGGACGGCATCTCCTCAAAGGAGCTTGGTGAGCTGATGGAAAGAGTGCATCGACTGCACTCCCGGCTGGGTCATCCCTCCAACCGACTTCTGGTCAAGAATTTGCAGGCTAGACATGCTGACAAGAAGCTGATTGCTGCTGCCTCGCAGCTGAAGTGTGATGCCTGCTTGGAAAGCCGAATCAAGGCGCCGCGACCGCCCGTTGATCTCTCAAGGTCTGACCGTCTCTGGACCGACCTCCAGATGGATCTGTTTCAAATGAAGATCGATAACCGGATCTACCACTTCCTCCTGTTTGTCGATGAGTGCTCAGGCTATGCGGTGATTCGGCTGGTGTTCGACCACTCTGTCAACCAAGGTGGCAATGCCACCTCAGCGCAAGTGTGCCACCTCTTGGAAGAAGCCTGGACTGAGTACTTTGGTTTTCCAGAACGGATCAAGCTGGATGCTGAGAGTGCCCTACGAGGAACTCTTCTTCGAGACTGGTGTGCTACCAGAGGAGTTGAGTTAGTCCATGCCCCGGCTGAACACCATCAGTTCATCAGTGAGGTTGAACGATCAATTGGAACTCTGCGCCGAAAGATTGAAACTTTCCTTCGAGAACGGCCTGAACACCCTCGCCAGGTGGCTTTGTCAATGGTGACTTCGCACAACAGCCTGGCCAGAATACACGGCTTTTCGCCGCTCCAGTGGGCATTAGGCCGTGACCTGAGTCTGAGTGGACATGTGAATGAAGGAGTGGGAGAACTCCCTGCTCTTTCCAGTGCTGGAACACCAGGTGCTGATCTCCACCAGACTCAACGAATACGACTTCGAGCTGCGCAAGCCTTCTTGGAGCTGCGACACCGAGAACTCAGTGATCGAGCAGCAAGATCATCCGCATCTGCCTATCCTCACTACCTGCCCGGAGACTTGATCTACTACCGCCGTTACAAGACGCCTCAAGACCTTCCTGCCAACATGTCGACCGACCATCCTCGAATGACGATCTCTCGTTGGTACGGACCTGCACGGGTCTTGGCTACCGAATCTCGGGGAGCTCCCGGGGAACGACGGCCATCTTCGCACCTCTGGGTGATTGCGCAAGGCCGACTAAAGAAATGCCATTACACTCAAGTGCGACCTGCCTCTGAGACTGAGCACTTGATTGCTCAACAATCCTCCGGCACCACGTTTCCATGGACAATGTCCAATTTGACTTCCTTGCTGAACAAAGGTGCCTACGAGGACCTGACTCGCGATCGTGCAGTTTATCCAGATGATCTGGAATTTCCGGATGACGATGAACGGGATGATGAACTTCCTCCTGGAGCCGGTGATCATTCTGGAAATGGTGATCAACTGCCTGATCCTTTGTCGGAGGAGGAGCTGATCCCTGATGCGACTTCTGCTGCTCGGAAAAGGGAAGGGCCTGAACCGGTGGAAGAAGAAGAGATGGTTCCCGACGATGCCGAGATTGACCTGAATAAGCTCTTCAATGACCCCAGCTACATGCCCTTCCAGCCGATTCCGACGTCAGCTCGAGTGTCGCCTTATCCTCAAGAAAGCTTTCGAGACCAACGAGCCCGGCATGAACAGGACGATCGCCCGTGGCATGTGCGACGGAATGAGGGTGCGTCGTTGTACCATGAGACTGAGGAGGCCGACAAAGTCTTCGCGGTGACCATTGATGCTCCTGCCAATGCTCAAGCTTGGAAGAAGATGGTCAAGCACCCGGAAAAGTTCATGAGCAAGGCTGTTTCCAAAGGAGTGGAGGTTAGCTGGCAACGACTATCCGCGGAACAGCGATCTGCAATGGCTGAGGCCAAGAGTCTCGAGGTTGCTCAGTGGGTACAGCTGAAGGTGTGTAAGCGGGTGGCCGAGCACGTTCCGGAGTCCCAACTTCTGCGGATGCGATGGGTCCTGACCTTCAAGGAAGCTGACCCTACGGAAGCTGGTGCACCTCAAGTGAAGGCGAAGGCCAGGATTGTAATCCTGGGATACAGTGACCCGGGACTCCTAGAAGACACGACGGCCTCCCCTACAATGTCCAAGTTGACACGTCAGCTGATGTTGAACCTTGCCTGCATACGTCGTTGGGCTATCTACTCAGCCGATGTACGCACGGCTTTTCTTCAAGCAAGACCTGCTGATCGTGGCCGGCGTCTACTGGCAAAACCGCTTCCGGAGTTGGCCGAGCAACTGGGGCTCACTCCTCAGGAATGTGTGGAGCTCACTGGCTCAGCCTACGGGTTGGCGACAGCTCCGAAGGAGTGGTTTGTAGATGTGTCATCCACTCTCAAGAGGTTAGGAGCTCTACAATGCCGAACGGACCCTTGTGCATGGATTGTGCTGGGAGTTGATGGTGAGGTGGCTGGTGCTCTCGCAAGCCACGTCGACGACTTCCTGATCATGGGAAGCTCTACGGACGCCAATTGGCTTCGCTTCATTGCTGCCTTTAAGGCGGCATACACCTGGGCACCATGGCAACAAGGGGACTTCGTCCATTGCGGCATTCGCATTCTGCAGCACGAGGATGGGTCTATGACATTGGACCACTCGGGCTTCTGCTCTGATCTGGTTCAGATGGACCCTGCTGGTCCAGGCGAGACCATGAGCGAAAACCAGGTCCGGCAGGCCAAGGCGATTCTCGGATCTGCACAGTGGCGCGTGACCCAGTCGGCTCCACACCATGCTGCAAAGTTGAGCTACCTCCAAACCCTTTTGTCCTCCCGCTCGAGCTCTTGCGTGGATCAGATCAACAAATTGGTGCGGGAGATCCACAACGCCAAGCACATTTCTGTGTCTGTGCAAAACTTGGGAAACTTCGACCCGAAGGCTGCGACGTTCGTGGCCTGGTCGGATGCATCCTTGGCCAACAGGCCGGATGGAACGAGCACTGGAGGACTCTTGGTCGGAATGATGAGTCCCAAGTCCATGGAGCTTGGTCAGGGCAAGATCAACGTGATCAGCTGGCGGAGCTACAAGTTGCCAAGGGTTGCGCGCAGCTCTTTGTCAGCGGAAGCGCAAGCCTTGAGTACCTGCGAACAAGAACTTATGTATGCACGTCTGGCTTGGTTCGAGCTGAACGGCGGCAAGGTTGATGTGAACCATCCTGCGGCAGGAACGTCTCAGGTGCCCGGTCATTTGATCATCGATGCTCGAGGCGTGTATGACACCTTGATGAAAGCCGACCCTGGTATGGCTTCTTTCAACGTGAAGGACAAATACACGTCATTGGAGCTGATGGGCATCAGTGAGAACCTGCAAAGCCAAGGAACGGTGCTCAACTGGTGCGACTCTGATCACCAGTTGGCAGATGGACTGACCAAGTCGGCGAAGCAGGACGTGCTGAAGAAGTTCTTGCTCCAAGGACACTGGCGGCTGCGTCATCCTGGTGCTTTCATGAGTGCCAAAAGGCGCCGAGTTCTGGATGGCAACCAACGATCGGACCCATTTGATGTACAGCCGAATGTCACCAGCACGCAAGCCTGATCTTACGTGTATAGTCTTTGGGGTGTGTCGCAGGTGAACCCACGGCATGTTTGATCAAACACTCCATCTCAGGCTTTTGTATATCTTCAGCTGCTCAGGAGCTCCTTTGGCCCAAGTATCTTGTGCTACCGACGTTTGAAGCACGCAGAGCTACCCGTTGAAAGCCATAGGCTTCTGAGCGGCTCCCAAGAGCCACCCTGGACGCTCACGAGAGCGGTGCGGAAAAGTGAGTCAAGCGCGATTGCTCTGTCGGATCTTCAAGCTTCCAGTGTCACTGGTGTCTTGCCAGTGACAGGCAGAGAAGAGATGCACTGTCAACGGTTACCACGGTGGAATAAGGGACTTTGTCCCGTGCAGGTCACTCGAAATGTGAGCTGCCTCGACAACCGCGGAGCTGCATACAACCACGAAAGAATAGATGCAGTTCGCCCCACGCAGGCCACATAAATGTTCTCTGAACCTATACCGCACATGCCTTTGCAAGGCGATCGAGCGTGCGTGCTTCTTGGTCTTGTTTCCGTTGTTCTGAGCCGGTATTGAAAGAGACGGAAATGAGCCCCATCGATGGCTTTTGCATATCAAAACAGCTGAAGTGCAAAAGGCAGCCCGTACAGCTACGCCGGATGTCCTACCGCAGCCGGTTCTTTGCATGGGACAAGTTGAAAAGAAGATCTTTTGCCAACGACGAGAACCAACCCAAGGACTCTGCTTCTGTTGCCTTCCTACGGGGCCACTGGGGAGCGAACTGAGAGGGAACGGAGCATGTGGGCAATTTGTTGCCTTTGTTCTACGATCAAGCGTTCTCGAGACTTACGACTCGACATTTTGCGACACTGACGATGTCTGAACCGTACATGTTCAAGCCCGATAGACGCGGTAACCACACTTCGGGACATAGCACCTCACACGTCTTGTAGCCAAGTGGGCTTCTGTAGCAACAGACAGCAGACAGCAGCTCTTATGCGTTGCGGTGTCACCGTGTCGCCCTGGGGCCCAGGCCAGGCTGCTGAATGGCAGCACGCGCTTGGACAGAGTGTTTGGAACTCTTTGGAAGTATGTGAGGGAGCCTGTGCCCTGTGCATTCTTGAGCCTATGTTACGTTGTTTTGAAGGATTGATGCGAGAATGCTTTCAACGCGGACCGGAGCCGGACGCTGCCCTGTGCAACGCAGTTGCGACAGCTTGTGAAGCACGTCAGGCCGGGCCTTTGCGAAGTCGGAGTGATAAGCTTGGCTTGAGGACGTAGGCGATGGCAGCTGTTTGGTGTGTTTGCCCTGGCCGAGTTCCTGTTTTTAGTTCACAGGTTGTTTGGTGCAGGCAACATCGTGCAGGCAACGGGATTTGCGGAAATACCTTTGCTGACACTTTCGATGTTGCAGAAACTGTTTCCCTCAAAAACAACAGGGTGTTGTCATCTTCCATGCTTTGTAGCAGAAGTGGTGTTGGCACGACTTTCGGCTGTGTTTTGCAATTCTGCTTTTGGGAACAGGTGATCAGGGTGTCATCTGACATCTAATTTATTCTTCAGTTTTGAGCAAAGCCAGGATCTCTGGCTGTTTCCATTTCAAAAAGAAAGTGACGTTTCCTCAAGTAACATGCTGTCTTTTGAACCTCCACGGGTTGCTTGGCGCAGGCAACATCGCGAAGGCAGTATTTTGGAAGATGCATTCACTGAGTTTTTCAATGTTGGAAACAATGTTTTCCTCGCAAGCACCAGGGTTTTGCTGTTTTGCATGCTTTGACGGTGTTGTCACGCTCCTGTGCTGGAATCAGGTTGTCATGATCACATGTATCTCTGTTTCTGATGAAAAGCAGGATACGGACAAGAAGCAGCAGCATCGGTACTCGTACTGCAATAATGACCTCAAGACGGTGAACAAGATGATGATGATCATCATCATGGCGTTTCGAAGAAGGTGCTCCAATAGAGCAGGGTATTTCAAATTCTGATGGTGGCCATGAAGATTAGGATGGTGAGCCCTGGTTATTATCATGCTGATGTTGGTTGAGAGAAGGAAGGACTATGATCACAATTATGGTGTAGTTTCCTGGCCGTTAGGATGGAGAGAAAGATTGTGACCATGAAAACTGTGAATGTGCGGGTGGAGGTGATGACAAGGAGGGATATGACAAGCTAGGATAATGGCGATGGTGATGGTGAGGCTGATGATGTGCTATGCTGAGCATGGGTATGAAGATTCAGACTGTGATGATGATCATGGTGATGATTGTGAAACCGTGAATGAAACGAAGATGACAGGATTAAGATGACTATGCAGATCCAAAAGAACAGTTTTTGCGGCTTCGTGTTTCTGATGTCTTCAAGCTTGAGTCGGTTCTAGGTCGAGAGCAAAAGCCATCGCGATGCCCAGCAGCGGTCTGGGAAAATACACCGAAACTGCCATGCATGATGCAGGCCTGCTGTCCCCCCACCCCATGGTATCCCCCCTTGCCTGTCAAGTGGGTAGTCGTCTTGTTTGGCCTTGCTGGCCCGCCCCACCTGTGGGGGGGAGTGTGTTCTACATAGGTATGGTATGGTTGCTGCCGCTTGTTGGCAGGAATGACATCGTTACGTGCTCGTTACCGTAAAAAAATATGATGTTGCTCTTTTCTCCTGCAAACGGTGCCCCTGTCCCTGCTCTGATGCGGTTCTCCGCTCCTGTTAAGAAGCACTGGCTGGGATCATTCTCAATCGTCCTCCTTCCCTCTGGTTTCCGTGGGTTCCGGTTGTGCGGGACCGCTGGGAGCAGGGGCGGCGGGGGGCCCGGGACCCGGGCTAAAGGTTTTCACAGAAAATAATTACAGCGAGAGCTGCTTCTGACAGACTGAATCCTGTAAGGAATGGGAGCAGGCAGTGGAAGTTTTGAGGCAAATGTCAGCAGCAGCCCCTGGGCTAAAGCATAAAAACGGCCGGACGCCGACCAGCAGACCGACTGATTCGCTCTGTCCAAGGAGGTGGAAGCTGACATCATTACTTTCAGCGCCATCATCAGTGCCTGCGAGGCAGACCTGACTTTCGATTTACCAAATCAGCGAACAACATTTTCCCATGTTTGTGGTACGTCCTGCAGGCAGACGAGCAGTGGGCTTTTGCGTACCTTGGTTGAGCTGCCGACTATTTACTTTAATATAAAGAACAGTGGAGGGGGCTTGAAAATGTAGCTCCATGTCGCCGCCGCGAAGTTTAGAACAGTGGGATGCTTGAGCAGATTGCATGGCAGGTGCCAAATTGCCAAATGCGTAAATGATGTTGAGCGGATGAAGCAGCTTTATGATTTGGACTTGGGTTCGACGCAAAGCTGGCCACCAACACATACACTTTCTCCAGGGTTAGGCGCACTTCATGATTGGCAATGACTCAAGATGATGATCATGATGATGAAAACCAAGATGAGATGAGATTTTGGTGCCAAGTATGCCAGACCAAAGGAATGGCGTACAAAACACAACAACGATGCTGTGTGAGACATGACGGAATCACACGGCACGGTATGAGAGGAAGGTGAAAACCAGGATGAAGGTCCCGCCAGCTGCCCACGACGGGGCTCAGGCGAAGACCAAGCAGGTACGTTTTCCTGGAGAGCTTCGTTGGACGGAGCTGCCCTACTTCCCCTCCGTCCCCCCACAAGAAATGACATTGAAAAGGAGAACAGGAGGGGTGTGACCACCCTAAGCCCACAAACTAGAACAGTACACACACGTGCACACACGCGCACACACACACACACCACACAGAGAGACAAAAACACACACACACACACACACACATCATGTGTGTGTGGCCTTTGACGGTTGACGGTGGCACCACTCAAACGGAGAAGCATGTGCAAACATGCTCAACAGATGCCCTAAGCCCTCGGCCGGCTCGAGACTATTTGACACAAGAAGGAGCCAGGAGCATTCGGCCTGATGAACTTGCGAGGTAAACTGCCAGATGCATTCAATGCTTTGAGCTGCTGTAATTTATTTGGCTTGTTCTTGCAGATAAGGTTGGCCGTGCTCGAGGTGCCGCACCGAGAAGTTATGTCCCCAGTCATCAAAGCAGAACTTGACTTCCAAGGAGATGAATGGGAGGCAGATCACTCCAAATGTTGCTTGGCGATTCTACTTGGCATCGGCAACAAGCAACAACAGTTCGATGTGGGACCGACAGCGGGCCATGGTGCAAATCGCAACAGAAGCGCGAAAAGGAGTACACAAATACAAGTAGCAATTGCAATCGGAGCAGGAATTTGGGGACCATATCCGATATCCGGGCCACAACTCGAGAAGAGCACTTAGGCCCTGCAGGCCTGCAAAGTTTGATAGCACTTTGATGTGAAGTCGTTGTTGAAGTAATATGTGCCCCACTGCTCTTGCAGCGAAGGGCACCGGTACCGCATAAGTAGCGCTGGCAGAGAACAATCATGTTTGTGCAGTCAGAGGTGCTGCAGGCTGCTTGCAAGGGCCGATCGCGAATCCCTCAGTCCTGCGAAGGTTATTGCCAGCAATGCTGCTATAGCCGCGTGCGCCGCAGTCGGGAAGTGGGCCCAAGCTGCCGTGCCGTTGCCTCATGAATAAGCTTGTCAGGCAAACGCTGGTTGCCTGACCAAGGGTTCCGAGTGACAAACCTGCACACATTCGTTCAGGATCCTGTACACTATGCGCAGTCCAGATGTTGTCAGCTTCAATTCTGCCCTCGACTCAGTTTGCTGTGCTTATTTAGCCTCATGAGAGCAATGACTTGAGCCACCAAAAGACTGCAGGCCATCGCAGCTTGTGAGGCTGCGGCGAACTGGCAGATGGCTGCTTGCCTGTTGCAGGACGTCAGTCATAACGTAGTTTGACTCACGTCAACAGTGACCTCAGCCATACTCACAGGACATGAAGCTCAAGAGCCTGTTGCCTGATGCATTGTCACACAATGCTGCACAGAAGGCGGCGTGGCAGCAAGAGTCCAGGCCGTGGGAACAGAAGCCGACATGATCTTGGCAGTGCGAAGAACTCTTGATGATGGCACGGCAGCGAGCGAGAGAGAGAGAGAGAGAGAACCGTCAATCACGGGGGAACAAAGGGACTGGCCAACTATTAATTTCCATGCTTCTTCGTATGCTGCTTTACTCATATGTTGTCTTAGTTGCACTGGAATTAAAAGTTGACCAAATCCTCGACCCATGACACCGGATAAGAAGGGAGAAAGCTGCAAACAATGCATCTATTTCTAATGTGGTTGTTTTCACGCACTCGGCAAAGATTTTCAAAACTGGGGGGAGCAGGCTGGCTTGGCCTGGCTTTGCTGGGCTCAGCGTGGCTTGGCTTGGCTTAGCGCCTGGCTCGGCTTGGCTCAGCCGGCCCGGCTTGGCTTGCTTTTGCGCAAAACTACACGAAGAAAGCAGCCGAGCCAAGCCAGACGAAGAAAAAAAAAAAAACAACTCCGCCCCCCGTGGCTCGAGTTTTTTTTTCCTGCGTTTGGATTGTGTGGGTTTCTTTCTTCTTCGTTTGGCTTGGCGTGGCTCGGCTTGGCTCGGCTCGGCCGGGCCCCTTAAAGGGTTCCTTAACCGGGAGGGTTTAGGGTTGCGGGGTTTAGGGGTTCAAGGGTTCGAGGGTTTTGGAATACGGCAGTCGTTGCCTTGCTCATAGATAGCCCTTCTGCCCTGAACCACGCATCCAAGATTATTTCTGACTACCCATGATCTCTCAAGTGGGCTGTATTTGGGCTTAGGGCTTCATGCTTTTTCTGGATCTCGGCCAGTGTTCTGGTCACGGCTGATGGCTTAGCACCCACCACCAATGCCCAGACCCCTAAGTTAAGAGGATCTGAGGGGCAGCACACCGACAACAGGGCCCATCTTAAGCCATGTCGTGGTCCACGTGGGTGGTTGTCAAAATTGAGGTGCTTTTTTGGGTACCTTAAATAACAGGTGCTGTATCATAATAGGGACTCGACACGGGACTACTATTTTCACAACCACCCATGTAGCCATTTTGGGTTATGTGCTAAGTACTGGTCCACGTAGCTTTATTGGCTTATGTGCTAAGTAAAGGGTTTGAGTGTACACCGCTGATATTCAAGCCGCACCGACCGCCCCCGCAATCAAAAGCACACGTATCCGGGAACGACACAATACTGGGAAGAACCGGTGGCTTGTAAATGGTTAACATACTTAGCGAGGTTAGCTATCTGTTTACAAACAAATGTAAAGGGTTAAGTTGGTTTAGCTAAAGGGGTTAGCATGGCTTAGAAGAAGGGGTTTTCGAGGAGCTATTAAAGGGGTCGGTATGAACCCTATGACCCTAAAGCCCTGAACCCATACCCTGGAAACCCTGGTCGCAAGAGCTTTTTTTTTCGCTGCTGCAAGCCGTGGAAGAGTCTTTGTCATTCAAAGCCGCAGCCTTTTGAAGAACATTCAGCCCTGATGCTGTTGCCAGGCCGTGGCCTTATATTCATTTTTTTTCTGCATGCTGGCCATGGCCATATATAGTCCTGGAAGAAAGCTCGCTTTCAGGCTTTAGCCGGAGTTTTCAGACTCATCTTCCTCTGCATGCTCCTCTTCTTCAGCATGGTGGTCTCCTTCATACTCTGCAGAGGACTGCTCGGGCACGGTAGGGAGAGCATGCTCGTCCCCGGACTCCACGATATTCATATATTCGTACTCCCTCCATGCCCTTCTGTAGTTGCTGCGACGGACATCCCTCTCATTGTACCACTTGATTGTGCATTTTGCACACCAGTGGTTCTGGTGTGCATTTTTCACTCTGCAGCAACTGGGGTCACCGCATTCCGTGCAGGGTCCTGCACCTCAAACGGCGGCTGCAGGCTCCTCCCATTTCACAGGCCTTGGCCCACAGAAACTGCACGTGTGCAGGAGCTTAAGGATGGCCTTGGCCGCGATGCACTCGCAGTCTACTTTTTCTTATCACAGCACTTGAGCCACATGGCGACAGCAGGTCGCATACTGTATGAAAAAGCACCATGTCATGCATGCCCTGCATGTATATATGTATATATACATATATATACAAAAAAAGCTTCGGCTTTTGTCCTCGCATCTGTCTCTCATGCGATCTTGAGTCGGGATGCAGCCATTCTGCTGCATGGAATTAAAATGATCGTGCATCTGTGCAGCATGCCGATTCTCGGTGATGCACATGCTCATGTGTGCATACACACATGAGCAAGAAGCAAAAAGTTGGTTGGCATTGCATCGCTTTCGAGCCCTGCACAGCTGGCTTAGCAGCCGTTCTTCTTCTTCCACAGCAGAATGGCCTCTCTGTGGGCCTCTCGCTGGCACTCTACCACTTGCTGCTCCGAGAAGCCTTGCTGCTTTGCCCACGTTCCGGCTCGCTTCTACATGCGAGAAGCATAGTTCTTCTGGATGCAGCCGTCCTCCCAGACAATTTGGAACTTTCGCTTTCCATGCGAGCCTTGGGCTTGCTGCTCCTTTGCTTTGCCTTGGCCTTTCTTCGAAACACTCTTGTCCTTGGACAACTTTCCTTTGCCTTTGCCGTTGCCCTTCTTCTTCGGATCTTGGCCTTGGCCATTCGTTTTGGTCTTGTTCTTGGCCAAGTTTCCTTGGCCACTCGCTGCAGCTGCAGCGGCCGGCTTCTTCAGAATCCCAGCTTTGCGATCTTTGAGCTTCCGGAACAAATCTTCGTCCTCGAGATCGTTCTCGGCAGGGAGCGACTCCGTTGCTTCGGCTTCTTCGGCTGGAGGCAGGGCTAGCTGCAAGGCCGACTGTCGCCCTGGCGAGGTCTGCTGTGTCGCAGCCGAAACCGCCTGGGCTGGGTTGCCCAGAGCAAAGCCGACCCCGGCACTGCTGCTGCTCAGCTCGCCTCCTGTGATGGAGTTCCGTCCAGGGGTCCTGCAGCAGGTATACAAATGGAAAAGCATGCATGGGCTGTGTATACAGATGCAAAACAAAGGAAAAGATAAAAGAAGCATGCAGTCCTCCTTTGCAAGATATTGGCGCCTGCAGCAAGCTGCAGCTCCCTTCGCCCACCATCCTGGATGGCATTCTGACCGCAGCCCTGGTCCAGCAGTCTTTCCAGTCGCCCGAAGCACTGGTCCATGCGGCTCTGGAACTCGTCCGCATGCTGCTCAGACACGGCGGCCTTGCCATCTGGCCTCGGCAGCCTCTGCTTCTTGTTCTTCTGCAAGAGCTTGGAAGTAGATCGCATCGGAATGTGAGCTAGCCAGATCCCAGCCCTCACGTCTTTGCCCATGGGCGGGTCCTCAGCCTTGTGGCTCGGTCGAACAGAGCCTTCGGCAAGCTGCTGGGGTCCTCGGGATACGTGAGCAGGCCGACCTCACTCGGCCCTGCATCCGTTTTCACGGATTCCCAAGATCTCTTGAAGACTTGGACCTCTTCGTAAATCTCTTCATATGTCGGCATCTGACTGAGCTCGCCGGCTGCCAGTGCCAAGAGGAAGGCCAGGCCTTTCTTGACCGTCTGTTCTGTGAGGTTCCTCACGCCCAGCTGCAGATACCTCCTGAGAAGGATTTCCAGCCTTGCCGGCTGGCGCCTTTTCCAGCATAGACCACTCAGTGACCGTGATGAAGTTCTCCGGCTTCAGCAAGGTCTGCGGCTTGCTTTCCTCCTTTCGCTTCGGCGTATATATAGTTTCTGGCGGCGGTGTTGCAGCCGTGGCCGTTGCCAGAACTTTGGCTTCAACTTTTTCAAGCAGTTTTCCTGACAGGGTGCTCTCGAAGCTCAGATCCTGGATCGTCTGCTTCATATGCATGGCTTGCCCTAACGACAAAGAGCCAAGGCTCTCCAGCCGGGTGCACCAGCTGTTCATCAAAGCATCGACCGAAGCCTTACTCCCAGTTTGAGCCCACTCGGCCATAGGGCCTAACTCGGCCTGCAACTCTCGGGCCATGTCGCCGCGGCGAGATATATATAGCCGTGGCCAGAAAAGGAGAATCCAGAAGCCCCCTCTATAGGGGCCAAGATGCTACAACCCCACTATACAGGAGCCAAAATGGCAGCTGCATGCACATCCATGGAAAAAGACCATGTACATGTCGCCTGCATGTGTGTGTACGTGCAGATTCGCAAAATCAAGGATGCATGCAGGATCAATCTTTTTCATCGGAGGGAAGCAGGCAGGATGATTTGTCGTCGGCCTCCGGCCATGTCTCTCCATGTGCATGCACACAGAAAGTCTCTGCATGGCAGGAGATGCAGGCTGTCTATGCAGGAGCACTCCCCCACGAGGTCATCGCAAACCAGAGAAGAAATGGAATGCACAACACTGTAGGCTTGCCCTGCCAGTTCCACGAATGCCCAGACAAGGGCACACTCCAAGCAACCGTTCCCTTCAAGCAGCACCGCATCGCCACGACATATCCGTTCCCCGGAGGGCAGCCTGACTTTTTCTGCCACATTAAGCACTTGTGCCGAGGTCAGCTCCGGAATGATTGTGCGAAGTGCTGCCGCCTTCCTCCGAGAAGCTGGCTTCGGGTCCTGCAACTGCAGCATCGCTGCGAAACAATCAGCTCTTGCCAAGCAATATAGTTCTTGTCCAAGAACTTCTCGGAGAAGACCCTGCTCGTAAGCAGAAGTCTTCTTGATGTCCTCGGCGAATCTCTTGATAGTGCGATGCTTTCTTTCGTGAGTGTAGCACTGAACCATGAAACCCCACTTTTCCAGGTGCGAACCGAAGTGGAGAAGCCAATGGAACTTGGAATGCATGCGGTCCTGCCACTCAGCAGCATGCACTGCTTGCAAGAAATCGGAAACGTGCTTTCTCATCTGGCCGGGCGAAACCGCTCCCTCAGTGCGAGCTCTCTGGCAGCATGCCACGAGTTTGTCCAGCTGCAAGAAACATTGGATCGCTTGCACTGCCTCAACATTTGCATTTGCCCTGGCGAGCTGCCTGAAGAAACAAGCCAATATTGGAGACAGTGTCAAGCCTTCGGAGGCCGTGCATTTAAAGGTCTCGGCTTCCTTGCATGCTTTTGCTCGGGACTGACCCAGCATCCCTTCGGCCTTGGCGGAGATGTTCCGGGGCAGGGTCCACTTGGCCACGTACTCGTCGGCGATTTCCCAGACATTGGGAAACTGCTTCTGCAAAGCTTCCAAAAGAAGCCAGGTCACTGTCTGGAAGACACCGGAGACCAGCAGGGTGTGCATGCTGTCGTGGCAATACTGTGAGACCGGCCGGACCAGCCATCGTTGATCCTCTTGTTGCAGCAGGGAAGAACTATTATAAGTCCAGCCGGTGGCTTGCTGCCACGTGCTGAAATCTGCAGCATTCAGAAGCATCTTCTTCTCTGCCAGTTTAGCCATGGCCTCCTGGATGGATTGGTCGGTCGCAAGTGAAAGCTTACTTTCTCGGATCTCAGAGGAACCGACCACGGGGAGCCCACTGCTGTGCAGGGTATCACATCGCTGTGCAATTACATTCCTGCATAGCATGCACATGCGGGTCCCAGCATCCCCCTTGCAGCTCCATAGAGCTTTATGGGCACCACCGTCTTGAACGATCATTGATAAAACCACCCGGAAAAGGACGGGCGGACCTCCTGGTCGCTGCAACGATATGCACCCGTGCTCCAAATGGTTGGCCGGTCGCATGAATATGTCTCGCAGGATTTTCGAGATCCATTGAGAAACACCTGCTTCGGCCTTGGCCATCAGGCTCGATCGGAGCAATCCTATGCAAAGCCACGACTCTTCGTGCTGCAATGCATAGCTTCCAAGTTCTACGAACGAGGCATAGCAAGCCCAGATTTTTCTCTTCGTCTGGACTGCTAATGGATTACCCGGGACGATCTCGTCCGTATACAGGATCAGCCGCCATGCCTTGCTGGGGCTCGGGGGATTCTTGTCGATGCACGCCCAAAAATATCGGGCAAAGTTGCTCTCGGCATCCGAGATAGCAGCTTGGAGCAGAGCCCAAAAATCGACACTGGGTATCTGCAGCTCTGCACCATCTGTCTGCAAAAGTGACAGACGATTGAGGATCCTATTCTCTTTCAGGGGTTGCCAGGCAGCCTCGGCTATATGTTTTCTTTGTGTGAGTTCCGGGACACCTTCCTCCCGGAGAACTTTGCAAACTTCGGACAAAGCCGAGGCTGTGAGATGGGGCAATTTCCTTCTCAGAGCATTCACCTTCTGAAGCTTCGCTGGTCTTTCAGCAAAAGCATCGGTGCTGCTGGAGGCCATGGCCCTATATACTCACCACGGCACCGCACCAACAGCAAATGCCGGAACATCTCCGTGGAGAGTCCCTTCTTCTCCCTGTGCCTGCAGCAGCAAGCAGCCGTGGAGGCTTCCACACGCCTCCGTGGAGGCTCCCACACGCCTCCGTGGAGGCTTCCACACGCCTCCGTGGAGGCTTCTCGCATCCTTGGATGCTGGGTCTCCATGGCAACAACAAACCAAGCAAGAGGACGGGTGACACAACAAATGGCCCCAGGAAGGGGTGCCTGTCTGCGAACACAACTGCAGCAAACCTTGTCTGTGCTCGACTCTGGGCATCTGTATGCATGCTGCACGGCTGCTTGGGTCCGGCTTTCCGCTGCTCAGAGAACACATTTCGGCAGGGCCACGAAACCCCCAAAATATGATATGGAAAAAACTATATCATATGAAAACATAGTCATTCATATGATATAGTAAAAACTATATCATATGAAGCCAAAATATTGCATATGATATAGGAAAAACTATATCATATGACATCTGGCCCCACAGACTTAGATGATATAGTAGAAACTATATCATATGGCCAGTAAGGCCATCATATGATATGGAATATACTATATCATATGGTTTCCTTTCAATATATATATATATATATATATATATGATATAGAAAAAACTATATCATATTTTCTACGTTTGGATAAGGTTCCTATCTTAAGGTTAACAGAAAATTATTCTTTAAAAAAACCCTAAACCCTAAACCCTAGAAGAGAAAAAGCGCGGAGACACTCTTTTTTTCCACCAGACGGCAGCCGCCACTCTGTGAATTTTTTCGGAAGACGGCAGGCGGCTGTGCCGAGCTAGTACCGCTGCCTCAGCTCGTGACAAGCTATCTGAAACAAGCTCGTCACGACTTTGCCGTAGCTCCCAGGGCCTCCTTCCGGATCCTCCGGGTCCTTCTTGTCCGGCATTGGGACGTGATCAACGTCCCGTACCGGCGACTCCTGTCGCTTTCGCTTGGCCTTAGCCTTGCTGCCCTTAGCCTTGCTGCCCTTCTTCTTGGTGTCCTGGCCGGTCTTGCCAGCCTTAGCTGGCAAACTCCTGGGCAAAAGCTTCACCGGCTTTCGATCCTCTTTGTCATCCTCGGGCTCAATCAGGGAGATTGTCTCTCCTGCCTGCTTTTCTCTCTTCTTCGTGCCCTTAGCCTGCTCAGGACGGCCCTTCTCAGCTTCGGCATGGGCCTTGGCCCCCGAGGGGCCGGAGCCGCCTCTCACATCACCATAGCCAATATCCCTGGCCATACTGGGATCCCTGGCGCTTGTTGCCGGAATCCCGCCGCAGCTCCCACTTTGCGACTTCCGACTCCTCTTCGCTCTCCTCTTGCCTCCCCGGCTGCCAGTGCTCCTGGAACCGACGCTTTGCCCGGGCTGCAGCAGCCTCCTTGCTGAGCCCTTCGACAATCGGTGCTGCCGACGGGCGGCCGCATGCTCCTGGATCCACCTCCAGCAAACCCCGCACTTCTTGGACGGGCCCTTGGGCCCGTCCGAAGGCTTGTTGTCCTTCTTCTCATCTCATCCGCCCCCTTCAATTTTTCATCCACCTCCTCCTCCTCTTTCTCTGCTCTCTCTTGTTCGCTTTTCTTTTCATCCTTCTCCTTTTCCTTTTTGTCCTTCTTTCCCTTTTTTTTCTCCTTCTTTTCCTTTCTGGCCTGCTCTTCTTCTGCCCAGGACTGGAGAGCTGCCTGGGATGCCGCGATCCTGGCTGTTGCAAGCTTTTGCTCCAGCCTCTTCCTGCCGGCGGCACTTATCGGCCAATCACGAGCGGCCGCCTCATCCAGAGAAGGGACTCTGGGCTTCGAGGCCGCAGCCTCCGAGGCCGCCTCCTTTGGCTTCGAGGCCGTAGCCTCCTCCGGCTCCTCCTCCGGATCCTTTTCTTTGTCCTCGGACTCAGTTGCCTCCTCGGAGGCCTCAGTTTCCTCCTCAAACTTCTCCTCCTCCTCTTTCTTCTTCTCGTTCTCCTCTGGCTTTTTGTTGCCTTCCTCCTCCTCCTTTTTCTTTTGGTCCTCGGACTCTTCATGAGATCTCGACCGTGGTCGAGGATCTCGTCGTTCTTTTCTATCCTCTGAGCTCGAGCTCCTCCTCCTTCTATCCTGGTCCCGCTGCTTGGGCATGGCCGACGACTTCGCCTGGCCAGGACAAAAAAAGGGTTTAGAGGATCGGGGAGGGTTTAGGCTTTAGGGAAGATCCCTTAAGCCAGACCCTAAAAACCTTAGACTCTTTTTAGCACATGTATGTATATATATATATATATATATATATATATAGTATTTGGTGCATGCCGTGGCATCCACCCACGAGGAAACCGTGGTCTCCATCTACTTCTCTCCCAAAGCAAAGCAAACCGTGGTCTGTTTGCTTTGCATGCTTGCCAGCAGATGCAAACAAACCTTGGTCTGCCTGCATTCTGCCGGCCAGCACGGTTGCCGAAAAGCAACCCCTGCATGCATCACTGACTAAGCAAACCGTAGTCTGCTAGCCAGCTCTGCAGGAGACCGTGGTCTCCTCTCACAGACAGATGGCAAACCGTGGTCCGCCACAATTATAAGGAAACCGTAGTCTCCCGGCTTTGTCCAGGAAACCGCAGTCTCCCGGGCTGCCTATAGTTATATATCTATATCTGTATATGTTTCGTTTGAAAGAAACTTAAAAGGATCCCTTGCCTGGCCTCGTAAAAAAGGCCAGCCCGCATCCAAGGGCTCCCTACAGGAGCCCAAACAGCTGCAAACACCGGCACAAACTTCACAACCTGCACATGCGAGGCTACAAGTCAAACAACTGCATGCACATGAGACAACAAGGCTTTGCATGGTTCAGCAAACGACCCTTCAGTCCACTAGCACTCCAGGCTTCCTCCGTTTGGAGGGCTGCCCCTGGCTTTTTGCTGCCCTTTTCGCAGGGCCAAACCTTGGCCCCGGCTTTTTTGACAAGCGAATACCTTCTGTCGTCGCCTGTCCGTTGAGCCTGGCGGCCTTGGCCGATTTTCACGACTTTGTCCTTCGCAGCAGTTCCCTTAGGAAAGCTTTGCCGTGCTCTAGTCTGAAAAGACTCAGCAGTAAGCACGGCATTTTGTGTTGCTTCAAAGAACAGTGCCATATCATCCAAGTGGACTTTGGGCACATCCGTGACATGGCCCGCCTCCAGGACACGGATCTCCTTTTCCATCCAGGCAACCTTGAGCACATTCTTTTCTGCTCTTGCTTCCCTGGAAGCACGGCGGGACAAGCGAGTCTTCGCTGCTTTTCTCGGAGAGCTGCCTGTTACAGACACTAGAGCAGCCTCGCTGTCTTCCCCGCCGAAAAGGCCAGAGCTCTGTTCTTTCAGTTTCTCTGCCTGCCGCTTGGACTGCTGCTCCTTGGAGGCATCGTTTCGGGAGCCCACGAGCGACAGATAAACATCGCTCTGGGACAACGATGACTTTGCCGGGTATTTTGGCGGTTTTATGCTATGCTGCTTAGAAAGCAGCTTGCACAAGCCCGGGCTCCATGGACGAAGTACCACAAACGGACCATGGTCCGTTGCTTCTAGCTCCTTGTCACCCAGAGTCCAGCTGGCACCATCCAGCTTCAGGACATATTTTCTTTCGATTACCAGCGGCATTAGCCTTGAGCCGAACTTTATGGAAAGATCAACAACACGTGCCTGCAAACCATCCTTGAATTCACACTTGCAAAAAGCGCCAAAAAGTTCCATTGCAGACATCAACCTTGGCTCCTTTTCCCGGAAAACTCAGCAAGCGAGAACTGTCGAGTGACTCAAGAAGCCTTTCGCTTTCGCGAGGCAGTGGCTCCGGATCCTTGATCCAGCTCTTGGGCCGAGGCCCTCAAACTTTCGGCAGGCTTCGGCCTGTACAGGATGCACTCCTTCAGCGGAGCAGTGTTCTTCAAAACGGGAATCTTCCAGCCCTTCTCGTTCAGAAGGACTGTCGCCAGATTCGGCTCTGAGCCGACCGGGATCTGCCAGAAGGCAGATAGCAAACTTGCGGCTGCAGCCGGGGGTGAAATATACAAGCTTGTGCCCGTGGCCGAATGCCAAACCTCCACACTGCCAGCTGCCGGCTTTAAGCCAAGCTTTGAAATCTGATCCGTGAAGGGGAAGATCGTCAGCTTGCCTGTCTTGGCTTTGCCCTCCAACAGACAGCACGTGGGATTCTTCAAAAAGGTCAACTCCTCTTCACAGTGCGAGTACTTCAGGAAATACTCGCAGCAGAGCTCGAAGAACTCTCCTCGGAGTCTCTCTTGGCTGCAAGCCTCCGCATTATGGGGCAGTCGGTCCACAGAGTCAGACACCACTTCGGGTGCATCTCCGCTATACAGCTCGAAGAATTTCTTGAGCTCGCTCAGAGGCACCTCGACGACCTTCTTGTCCCAGCTCACTGGGCAAGACAGCGAGAAAGAGCCGTGGCTCTGGCCGATTTTCTCCAGCTTCCAAGGCCAGATGTCCTGATACTTCTGCTTGCCTTTGTACAGGTTCCCCTCTGCGAAGCCTTGCAGCTTCATCAGGAAGGCCGGGTCCTGCATGTTCTCCAAGGTCGCAGGGGCCGCATCAGACGGCCCATCTTTTGTAGCAGCAGCCGGTGTTGCACCGGCACTCTTGCCACTCATCTCGTGTTCGTACAAAGTCAGCAAATTGGCCAAGGACCCGTGCTCAAGGCCTTCTTGCCCCGACTTCTCTTGCACATGAAGAGGGTGCTGCGAACCATCAGGCGACCGAAGCACTCAACTGCCTTGGCAGGTGCACTTGCCTCCGTCACATTCTGAGTGTGAGCCCAGGCACGAGCAAGAAGCTCCTCCCAATCCTTTACAGCATCTTCCATGCCTTTCACACAGAGCCTGCTGACATCGCTCTTGTTCAGCAGCCGAGCCACACCGTCTACCACTTTTGTGGCTGTCAGGTTCGTCGAGATCATCGCAGCCCTCGCGAAAGCATGCGATCGCTCCTGCCCTGCAAACCGGAGGCCGGCGACCGTGGACATGAATTCCTCTCCCAATCTTTTGCTTGCCCCATATTTCAAGGAAAAGTCGTGCAAAAACTTCAGCAGAGGTGCTTCGGTTCCTCCTGCATAGAATCTGCAGAACAACCCGCAAGCGGCCACGGTCTGTGGCGAGGCATCCGGCACCGTGGCTGCTACATCAGCTTGCACAACATCCCAGTCGATGCACAAACCTTGCTCTGCCAGCAACTTTGCTCGGGTCACCATCGCCATGGCGAGCTCCAGCTCGCCTGCCGTTCTTGCAACTCCTTGGGCTGCATTCATGACTTCCTGAACGAAGGAGGCCAGCGAGGGCAGTACTGCATCAACTTCCGCTGACAGCACCAGCCACTCCCATCCATTATCCACGGCCTGCCGAAAGTCCGTAGACAATCGCTGCAACGTGAGCTTGCCGTTGTCCGACACCGTCTCTTGGTCCGAGGGACATGCTGCAATGCAGGCACGGCAAAATGCCGTAAAGTGACTGCATGCTAACGACATGTATCGCTCATCGCCTCGCACCTCAGCTAGCAGCCCTCCATTCATATCCACTTGCCGTTTGTTGAAACTAAAGGCCTTTTGGCTCACAGCTCTATCCGTGGATATTTCCATGCAAACACTTCGCTTCAGCTCCATGGAGCTGAAGCCTACAGATTGCACTTGGGCCCCTGTCTTGTGAACTTGGGCTCCATTCAATCCTAACCCTGAGCGATTCGACGGGTGCACCAGGACTTGACCCGGCCGCAGCACCTGACTGTAGCACTTCCTGTTCTCCTGCAGGATAGTTTCGATCTCCGTCCATCTCTCCAATGCCGGAGCATCTTTCTTCAATGCCTGCTCCACGGCCGTAGCCCAGGCAGGCTTCATCTTTTCCAAGTTCTCTTGAAAAAAAACGGCTGCCTGGCAACAGGATATGCATTTATTGTCCGCCCTGCCCCCCCCCTGTATACACGAAACACCCTTCAAACACAAGTCATTAACGTGCCTAACATAGTCATTTCCCTATATAAGAACTGTACTTCAAAAAGTTATGTTAACTTAGCTAAACTTTAGCTAAACCCCCTAATTTTTGTAAATGTTTAACATACTTACACCACTTATGTAAACACTTAGCTAAGTCTCTTAACAGTTGTATTTGTTTATCACACTTATAAGTGATTTGCAATATAGATACAACCGGGTTGCAAGCTATTTAACAACATGCTTGCAATCTATATAAACACTTACAAAGCCACGGTTCTTCCCAGTATCTGGGCATTTGAGTTGCTCATTTACGGTTTTGATCAAATGGTGGTAGTAGTAGTAGTAGTAGTAGTAGTAGTAGTACTACTACTACTACTACTACTACTACTACTACTACAAGTGGGAGCCAAAACTACTGCTACTACTACTACTACTCCTGCTGCTGCTGCTGCTACTACTACTACTACTACTACTACTACTGTAGGGAGGGCGTATGTTTTTAGTTTTTTTTTTGGGGGGGTGGTCCTCTTTCTTTTCCGCTGGGGCCCCTTCGAAGACAATGAAGGAAGGAAGGGAGGAAGAAGGAAGGAAGGAAGTAAGAAGGAACGAAGGAAGGAAAGAAGGAAGGAAGAAGGAACGAAAGAAGAAAGGAAGGAAGGAAAGAAAGAAGAAAAAGAGGAATGAAGGCAGGAACGAAGGAAAGAAGAACGGAAGCAAGGAAAGATAAAGAAAGAAGGGAAGATAAAAGGCAGAAAGGACGGAAAGACAAGGAGTACCAGCCGTCGTCGTACTTGTAGTACTAGTCGAATATTTGCATAGTGTACCTAGATATATATATATATATATAGATACAGATATTTAGCTAGTCTGTTCATATAGTATATGAAATGTAACATAGTATATGCAAAACAGTACAAACTGTATACATACATACATACATATATATATATATATATAGTGTGTGTGTGTGTGTCCATATGTACTTTGTGTATGTATAGTACATATATATGTATATATAAATGTATACATATACATATGCAATGCGTGTATAGTATGTGTATGTACATTTTACAAAGTTTATATACCATTGTTTGAAGCCGTGTGCAAGGTTGCATGACAGCCTATCTTGAAACCCGCGTTACCCGAGATGAGTCTTAGAGAAACAAAACACCATTCACCTTGTGACACGGGTGCTTGCAATTGGGAACCTGCGCCGGGCATGCGAGAGTGCGCACTTGCTTGACAGCACATATGCGTTTTTTGTTTTAACCGACCACGCGACCATCATAATTGCAAATGTGCGGGGCGGGGGGGTGCGCCCGTGTGATGGACACTTGCAGGCTATTTGACATGCCCTTGCTTGCAACAGCGTACGACATTTGCACGAAAGACACGTCAAATAGACGCTGAAATTTTCACCGGCCGAGCGCATACTGTGCCAGAGTCGGAGCACATGTCCTCGGGACAGGGCACTGACAGCGCTGAGCGCGCTGAAGGCGCCGAGCGCGCGGAGCGCGCTGAGGGCGCTGAGGGCGCTGAAGGCGCGGAGCGGGCTGAGGGCGCTGAGCGCGCGGAGGGCGCTGAGGGCGCCGAGTGCGCGGAGGGCGCTGAGGCCGCTGAGGCGCTGAGCCAGAAGCGCTGAGGGCGCGGGGAGGGGGGGGAGGGCGTGGAGGGCGCTCAGGGCGATGAGGGCGCGGAGGGCGCTGAGGCGCTGAGGGGCGCGGAGGGCGCTGAGGGCGCTGAGGGCGCGGAGGGCGCTGAGGGCAGAGCACGCTGAGGAGCGGAGGGCGCGGAGCGCGCTGCAGCCTGATCCAGGCGCTGAAGGCGCGGGACTCAGCGCGGAGCGCGCGCGGAGGGCGGAAGGCGCGGAGCGGTGAGGGCTCGGAGCGCTGGGGCGCTGTTTTTGCGCTGATCGAGGAGGGCGCTGCGGATGCTGCGGGCTGACGGCGCTGAAGGCGCGGAGCGGGGGCGCTGAGGGCGCTATAGGCTGGCGCTGAGCGCGCGGAGGAGCGCTGAGGGGCGGAGCGCGCTGAGGGGCACGGAGGGCGCTGATGAGGCGCAATGAGGGCGCGGAGCGCGCTGAAGGCGCGGAGGGCGCGGACCGCGCTGCAGCCGATGAGGGGGCGCAGAGGCGCTGAGCCGGCGGAGGGCGCTGAGGGCGCGGAGCGCGCTGAGGGCGCGGAGGCACTGAGGGCGCGGAGCGCGCTGAGGGGCATGAGGGCGCTGAGGAGGGCGCGGAGGGCGCTGAGGGCGCGGAGCGCGCTGAGGGTGCTGAGGGTGATGAGGGCGTTGAAGGCGCTGAGGGCGCGAAGGGCGCGAAGGGCGCGGAAGGCGCGGAGGGCGCGGAGGGCGCTGAGGGCGCGGAGCGCGCTGAAGGGCGCGGATGGCGCTGAGTTCATGCAAGGTCACCATATATAATATATTGAAGGACCTGCATTCTGAGTTCCATCGCGCAACCCAACTACAGCGAAGCCTGACATGTAGCGTTGCTGCTACATTTAAGGGCTGCGGCTTGAAAACATAGCTGCCGAAGTGGTGGCGTTTCAGAATGAGCCTATCGAGTCTGGATCAGTCAACACCGATATTGTGCAATTTTTGTTTTTTCGAAGGCCCTGCCAACATGTTCTGCGCTTCGCATCTCAGAACTCTTGAATTTAGTGATGCTGTTCTCTTGGCAAATTCAACCTCTTTGAGCCATGTCCCCCAGCGTCTGTTCGCACGTATAGTTTTGGGCAAACGGCACGGCCCAAGGCTTCCCCCAAGTGTTTACAAGATTCCGCATTCTCGACTCGAATGCTGGAAGGTTTTGCACCACGGCCCACATGTGGCTTTCCACGGATTCGGGACCGCGACCAGAACGCTTTCACCCGCGTATTGGCACGTCCAAATATATTTTCGGGCAAGTAGTGGCGGGATTCAGAAGCACGTCGCTTTGCTTCCCCACATATCTTTTTTACTATAGCTGGATTCAGGAGGACCCTCTCAAAGGTTTGGAAGGTGGCAACTTTGGGATCTATATGCTGTAAGAAAAACACTATTGCGTCAAATGGACGCCAAGCGTCCAAGGCACCCGTGCGCCCCCCCAGCCCCCCCTCTGTATGAAGTCGTCTGCAAGCTTGCGTGACAGCATATGAGTCGTTTTTGAAACCCACCCTGCAAAATATGGGCGTTTTTGAAACAACGCCATTCACCCTGCGAAAAATGTGTTTGCAAATGGGGAGCCTGTCCCGCACGTGCGAGAGTGCCAAGCGTGCTTGACAGCATATATGCGTTTTGTTTGTAAACCAGCCATGCGAGCATCGTGATTGCAAATCGGGGGGAGCTGCGCCCGCCCCCAACCCCCAGCTGTTTTGAGCCCAGCCTAGGAGTCGTTCTTGAAGCCCGCGATGCCTGAGATGAGTCTTAGAGAAACAAAACACCATTCACCTTGTGACACGGGTGCCTGCAATTGGGAACCTGCGCCGGGCATGCGAGAGTGCGCACTTGCTTGACGACACATATGCGTTTTTTGTTTTAGCCGCGACCATCATAATTGCAAACGTGGGGGGGGGGTGCGCCCCCCCAGCCCCCCCTCTGTATGAAGTCGTCTGCAAGCTTGCGTGACAGCATAGGAGTCGTTTTTGAAACCCACCCTGCATAATGTGTGCGTTTTTGAAACAACGCCGTTCACCCTGCGAAAAATGTGTTTGCAAATGGGAAGCCTGTCCCGCACGTGCGAGAGTGCCAAGCTTGCTTGGCAGCATATATGCAGATATATGCGTTTTGTTTAACACCAACCATGCTAGCATCCTGATTGGCTGCCCCCCTTAACCCCACCTCCCGCCCCCCATATGATTTTGTTGTAAACCAGCCATGCGAGCATCGTGATTGCAAATGGGGGGCGCTGCTCCCCCCCCCCAACCCCAAGGTTGCATGACAGCCTACCAGTAGCAGGGACCCAAGTCCGACCAAGCCAAGCCAGACGAAGAAAAAACAAAACTCCGCAAAAAAAGCCCTCCGCCCTCCCCAAGCCCGACCGAGCCAAGCCAGACGAAGAAAAAGAAAACCTCCGCCATGTGCTGGTATGTACCCGCAGTGCAGTTTGGTTGGGGGGTATTCGTAGTCACCTCTTAATAAGATGATCTGGTCATGAAAGGGGGATACTAGATGTCGTGCATGTTTCTGAGGAGAACATATGCCCACCATCTTTTCGATATTGTACATTTTATGGCATGAACTCATTGGTGGTCTGTGTTCGTTCTTCACGCCTCTCGTCCCGAAAAGACTTCGGGTGGGCATGATGCCCGGAGGCTTTGACGAGCCTCCATGCCCAGGAGAGAGAGAGTGAGAGAGAGAGAGATAGAGAAGAAGTGTAGCAAGCTGGCACGAACTGGGTAACGCTGTAACACTATTGTACTGCTGCCCACCTACAAACCACTGGGGGACCGTAACCATGAGCCTTCATGCGTGTATCGCGACTTTAACCGTGGGCTTAGTGCAGATGTTCGTTCTAGGCGGTCCACCGTGGCTCCTGTCATGTGTCATGATACTACAACTGCGAACCCCTGAAATACTTTATAGTCCAATACATTGCGCTTGTCTCTTCAGGGGGAACAGTTATCGTGTTACACTCCCTCAATGCCCCAGAGCACATGGGGGGGCCATCTGCCCGGGGGGCTTGAACGCCCCTCATGCCCTGCAGAAGAAGAGATAGAAGAACAAGATGGAGGTTTTTACATGCCCCGATGGAGATTAGTGCAGCAAAGGGTTTTCAACACTGGGCTCGGGTGTCGTTGGCTGATGTTCCGGACACGTTCCACGAAATAGATGCAACTAGTGCAGAGGTATGTGGAAGGTCAAGCGGAGAACTCGCACATAGGAGCAGATATGTAGGAATTCTGGAATGTGGGCAGTAGGACGCCAACGCAAAAAAAGGGATGAGAATGAGTCAACAAAGCAACGAAGCATGACATGACGGTTCTGCACTCCATGTGCATGTGCAGATATCTTTGTGGTCCTTCATGTTCCTCGTGTCGTGATGTTCAATCTTGGTTCCACCCTGCCGCCTTTGCGTTCTGCCGCATTTGTAGACCAAAAGTGTCCGGTCGGCCGGTCGGGGCCCAGGCCTTCAAGGCATCCTGGCAGTGGCAACGATCACTGGATCTGCTTGCAGAGACTCGGACGAAAACGGAGAGCCGGCGAGCACAGGGCTAGGGCATGCTAGGCTGCGACAGGTGTACAGGACTGTGTGTAGGGCTGCTCCTGCCGTTCTGACTGTAGCCCTGGCCATCTCTGGCTGCGATTTGCAAGTTTCTTCTGAAATGCCTTGCGAGGAAATGAACGAAACGCAGGGAACGAAGCCGGACCTGATCACATACAGTGCTGCGATTTCTGTCCTTGTTTTGCAATTAGCATTCGATGTGCTAGCGACAGTGTCCTTGAGCCTTTACCTTGGTTTGCTAAGCACTTTTACCAAGCAGCATGCTGCAGCGAAGGTTTGCCAGAAGATACTTGCAAAGGGGCAGGCTCGGGTTGAGACCATCTCCCGAACCAGGAACGTCACCGTAATTCTTGCTAGGCATGCCATGCATCAATGAGGCAGCTTCTCGTTAAAGCCCCTGATGCCCTGTCACACTAGTTCCAGGCAGTGGCGCTGCTCGACGAGGTGTGCATGCTGGTGGACGGTAATTGGCCATGGGCCGACGTTCGCCCAAACGCGGTTAAAAAGCTCACTTGTGCTTGCTGAGTTTGCTGCGTGCAGCTCATCCGCGACAGTGGAGAGACTGCCGAAGCACGTTTTGCCCATGGGAAAACTATTCGATTCACGTTTGGAAGAGGGTTGGCTTGAATCTCATCTTGCCGGCAAGGTCCAAGTAGGACGCCGACGCATCGGACGATGCTCCACACTTGTTCGGCAGATCTCTTATCGCATGGGCAGTTTGCGTGCTGTGCCTGGTGACAGTGAAACGTGTCGTTTTCGGTTGCACACTCTTGAAGGCTCGGTTGCAGCACGTCCAAGGGACCGCCTTCAGCTTGTTGGAGGTCTTCGGCGGTCCTTGCGTCCTTTGCACCGCAGCCGCACCGTGAAATTCCGGCACAGGAGGTACCCTCGTTCGAGGACAGCTACCTTGAGGCAGCGTGCAGATTTCCAGCAGCTGACGGTCATGATTTCCATCATAGCACATCTCGTACTGGTAGAAAAGGAGGGAGGGTTTCGCAACCTTGTTTGCACGCAGGCATTATTCCTGTGCCAGATGTGCGCTGTTTTCTTGGACCTTCGGCATATCTGTGTTGACTCCAACAGGCAGGGCCACTCCAGTATCAGACCAGCTCATGCTTCGTGACTGAATATCTGCTCTGCACACGTCACACGACCCTCCTCAGAGGCTGGCGCTGGCGGTTCGCAGCCTCTGCGTGCTCATTGTTTTCTGCCGGTAGCTGAGATGCACCCCTTGCAAGGCCTAGGCATGAACTTCAAGGCAACCACGGCTTTCCCGAAAACCTTAGGCCGGAGGACTTTGCTGCACCAACTCCTGAAGCTTTCAGGCGCTGCTGAGCTTTGATAGTCCTGGCATGGGTCCGCGGCTATCTGCGTTCCGAAGCTCATGTGCTGCTTCGTGCAGCAGACGCGTTGGCTAGCTATGAGCCTTGAATCCTTGAAGTTGTGCCGCAGCATCGAGTAGAGATGTTTTTGAGCCTGTCTGCAAGGCGAGAAAGAGCTTCGCCCTTACAAGCTGCAATTGCTGTCAAGACTGCAATACCGATGACTCGGGCAACGTTTGTGGTTCTCAGGGTCAGCCTCCAGGCATCAAGGCACCTGTGTGGACATTCAGCCTGGAGGGCTGCACCAACGCATGCGCAATAGCTGCAACAGCTCTTGTCAACGCAGCAGTGGGCTCCAAAGCATCGCGACTACTGAATACTTGTAAACCTTTCGGCGCCTTCATCGAATGGCTTGCGTGCTCTTTGTCTTTCATGCAGATCGTGGGCATTTCAACTTCTGCATTCCGCTGGCACGGGCATTGTCCAAGTGTGGGTGGACGTGCGAGTTGTGGACCAATTCCAACTGTGTGGAGTGGGTAAAGCCCGGTGTATTTCATGAAGTTCGGTTGGAGCCTTGGCTGCGCGTGAGGCGTGAACATGCATGAAGGCAAGTGATCTCTTGCGTAAGTAAGTACATGAGTCTGTGGATCGATGTCGGCAAGCGTAATCATCTAAATGACAGTGCCGGCACCTGCGCTTCTGTTTGCAGGCTCACGCCGTCACGCTAGTGCGAGAACGTTTGAGCCTGACACGAACAAAACGACATACTCATCGGCAGATCAGAGATACTAGTTGACCGGGGCGCGGTGCCTATGGTAGCTATTAACTAGCGACTGTCACAACGAAGCTAGGACAGCTAGGACTCGTCGGCAGGAAGAGCTTTGTGTTACCAACGGCGGACATATTTGTGGCAGCATTCTGCCCAACTTCCATCTGGAGCTTGCGTGCAATTAGACAGCATGCAGGACAGCAGCCCATGGCTTCACAAGAAAACCCACGCCCCGAGGATCTGGGGCGTTGCAACCTGCCTGCCATCACAGCTGCTTACAAGTCTTGTGTCAGCTCTGGCGATACGGATGCAGACGGGCAGAAAGCCTTGTTCCGCGATCATGGCGCTGCATTCAAGCACATCATGACATGCCATGGGCCGATGGTACCCTCGAGCTACTCAGATACCTGGGTGCGTCAATCAACTTAGGAGTTGTGTGTGCGGCCATGGCAATTCGTAAACGTGCTGTTTCCGAGGCGAAGGGGAAGGTTTCGGTGAAATGAATCCGGTGTCGGCCCTTGGTGTGACGGCCTTCGAAGATCGACTGGCGCAGGCCGACGTACGGTGTGTGGTCTTCGAAGCAGTTTGGGGCAAGTGGTCACATGATTTGGCAATTGCTCACGGGAGACTTGGCACAGTTTGTCGTAAGGTAGGTCTTCGACTGTGTCCCTTCCCCCTCCCTCTGCATTTTTTACTGATATGATTCAGCCACCTCCCGAGTAAACTACCAGCTACCTTGCAGGAAGAAAGCTTTCGGTTTGATGCCGTCCTACCGGGAACCGTTCAGAGCAGCCTACTGTCACGATGCCATTTGGGACTTTGACAACCAGTGCATCGTGAGGAACCGAGCAGAAGACATTGACAGCTTTCAGAAGTTTGCGCCGGAGGCAGTGTCCTACATCATCGCAGACTGCTTGGTGGGGAAAGCTATAGATTCAGGTGGTCGTCGACGCTTTGGGGCTTTTCTCCCAAGCTGCGAGGATGTTGATGTTTGCGATGTCGAGCTGCAGAGCTGGCTTGATGGTGCAGGGGAAGCGGACGCTCGCATCACCCTCGTAGCATTGGGAAGCCAGACCACTCTCGAAGGCGTGTGTGAGAGTGCTGAGGAGAGGCTGCTGCACGGCTGTTTGTTGGCCTCGCCCCGCGTGCTGGCCGTGTTGAAGGAGACTCCGACTCCGAGACAACTGAGCCCGAAGCTGCTGGAGGCGGTATCTTGTGGAAGGCTTCGCTACGCAAAGTACCTGCCCCAGTGGGCGGTCTTGAACCACCCTTTGGTGCGGTGTTTCGTGTGACTTCGCTGTCAGATACAAGCAAGATTTCTCTCGGATTCTTTCTGTGCGATTTTCTGCGACGATGTGCCGGGTTGCCAAGCAGGCGAAAGCGACACAGCTGAGGTCGCATGGTGGTGCGAATTCGGCGCACGAAGCACTGGCGTGCGGCGTTCCTGTGGTTCCGCTTCCGTTCTTCGATGATCAGATGCTAGGCAAAACCAGCTACGTACTTTCGCATAATCAGTTGCAGTCGCGGATCGGCATAGGCCAAGCCAACAGCCTAGGTTCTACATTGCAAGCCGCCTGGAGGAGTCAACAAATTGCTCTGTGCTGTTGTGATCGTTGCAACCTGCAACTTGCTTGTTGCTACCTTGGCTCTCATTCAGTCATACTCCAGCCATCGTGCCGTCGCTACGAAGGAGCTGTATGGCTACACTTGCAAGTTACGGAAGGCAACGCTTCGAAGCGATTCAGCCATCGAGCAGGTCAGGGCAACACATCCCAAGGTCTCCCTGATGCAAGCTCTGATTTTGCAAGGTGGCGGCTTCAGTGCGACAGGGTCTGGAGGTGACCGAAGTGACGTTGCAGCACTGGCGTGATGAGGCTGGCATTAAGTGGGTCCAGTCCCGACAGTGTTTCGTCAGACTCGAGCATGCTTGTGAGGTCCTGAAGGAGGACGGCGCAGCAACTGCTGCCAGAAGTATTGTAGAATTTGCAGGACATGTTTGCAAGTAAGTCAGTGTGTGGCTGAAGCCAGCTGAGCTTGAATGCGAGGCAGAAGCCTTGACTACACAAAATGCTGACCAATCAGCAATCAGTAAACGCTGCACTGTACTGCGTTGTGCAGGCCGCACAGCAAGAAACGGTGCTTGTGTACAGATGGACAGAGCTGTGTACAGAGCCTCGAGAGTTTCTTGCAAGTAGAGTTTGGTCCTCACAGCCCGGGACGGCGAAGACTGCTGAGAGCATTGGCATGCATGTTTTTGTCAACTGGCGTGGATAGGCATTTGGAGCGCTTCCTTGGAGCGATTGTTCCACGCCTCCTCGAAGTGCGCAGCGGATAGTTCGTGGGCACATCTAGCTGCGCAAGGACCAGCTTGGTACTTGCATTCATTTCGCCTTGCAGGTACTCACAGATCTGGCCTGCGGTAAAGGCTCCCAGCCGATGACAGGTAGTAACGGTCGCTATACTATGTAGCAGGATAGAAGGGGCGAAGCCTTGCAAAGCTCAGTCACAATAAGCAGGAATTCTTTGTGAGCTTCCCGAGCCCATGGAACCATGTACTGACAGGGCGCAAGGCTGTTGGCCGGTGTGGTCTTTGGAAACTGGCACTGGAGGCCGCACAATCTAGAGTTGCTCGTCGCATTGTAGCGAATTCTGGCGAGGCTTTGTTCTACTTGGTTTGGCCCTCGGCTACCGCTTGGCCTCGCGTCAAGGATAGCTTTGTCGAGGTCTGCACATGCGTTACATTATATGGTATTGCATGTGAAGCCGGCGGCCAAGGTGGAAGATAGCCTGGCAGGTGTTGCACGTTGTGAGCTGGAACCTGATGCCTCTCAGCTTGGTCAGTCTCTCTGAAACCCGAAACCACGTGCAGACTTGTTGGTAGAAACCGTCCGCGATGTTCAGCGACTTCTCACGCAGTCGGAAGGACATGAAAATATTGAATACAGTTTGCCTGGTGTCTGCACGCACTGCTGAGAGTGCAGACCATGCTTCCCAAGCCAAGGCAGCCAAAAGCTATTGGGATGCGTTGATCACTTGCTTCTCCAAGGCCAGCTTCTGCAAATTTCTGGCAGCACAGTACATAAGTAATTACAGTACAGCCGATTGCGAGCGAGAAATGGTTAAGTTCTGAAGAAGCTGGATGAAGGTAAAACAAAAAGCGGCAAGACTTGCAACATAACGTTCGTTTACGCAGCGCGGCGCGAATGTTCAAGCACGCGGAGAACACATGACGCTGAGAGGTCCTTGGTGAGGCGCTCCCAGCCCCGCGGTGATTCGCCCAGAATTTTCACTCATGCTCTGCTCATGCTGCCCAGTCTGTGCACCGACTGAGGCCGGAAGGCAGTGCAGATGCCGGTGCTCTGCTATCGCAGGCTGCCTGACACTCTTCGGCCTCGTCAAGTCTCTCGTTTTCATGGCAGGTACTCGGGAATCTTCTCATGCAACGGCCTTCATCTCAGCGTTTCACAGCCCTCAGGAAGTTGCTGTCGCCGAGTCGTGTAACTTGACTTGATCTGGCTTTGACAGAGGATTCTGCCATGCTCAAAGACACCAGCAAGCGTGGCAGAAGATGCAGTGCATCTGCTTCAGGCACGCCCTCGTAGCTACTGCATTACATGAGGCAAAGCAGTAGAACCGCTGCAGAGAACTGCAACGACATGCATCGAATTGGCGGCGAGTTCTGTGCCATTATCTCCGGTGAAAACTGCAGCATTTCAGCCTGGGTTGAAATGGCAGTTGTTGCCCAGGTGCTCGTCAGCAGCGGCCTCGAGAGTTGACATCAGCGGGCCCTATCGTTGCTTGAGCGTTCCGAGCTCAAGGTCAGCAGGGCATGGGTTCGTCCAGCCTCAGGCTCCGGACTGCAGAAATTGCGGACTAGATTTCAGCTGTGGCGCTGTGAGTGCATGCTTTTCTTTAAGGTTTGTCACCTGCAAAACCGGTTCATTCGCGCACTTATATACCCTTTTTCCACAAGAAGCCAGCTTTTGACTTTTGGCAAGGAGTCCCACAGCAGGCTAGCAAGGCGTGTCAAGCGACTTAGACAGGAGAATGTGCCAGGCTGCGAGGATCGGTGAATTCAACATGGTAGCCGCTGTTGTCGCACGAACATAGCGAACACAGACAACCACTCTTGAATTTCATGTTGACATCTGGTTCCGATTGCCGATTTTCGCCGGGGTGGGAGCGAGAGAAAGGGGCGTTGAAGAGAGTGGGGTATACCCTGGTTCAACCCAGGCCGCGGCGGACCCACTGTTCGATTACAAGACATTGCTGTGTATTGCGTTCTCCGTTCCTTATCGCTTTCGATCGCAATTAGCTTTCTCCCTCGAGCAGACCCGACGAATATGCTTGAATGAGCTGATGAGCTACACGCAACAGTTGCTTTTTAGTACTGCCTGCATCAAGTCTGTCGTCGCTGCCGGACCGGCATCGGCTAAGTCCGTTTCCCTTTCGTCAAGTGCGGCGGGGCTTTCTCCGGTGCTGGCGCTTGTTGAGCAGCGCTGACGGTTTGGGGGAGGCACTTCTTCGCGCTTTGTGCAGTCCAGTCCGAGGCGCGATTATTGTTCGGCTACTAGGTGCCGAGCAGGAGGAAGTCTTGCAAGTGTTTGGGGACGACCGGGACTGCAGGCACCAGAAGCAGGGAGCGCAAATGTCGACGGGGATGAAGTGAGGCTCAGCGCCATGGCCTCAAGAGATCGTTTGCTTTGCCAAGCCCTCGCCGAGAGTCAGTGTTTACAGAGCACGCTTCAACCCGCACATCCACGATTCTTAAAAGAACTGATAGCCGTGCTGACTAGGTCATAGCTGCTACAGCCAGGGGTGCCAGTACACTGTCGGCATGGTCCTCAGAGAAGTTCTTTGAGAACCGCCGCGGCCTGATCTTGGCACCAAAGGCGAAGGGAATCCCGTGTCGATCTGCACTGCTAGGCCTTCCTGGCACGAGCTTACTGCCCTGGGTCCTGTGGTACAAGTAGCATCTCTAGCCCGGTCGACTGCAGAGCCCTGTACGGACCGCTTACTAGGTTGATAACGAGTTGCATCGAACCTACTTCTGCAGACCTTGCCAGGCTTGTCCGAGTGTGAGTGTCAAAAATACGGGCGGCTAGCCGCTGATCGGGCTGAAGAAGGAAAAACGCCGGAACCCTCGAGATGCCAACATCCGTCTACCTACTACCGACTACTACTACAACAACTACCTGCCTGCCTGTGTAGTGTCATGGCGCTATCATTTAGTTTTGGTCATGTGTTTATGAGCCTTTTAGCACGGATTTCTATTGCCTTGCAACTGATTTTTGCAACCTAGGTGGCTGGATGTGCTTTGAGGTTAAGGATTTGGTAACTGCAGGTAAGTTTGTTAAACTAGGGTTTCTCTCTTTGAGTTTGAATTCGGTTCTGTTCGATTTGCCTCAAGGCCCAGGGCCCAGCAACTGTTACGTCTCTGAATCTGACCAGTGAGTGACTTAACTGATTCCGCTGAGGGCCAAAGTCCCATGGCCTTGATGTGAATAAGATCGTACGAACGGTGCGCATCAATTCACAAAGTCTCTTGATCTGCGTGCCAGACCTGTGACTGTTGTGTTCCTGGATTGGTTTTTAGCTCTTTTCCCTTGTGGGTTTGATCATGGCGTCTAGTTATCCCTTGAGACCACGCGGAGCCGTCATTGGCATGCCATGCTGGTGCCTACTACTGCTGCTACTACTACTACTACTGCTACTGCTACTACTACTACTACTACCGCCACTACTGCTACTAGTGCTACTACTACTACTACTACTACTACTACTACTACTACTACTACTACTACTACTGCTACTACTACTACTACTACTACTACTACTACTACTACTACTACTACTACGACCACCACTACCACTGCCACTGCTACTGCTACTGTTCCGCTTCTACTCTACTCCAACTGCTGCTGCTACCACTACCGCTGCTTTGCTCAGCTGCTATTGCTACGGCTAATGCTACTGCTATTACGAATGTGACAGCAAGAATGGCGGCGACGACGACGACTGCTACTACTGCCGCCACCACCACCACCACCACCACCATCACCACCACCATTAAACCCGTGTTTGTTTGCAGGTTTGTTGTTTGCCTTCCTCACCATGTATGTTTGCATGCATGTATCTATGTGTGTGTGCACACATAACACACATTTGTAAGTGTAGGTATGTCTGCATGGATCCATGTATGCATAGCATATAAACTGTCATACCGCCTGTGACCCTCTTGTGACCAAAGCTGCCAGAAGCACTGCAAGACTAAACCAAGGGCGAGAAGTAATACTGTAGCCGAAGCGGACGCTTCAGAAGTGAATGGTTCTGAGTAGACTGCACATGTTCACAAATGCTTTGCAACGCACCGCGTGTTGCTCGCTGTCGCATTTTGCACTTGTCACCCAACCAAGAATCTCACCAGGATACGACAATGAACTCTCGGTGCTACTGTACTGCTGAGCTACTTCTTGGCTCCCGTGACCTGTTCATTCTTGAACCGAGCTTTGCCAGGCATTGCAGTGCCGGCACTGGTAGCTCACGTGGCTGCCTTATGATCTGCCCTACTTCTGTGAACTGCCAAGCTGCTTGTTTGGCGTGTACTTTGCCGTCAGGCAGCCCTTCGCATAATGGACCAACATGGAGCGTGCGATTGGGGTAAATCGCCCGAATGTTCCCGTCCCAGGTCCGATCCCTTTTCGCTCTCTATTTGCAGGACGAGGCAAGTCAGGCTTGGCTATGCCATGCCAGCGGATTTCTGTCTTTGCGTCCAGGAAGCGCGGCAGAGGGGAGCTCCCGTGGCCGACGCAGCTGCGCAGAAGGCAGTCGAGGTTCGCCAGGCGCGGCTCGTGTTGCAATCTAGCTGCGCGAGGAAACGCCGCCTCTTGACTTGAGGCTCTCACGCTTTTACAGAAGCTTCAAGTCGACGAGGCTGACTTTGCACATGTCTCGAGCTGTTCGATTCTGCCCAAACACCAAGCCCTAAGCCCTAAATCTTGTTGTAGGCGCTGTGTGGTGGTATATCCTGCTCGTGTTGCTGTCAGCATCCCCCTCCTTGAGCCAACATCTCGTTGTTGGAGCATCAGTCTTCTTGTTAGTTTCTCCCACCTCAAGACATGTGCCTTGCCTGCACTGTCCGAGTTGTTATGGGTGCCGGAGTCTAAACCCTCAGTCCTAGACCCTGAGGCTTGTCTGAGTGTGAGTGTCAAAACTCCTAAACTGCCAGTACTCTCTATAACCTTCTGTGAATGTCACGAAACGCAGTGTGCACAGATGCCTGCGTCGATGGAGCTGCACCCGACCGCAGGCACACGGTTCGAGGTAACGGAAAAAGGGGGCGCTGTAGTTTCGCTGATGTTCAGCTCCCAGTGCCTCCGGCACTGGTAGCGGAGCACAGTCTCCTGGTTAGGCCGGGGCCATGTCGCGCGGAACGACCCGCAGTTGGAGGCCTGTGCCTTTGGCTGGCCCTGTGGATGAAGATGATGGTGCTGCCCCCGGGCAGACGGCGGCAGCTGGACCGGCTCATGAAGAAGCACCGGCGGGAGGCGGCCACGATGATGATGATCTTGCCGAACCCGAGGAGCCGGTCGACCCGTGGAGCGACTACCTGAGAGATCGCGGCACCGAGGGCCGAGGCTGGCGAAGCAGAGCACGGCACCTGGGAGGACCGGTCGTGGGGGCAGTGGTCTGACGACGGCTGGCGCCAACAGCAGGCTGGATGGATGAGCGACTCGCAGCTCCGGCTTCCACGTGGCAAGCATCCGGAACACCACGGCTCTGGACAAAGGCTTCTGGGTGGGCTCGCATGGCAGCGTCACCCCGCATGCTCGCAGTGATGGCGGGCAGGACGACAAGGGCAAGCCCACGGAGAAGCTTATGGTGCCAGAGTACGACGGCGAGGGCGGCAGCGACGCGGAAGTGGGCCGAGAAGCCCGGTCGTACATCCGGCGGGTTCAGGTGTGGCGGCGCTGTACCAAGCTTCCTCCTCGACAGCAAGCCCTTGCCCTTTACACCGCCTTGAAGGGCAAAGCGTGGATCTATGCGGAGGAGCTCAGTGTGGACCTCTTGGCTTCCGAGCGCGGTATGGACTATTTCCTCGAGTGGATTCAGACGCGCTTTATGGAAGCCGAAGTGTCGAAGGTGTCCTGCGTCATGGCGGAACTCTTCAAGAAGTGCAAAAAGAAGCCAGAGCAGAGCGTCAGGGACTTTAATGTCGAATTTGAACGGCTAGTTCTGCGACTGCACGAACTACACTGCGAACTCCCTGCCCTAGTCAAGGCGTGGTTGTATGTTGACAAACTTAGACTCAGCGAGGCCGAGGAGCTCACTTTGTTGTCTTCTGTCAACAACGAGTACGACGTCCGGCGCCTGCAGCAAGCCGCCCTCATACAAGACAGAGGCCTGAGGCGCTCGGGTCAGCAGGCAGAGGCCGGGCAGCCCAAGGGCCAGGCTTGGAAGCGCTGGGGCCGCCAGTCGGTTCATGTCACGGAACATGGGGCCGACGAGGAGTCCTCCGACGATGGGGCCCCAGGCCGGCTTGGCGGCGAGCACCCGACGACGAGGTTGTCGACAAGGAGGTGGCGGCGCAGTGTTATTCGGCATACATGGCCTACCAGTCGGCCAAGGACCGCTATAGGGAGGCCATCCGCGGGAGAGGCGTCGACCAGGACGCGGTGCGACATAGGAACGAACAGCGGCTCAAGGAAGCCAAGGCTCGGAGCTACTGCTCCGTTTGCAAGCGGAGAGGCCACTGGCACAAGGACCCGGAGTGCCCTTTGCGTGGGAAGGTGCCGGCCAAGGGCGACAGCGAGCGAGGACCGGAGAAGACCCAGCACGCACAGATGTGCAACCAGGTCTTCATGTGCGGTGGGGCCGACGACTGCCCAGGTGTCGTGCTGAAGGACGGGCCCCAGGACGCCGCCGACGGCGCGAAGGACTTGCTCGAGAACGGCCCCGGGACACCACCGACGGCGCGAAGGACTTGCTCGAGAACGGCCCCCGGGACACCACCGACGGCACGAGTGTGGGCGAGCGCGGGTGCAGCCAGGGAGCTTGGATGATGGCGGCCGGTGCTAGCGGCGGCGGTGACGGCGAGAAGGGCATGACGGCCATCGTGGACACGGCTTGCACCCGCTCGGTGGCAGGCCACGCGTGGTTCGAGCAGTACTGTCAGTTCCTTGAGAAGGTCGGGCCCGGACTTCAGCCGAAGATCGTCGAGTCGGCCGACCAGTTTCGCTTCGGAGCCTCCCGTGTGCATACTTCAAAGTTGTCCGTAGATGCTTGGTTTGCAACCCAAGGCCGGCCCTACGTCGTGAATGTTGCTATTGTGCCTTGTAGGGTCCCTCTTTTGTTCAGCCGGCCGGTCTTGGCAAGCCTTGGGGCCTGCTATGACGTAGCAGCCCAGCAGGTCGATTTTGTGAAGCTCGGTCTGAGCAAGGTGCCCATGCTCACAGGAGACACAGGTCATCCGGTGATACCGGTGGACCAATTTTGTGATGGGCGGGTGCCTGAGCTTAGGATCCCAGACTTCGTGGACGCATGGATCCCTTCCGCTATGCCCGAGTACAAGTCGGTTTGCGCTGTGTCGGCTCCGCCTCAACCAGCAGCCCGGGACGGGATCTTCTACCCAAAGAAGCTGGAACCTGCAATGTGGAAGGCGAAAAGGAGATGGTGAGAGTCCACGTGGTTCCCTTCGACCCGTCTCTGTGGACCACCAAGTACACTCATCTCAAGGACGCCTTGCTCGAGGAGTTGGCCGGGACACGTCGCACAGAAGCAGTGCCTTGCTTGACAGAGGGAGTTGTGCTGAAAGCTGTTGCCGACATCTGGGTTGACCGTGAGCAGCCGAAGTCAGAGCTTGGATGCGGGTTGTGGGTCGGTCGCAGCAGATTTGCCAAGCGGCCACCACGGCCACTCAAATTCGAACATCCTCGGAGCCTCCCGGTGAATGGCCCGCGCACTGCCTTCGCCGGAAGGACGAGATCCTGGAGGAACTCGGCAGCTACGATGTCCTGGTGCACCCCAAGTGGTGTGTGCCGGAGCTGCGCGACATCCTCATAGAGCAGCGCCAGATCCACGGCATCCCGAAGGCGAACGCCGCGGACCCCATGAAGGGCATCTCCAAGATGACGCTGGAGGAGCTGACCAACGAGGCCCAACGGCAGAACCTGACGCTGCCCACCAAGCCGACCAAGGGGGCATTGATGAGGATGCTGAGGGACTCCAAGGCGACGGAGGGAGACACCATCGTTCGTTTCGGGAAGTACAAGACGTGGTACTACAAGGAGCTCCCTCACGGGTACCTTCGCTGGGCCACGCGAGATCAAATCGGGCAACTCCCACCCCGATTTGGTGCGGCTGGCCACTTGGGCCAAGACGGTGCTGAGCGAGGACCCGAAGGACCCCGCGAAGGAGAAGAAGGAGGCCCGTTTCGACCCCGAGGCCCAGGCCAAGAACCCACCGCCGAAGATGACAGCGAGACGGGACCCGGGCACCAGTTCGGACGGATCCTGGGCGACGGTCGGGGCGAAGCCCTTTCGGCCCATGGACCGCGGAGGACGGCAGAGCCGGCTGCGGGAGGACAGCCCCAGCAGCATGGACGACGAGCCCAGCGGCGAGGCAATGATCGAGATCGCCGCGATCGAGGCCAAGCTGGCGGCGCTCAAGCAGAAGCACGGGGTCAGGCCAAAGGCCGCGCCGGCGGGGCCCGGAGCAGAACGAAGACAAGGAGTGAATGACGGCGGCCCGGCGGCGGAGAAAGCTCGGAGACGGTCTCGGGAGACGAGGGCGGCTACCACACGGCCTATGTGACGCTCAATGACGTCGACCTCGAGGAGAGCGAGGGCGAAGCCCCTAGGCCAAGGACCAAAGCAGAAGCCCGGCAGCAAGCAGTGGAAGGGATTCGCCGAAAGTGCCGGGACAGGCCGCTGAGAGAGAAGCTGTTTGGCGGAGCCCGGACGCTCGTGGGTGCATTGGGCGTCTGGTTGGTGATGATGCAGAGCGTCGTGGCCGAGCCCATCAAAGACGCCTGGGCTGTGATGCAGCCGCGCCACCACCACCCCGAGGACGACCAGCGGGCAGACTTCTTGGAACTCTTTGGCGGGAGGTCGCCCCGGCTGTCCGAAGGATTCGCCAAGCGCCGGCGAAAAGTGCTGATGCCTCGTGACCCTCTACATGGACACGACCTTTGCAACATGGCAGTGCAGGACGAGATCCTGCGGGAGATCGGGGAAGAGCGGCCCAAGGTGATCTGGATGTCGCCGCCCGTCCTCCACGAGACCAGGCGCAACCGGGGGCACGGCGAGAACAACCAGGCCCAACGGAGAGACCGAAAGCGGGAGAACGTCATTATGGATTTTCTCCGAAGGGTTGGGCAGCTTCGCCACCTGGGGCCTGGAAGCCGACATGTACCGAGTGGAGCTCGATATGTGCCAATATGAAGCGGAGGAGCCTGGCCTGCTGCATTTGGAACAGGCGGTGACGCTGCTGGCGTCCCGAGCTTCCGCGACCTTGGGAAGACATGCTCCGGGGGCCACTTGCACCAGGGCCCAGGCGAACCTTTCGCTAGCCGAGCCCAGGTCTGCCCCAACGAGTTTTGCGACAGCGGTGGTGCACATCGTTGACCGAATCGGCTGCGACCCCTTTGTCGCCTACGCCGTGGACGCAGGGGGCCTTGGATTGGAAGCCGAAGGAGCCGAAGTTCAGCCAGCCGACCCAGTTCCGGAAGGAGCCCGGCGATCAGCTTCAAGGGGCGAGTCAACGACAAGGTGGCCAGCACTTTGCGGAGGATCCACCAGAACCTAGGCCACCCGCCGAATAGGGAACTGATCCGGCACTTGCGCCTGAGTGGGGCGTCGGCCGCCTTGATACAGGGTGCGAACCAGCTGCACTGTGAGACCTGCAGCTGCTCAACCAAGGTCCGGCCGCCCAAGGTGGCACACCCAGCTGCCTACCTCGACCTCAACGAGATGGTCGCTATCGACGTGCATGATCTGGCTGGCCACCACAGACATGGCGACGGCCCGGCTGCCTGCCCTGAATATAGTCGACCTGGCCTCAACCTACCATGTCGTAGTCCTTATGGAGTCCACGAAGTCAGCTGCGGCCGCGCAGGCTTTCACGACAGGCTGGTTGCGCTGGGCGGGAGCTCCCAAGATGGTGCTTGCCGACCTCGAGGTGAGCATGCGGTGCTCTGCGGGGCAAGCCCATTGGCAGAACGGCGTGGCAGAGCGGCACGGCGCATCCTGGAAGGCCATCTGGGACAAGGTGGTGGCCACCCAAGGGACAGTGCTAGAAGAAGCTGAGGCGACGGTGGCTGCCGTGACGGAGGCCAAGAACTCTTTGAGAAATCACTCGGGTTTCTCTCCTCGTCAATGGCTCTTTGGCACCAACGACCAGAGGGGCGATGACTACGAGGCGGTGCCAGGCGGGTCTGGTGACCCACATGACGCCACTACTCCAGGCACCAAGTTCGCCCCATTGCAAGCCCTCAGGATGGCAGCTAAGACCGCCTTCTTCGAGACCAAGGTCAAGGAGGCAACCAAGCGGGCCGAGAGCCACAAGCCGAGGGTCGAGAACACCCCCTATGAGCCTGGGAGCCTGGTCTACATCTACCGGCCGACTTCTTCGCAACCGTGATCGGCAGGGAGGGCTCCAACTACTGGCTGGCTCGCGGCGGTCGATGCCTTTTGGCGGCGCCGGAGCACCTGAGATCTGCCGAGCACGCGGAGGTCAACGAGATGCTGCGGGTGAAGCTCGCCTTGAACGAGGTGAAGAAGCTGCTGAAGGAGAACGACCCCGACTCCTACGAGGTTCTCGGCGAGGGCTACGACATGGAGGTCGACGACCACGGGGCGCCGGCTGGCCATGGACGCAGAGATGGAGTTGGAGGCCGGCATCCCCAAGGACCATAGCAGTGCTAGGCTCGAGGCGGTCGCTCAGAGAGAAGAGAAGATCCAGCAAGCCCGGCGCCGGCAACTACTTCAGGACGACGTTCCCTACAACATCAAGAAGGCCAGGCTGGAGCAGCCGAGGGAACCGGGAGATCCGATGGACGTTGGCCAAGCAGCCAGCGAGCCAGCCAGCGCCAGCCGGCAGGAAGTGCACATGGCGGTGCACAGATCCTCGGAGAAGGGCCGCGAGAAGAGCTCAAGTGGCACGAGATCCCGGACTCAGAGAAGGCTCTTTATATTGACGCGGAGGAACTCCAATGGAAGGAGCACGTCAAGTACGAAGCGGTCCGAGAGCTCTCCTTGGAGGAGAGCGCCAGGGTGAGGCGAGAGGTCCCCGCTTCGAGGATCCTGCGGTCTCGCTTCGCTTACAAAGACAAGAATTACGCCAAGCGCAAGGCCGATGCGAGCCTTCCCCCGAAGCCGAAGGCGAGGCTATGTGTCGCAGGGCAGACCGACCCCGATTTGGGTCAGAGGGACATGATGGTGGACGCGCCGACTGCCAGCCGGCACTCCATATTGCTGGCCTGCCAGCTGGCCCTCGAGCGGGGGTGGAAGGCAAGCATCGGCGACATACGCGCCGCCTTCTTGAACGGCGTCAAGGCGCCGCGCGACCTCTACTTTGAGCAGCCCCGGCGGGGCATCCCAGGGTTGAGCCGAGGACAATTGGTGGAAATCCTGAAAGGAGTCTTTGGACTGAGTACGAGCCCGAAGTTGTGGTGGTTGAAGCTCTCCGAGGAGTTGCTAAGCTTGGAGCTGGAGCACTGTGGCGAGAAGCTGACCACTACGCAGCACCCAGTGGACCCGTGCGTTTTCCTGGTTCGGGGTGCTCAGTCCGGCAAGACTTTTGGCATCATCCTGACCCACGTCGACGACTTGATGCTGCTCTCCGAGCCCGAGTTGCGCAAGCCGATCCAGGAGTTGCTCAACCAGCGCTTCCCCGTCGACGGCTGGGAAGACGACGAGTTCGAGTACATAGGGTGCGAGTACAGCTTCTCCGACGAAGAGGTGCGGATCGGACAGCGCAGCTACACGGAGAACCGGGTCGACAGCGTCAGCCTTGAAAAGGGTGCCGCCGACTCCGACGAGGCGACCGCCGAGCAGGTGGAAGAGAACCGGACCTCAGTGGGCTCCTTGTCCTGGCTAGCCAAGCAAACCAGGCCCGACTTGCAGTTTGCCGTGGCCAATTGCCAACGGCACCAGAACCACCCGATCGTGAGGGACCTCAAGTACACCAACAAGGCGGTGGCCACGGCTAAGGCACGCAAGGAGGAGGCCCTGGTCTTGCGCAGGGTCGGGGAACAAAACCTCGCGATCTGCGTCTATCATGACGCAGCCTGGGCCAACGTTCCCGATGACGCCGCGAGCCCCGAGGACCAGGCTTGGCTAGGAGAGCACCAAGTGGCCTCACAGCTGGGGTACCTCGTCATGGCCATGGGGAAACAAGCGCTTCGCGGGGAAAGCACGCCTTTCAGCTTACTTGACTGGCGCAGCAAAGCCAGCTCCCGGGTCTGTCGCTCGACTTTCGCTGGGGAGACAATGTCCTGCGGAGAAGGCCTGGAGTCGGCCCTCTACCTCCGGAGCCTCTTGGTCGGGATGATCACCGGGAAGCCCGCCACAGAAGAAGCTGCAGCATGGCATGTTCCGATCCACCTCTTCACCGACTGCCGCAGCCTGTACGATCATGTGCACCGGGAAGGAGCCCCAAAGGCACCCACGGAAAAGCGGCTCGCCATCGACTTGGCAGCCATTCGGCAGACGCTGATGCGCGAGGCTAAGATCCAGTGGTGCCAACGCTATGGGCACGAAGTCGCCTTGACTCCGGAGCGTCCACTCCGACCACCACTTCACTGGGTGCCCACCGAAGATCAGTTATCCGACATGATGACTAAGCTTATGAGGCCCGATGACTGGTGGAGCGCCTGTGAAAGTGGTCGAATCACGATTCCGCTCAAGAGCTGATGCCGAGTGTGTTTTTATACAGCTGGTTTTTATACCAGTGTGAATGTCACGAAACGCAGTGTGCACAGATGCCTGCGTCGATGGAGCTGCACCCGACCGCAGGCACACGGTTCGAGGTAACGGAAAAAGGGGGCGCTGTAGTTTCGCTGATGTTCAGCTCCCAGTGCCTCCGGCACCTTCAGATTTTCTGTAACCTTTGGGGTTTTCGAGTGTAGAGTGGAGACTATACCAGGCGGGAGGGTCTGCTGGTCTTGGGGGACTCTGCATGTGTTAAGGCGTTTTCAGGGACCCTCAACCCGAACCCTAGAAGCCTGAACTATAAACCCTAACATCTGGCGGTTCGGGCTCAGACAAGGATGCAATGCAACAGTACCGATTGAGCCACTGCTGATGCATCTGCGAATGCCCAGAGCTGCTATGAAAACAAGCCCCACAGTCGCCGCAAACTTCTCTTGCTGTTTTGGCCTCTCTGCGGCATTTGCCGCTTCTCCCATGGAAATGGCCTTACAGCATCAGGTGATGGAGGCAGCTGAACGTGCCTTCGACGTCACTGACGATGTGAGACTGCTGGGCACCAACCCCTTCCGTTCGAATCGAATGCAATGGCCTCGGACCGGACCTTCGCAATCGTGATGTTGGCCACATGTGCCACAGCCAGAGCCAAGGGTCTTTGGAGCCTCGGAGGTCAGGAGCAGCAAGGGCACCCGCATAAAGAACACTTCCAGTTCGTCGAAGGCAAGATGTGTGACTCCGGCAATGGCGAACCGACGGTTTGCTGCTACGGCGACATGGTGCCGTGCTGTGGCGACTGAGTTCATGCTGAGGAACTTACGGTGCTTGAGTTGCCAGAAATACTGGAGGTGGAACCACACTATTAACTACATGCCTCTGTCAATCTAGTGTTCAATCTCCTCAAACAGAGCCCACAGGTGAAGCTGCCGTCAGCATGGCTAGGGCTAGGGCAGTCAAACCTCACGGGGATCGGGCACACCTTGGCCACCACGACGACTCCTGTGCGTGGGATTCGCTTGGACTTGTGGGAGGCGGAGAGTTCCAGATGTACTCTCGGAAGCAGTGTTTCGAGCGAGCCCTCGACCTTACTGGCCCATCTTGGAATGGTAGGCGGTGGCGAGGTCCACGGCAAAACCACCTCCAAGGAACACTGCAATGCAGTGCTACCAGAAGTATCGCGATCAAACATTGCGGCTCGGTGGAAAGAGATTCGGGTTTTCTGGTCCTGAGAATTGGAGGTTGGGTTTATGATGAGCGTCGTTTGTGCAGTTCCCAGGGTCCCACACTCCTGTCTTCTCTGGACCGCCTGAAAAGTTTGAGCCCAGCATGTGGTTCACAAAATGTTGGGAAATCTGATCGCTGCACCCCATCAGAGTCTCGCACAAGAACTGCGATACTTGTGCAGGCCACCGCAAGAAGCATGAACAATTGCCAACTCGAACTCCTCGGATCTCATGTCCCATGAAGAGAGAGGATATGGCCAGCAGAACCAAGGCATACTGTACCAGAGGCACAGGTGGTATGCTAGTTTCTTCAGCTTCGGCCCATCCGACTGCTTTGGCGCAAAAACCCCAGCATACGAGGCCACACGAGGTATGTCAGGCTTGCATGTGCCCGGTGCCACCATGGAGTGCTCTACCCGCTCCCAGTCGGAAACATCCGTTCTGACCTAAAGTGTCGATCTGGGGGCTTGATGCGGCTTTGGAAACTCCTGTTTCAACGACTTTGTCTTGAGTTCTCACGGCAGCTCTAGAACATTTCAACAGTGGTTCCATGACTGTGCTGGCTTCTGTTGCACGGAATTCGCAGTCCTTGGTGATCCGCAGGTGCAGTCGTGGGCATAATGGAAATCCCAGCATGCCAGGCTGCGGTTGCAGCGGCGACTTCCGGCATCTCTCCAAAGGCAAGGGCCCATCCAATCCCTTGACACAACACCCTCTGTTTCAGTCTGTTTGAACAAATTGCTGATGCAGGCTAGATCAGCCTGCAGCTTGGCTGGTTCCCGAGGCTTGCTCGGCCCCGTGCTGCTCTTGATCGGTATTCTTGGAATAGCGTTTGGGAGGCTTGGTGATGGCATTGCTTCCGCAGTCGGCTTCTCAAGTCTTGTTTGGGATGGGAAAGTTCGTGCGGATCCGTGGCCAAGGCTGGCATCCTTGGCTTCAGTTGGAGCACCTGATGTGCGGCGGGCTGTACGAGAGGTTCTTGAGGTGCTTAAGCAAGAAATGTGAAACACCAGTTCTGTGTAGTGTGTAGTGCAGCGAGTGCAGCGTTTGTGGCTTTTGCCACGCATCTTGATGGTTTTTTGTGCGAACTGCTAGCTGCCAGCCTTCTGAGTTGCTTGTGGCAAGAAGTTGCAGGGTTCCATCTGTTGCTGATAAGTGAACCCGCAGGCTTTGGCAACTGAGCTCGAGCTATAGTTTCACATCCAGCGAGAGGATGCCCGACGTCAGTTGGTGATGAATGCAGAGTTTAAATACCAGCTGGCAGAAGTGTCAACAACACGGACGTGGGCCATCTTCTTCACGTGCCGGTAGGTCCGCACACTCTAGTGGCGTTAGTGGCGAGGCAATTTTCGAAACAAGCTGCTGAAGCCACAGTAGGAGTTTCCGGAGGGATCAGGATTTCTTCGCATGGCGGACGGAGAGAGCAAACTTCATTTCATTGCCGGCAACATCCGGCAACCAGCAGCAAACAACAGCAAAAGCAGTGACCAGGCACGTTGGCAACAGCAAACACGACGATGCCGTGACAGCGGCTGCCATGCAGCCACTACGCACCCGCGTCAGCACGGCCACAAAAGATCAAAATTACAGAGTCAAGACTGCACAAGGGAGAAAACTGTTCCAGGGAAAGGGCAACAGGTGATGGGGCAAATGAGCCACTAGAGAAGCATTCGGAAAGCAGCAAATCACAAAGCAAAACATGGCCCTGGGAACAATGCTCTTTGGGAATGCCAACACACGCAAAACCAGTGCAGCTCAGCGAAGGTTTGCTGCATGGACAGCTCTCGAGATCACATTGAAGCACGCTCGCCCGACAAGGCCCACAGGGAGGCGGTTTCGGGGTTGTCCTGGATCCAGGCTGCGCCTTCAAGTCATGTCAAGTCGTTCTATCGTCTCAGACAGTTGCTTTCTGAACAAACATAAACCAAACATAAACCAGAACGCTCAGACAAGCGTGAGCAATTCCCTTGGCAACATGGATTTCGAGACGTGGGCCCTTCGATCGTTGGACGCAAAGCGTGTTGGGGAGTATGTCATTAATATGTCATTTGCATCTCCCCGATATTTGAAGATCTACTGCAGCCAAAGGCTCGTTTTCAAAATAAATTTTCGGAGCAATGTTGAATCAAATTGTTGAGGGTTGGCATTCCTATTTCTGTCCTCGACTGCTTGAACAGAGACCTCCACCAGAGCGATGGTGTGACCAGGTGTGCTGAGCAATTTGCGGGCGCTGAATTGCAGTAGCTTGACCTGAACTTCTATCATCGACAATCCCGATCGCGAGTACAGACGAACTATAGTTAACCCTGGGTGTAATTCGTCTTGTTCTTGCTCCAAGTCCCACTAGCTCGGCAGACGTCGCTGCAATGTTTATCTTTTAATGCGGCTCAAACCTGTCAACTCGCCAGCATCACATGACAATTAATGCGGAATAGAGGGGTGGCCAAGCTCCCGTCTTTGTGTTTAAGCCAGAAGTCTGAACCCTTCGCCAGCGCTCGCAATGGCCCTGAACATCGTGCTCCATGAGGAGAGGTTGCACACGTGTGCGTTAACCACTCGTTTCTCCTTGTCTGCAACAGCAGGGCCACGAAAGCGCGCTTTCCCAAGCTCGCAGAGTTCTTGTCAGCAATGCTGCATGCAGATGATCTGAGGCGTTGCATGAAACTATCACCGCTTTCTTCGAGCGAATCGGGGCAAGAAGTCCATTTCATGGTCAGCGGCACTAGCGGCAGGTGAGTCATCCGGGGCGTCCAACCAAGAAGCTTAAAACACACATCCACCCGGGGCAAACAAAAGCATGCGATGTATATCCTTCGGCCTCATTGACCCTGAAGGATTGAATGCACACTAACTCACAATGATCAACACAAGAGTAAGCTGGTCCATTCACAAAGCTTAGAGATGCATGTTCGTGCTTGTTCAGTGGTTGCATCCCTGCATCCCTTCCTTAGTTCCGTCTTGGGCGCTAGGACCTCACCATGCGCGGAGGCGCTCAAATCTGGCTGGCCGATTGCGGAAAGCGCCTGTCTGAAGTCGGACACCAGATTACCTTCATCCTCCCAGAGGCTCGTGAACTTCGGTGAAGCGGAAAACTGAAACTAAGCACTTGCGTGTCACAACGAACATCGAGATTGCCTTCCTGGAGCATCTCGAGCCATGTGCATCATGCGAAATAGTAAATGCTGAGTTCGATGCAAACCTCACTTCGTGCCAGGACTCCTTGATCCTTCCAGACGTGGAGACTTATGCTAAGACAGTGGTGAAGTACACCCACGAGAAGAGCGCGGAGGACCCGCGCTATCATCATCGAATTGTACGTAGGATTCGTGCAGCCAACTGAAGGCTGAAGGAGCTACAAGTGCATCTGCAAATGACGAAACTGTGTATCCCTTCGCATCGGCCGCACCAGTACAGAGCCCTGAAGAATATACATGTTTGCTGCATGTGCTGAGGGCCTAGTGGCCTCGAGCACAAGCTGCAGGATCCGGAAAGTTACCAAGCGGCCTTTACTGAAGTCTTGAAGCCGGCGCAGGCTCCGCACCGTTTGAGAGTCATTCCTGCTAGAACTGCTCACTGATGCTCACTGCCATCGTGGCGAAATGGGCTTCTCATAATGACCAACAAGAAAATACCAATAAATAAAGTATCCGACACTCTTGAATTTGCGTCTAGCAGCTTCAATCCTGTCGGCTCTAGCGCGTGCCACATCTGCAAGGTGTGCGTGACGCTGGTGCGTCAGATCCGTGGAAAGTACCAGAATGTCAGCTTCATGGCCTCTCAGTTCGAACGGAACTGCAGTGGTATGACTGGCAGATGCCGAACCAATATGTGAAAGAGCACAAAGCATCGCGAGTCAGTCCTGTAACAGTAATCTAATCGGCGGGCACCCTTGTCAGCAGGCATCCGCACCTTAGGACAAGAGAAGTAATGATCAACTCCAGCCTAGCCAAGGCGAAGTGCATCAAAGATGCTGTTTGGCTGCAGCAGCTGGCTCTTTTTCCTTGAGCCAGGACTCTTTGTCGTAACTTCTTTCTAGAGCACTGGAGATATCGAGGCGTGCTCCTCACTTCAGCGATGCTTCGGATAGGGGGGGCATCCCTCCCCGGATCCGTGCCATTGTCGTAGAACGGGACTCCCCACAAATTACATCTCGTGATGTTGACCTATTTCTCGTTCCTCTCTGCAACCCGAGGCAGGCTTGAAGACTTTCCTCATCTCCAAGACTGGCACCTTCGATCCTACCTACAAGGCCGAGTTCTACGGCGGCGACCTCTTGCAGAGCCTCAACACAGGTTTGCTCAGAAGTCCTTGGAAAAACACTGAGGCTTAGACCTGTCGCTTCGCGTGATTTCGCGTGCAAGTGCTGCAGTGCACCACGGGTCACGTCAGAAGCTCTGCACGAGACCCTTAGGACTGAGCCGCCGCAGTGCTGCACCGTGACGATTGCCGAGTTTACCCGACAGTCCATCATCGAGGCCAGCTGCGGCTTGGGATGGAGTCAAACAGTCAAAGGCTCCATAGCTGTCGGTCAGCTTTGCGTTGTCACCTGTCGCTTACCCGAGGCCTTCGGGATCAAGCCGCAGTTCATTCAGAGCCACGTCGAGCATGGTTGGTCGGTGTATAATAAGGCTAGCAGCTAGATTTGACAGGGAGGCTCGGGGGATGTAAGTAGGGAAATAAGACTCTTGTGCATTCTGCATATACTGCATAGGGATGAAGGCAGACGGACTTTCTGCTAGAACTGCTCCCTTTGCAGCGATGCGGCGTCACGAATCTGTGTCCCAAGCAGTGGAGTCGGCTCGCCAGCTGTGTGCTCAGGACCATCTACAACGGCACAGACACTGAGAAGTTCAAGCGCACACCCGAGATGGCAGTTGAGGCCAAGAAGAGGTACCCCATCGAGGACCCGGGATGAGAGTAGAACTACGTTGCATCCGTGGATTTAGAATGATGTGTCCATTGACGATGTGAAGCAATACATAGTACAATGCACCATGCCGCAAGTTTTGGAGTACATTGCTGGCTGACATTGTCTGTTGTGTCCCACTGCAGGGTGCACTGCCTGCGTGGAAGAGGCAAGAGTCAAGAGTGAAAGCCTGCGTTCTTCTTCTAGAATTGTGCTTGCAGCATGCAGCAATGATTCCACAGGCGAACCGAGAGCTGAAACAGCAGTCTGCTTTTAACGAAATTCCGGCCGCCTGAAGCAGAGGCTTACGGAGGCGCATTGTTTATAAAGCATTCCTGAAATGTCCTGTGCAAGAACATAAAGATACAGTCGAAAGTCAGAAGCCACACTTCCGGGGGAGAGGAGAGGGTAAAAACATGTCAAACTACAGGCGTGTAGATATACCTAGCGTTCCGAAGTTAGCAAAAACGACACTACGACGAGAGGGTTGGAGCTTCTACAATCCAGAGACGTCCAAGCAATTCTGTTCGGCGTCGCATTCAGCTGCTTGTCTCGTGCACATGTGCATGCAGAGGCATTCGATAGAGTTGACAGAGCTTGGTCTTCGTTCGCTTCACAAGGCTTTGTCGGCGAGTGCCTGACTCGTGTGTGTGATTTTACGCGCCAACTTCGTGCAGCACAAGCCAGTCAACTCTTTGTCACACGACGGAGAATGCGGGCATCCCTTTGCGTTGGGCTAGTTGAGCTTGCTCAGCCGACGACAAGGTTTGAGGAACCCGTATCCGATGCTGTAGTGGCACCCAAAACCCGTATCCGATGCTGTAGTTGGCACCCAAAACCCGTACCCGATGCTGTAGTGGCACTCCAAACCCGTATCCGATGTTTTAGTGCGTTTAGTTGGCGGAATGACCATCCAAGGTGTTTCCTTCAGGCTTTATTGAGGCATGTCTGGGGGCAGCGTTCAATGGTAACCGCTACATTTCGCCTCTCTCAAACCGATGCGTGTACTTGCGGAAACCCATCTTGTACATGGAGAATAACCTCCCAAGGTTATGCATTGGTGCATACATCTAACATCTGCTTAAACGATGCGTGTAGTTGGGGGAATGACCATCCAAGGTGTTTTCTTCAGGCATGTTTGAAGCATGTCTGGGGGCAGCGTTCAATGGTGTTTTGGATATGGAAATACACAAACCGCTACATTTCGCTTCTCTCAAACCGATGCGTGTACTTGCGGAAACCCATCCCGCGGGCAACTTCGTCAACTTCCTGAATCGTATGCGTTAGTTGGGGTTCTAGGTATCCCGGCACAAAGCGGTCAACTTCCCCAAGTCCCTGTAGGTCACCCAATGTCCCCCACCTCCACAGCGTCCTAGTGTCGCAGGAGGGTAAGTTTGTGGTGGGCAGCATTGGCCGTTTCGTTGCAGCCAAAGGGCAAAAGGTGCTGCAGCTTGGTTGCGTTGAGACGCGAGACGGCATGTTATGCTTTTGGTGTTCAGATAAAAGAAATCCTGGCTTCACATCGAGTCGAGTGGTTACAACGGCAGAGAGAGCTAGAGAGAGAGAGAGAGAAAAAAAAGAACTCTGCCCCAAAAGCCTCTTTCCCACCAAACAATGGGGGAAAGGGGTCGCCTTGGCGCAGGCTCCTGGAGCCTGACCCTGTGAAGCAAAGCGAAGCGAAGAGAAAAAAAGAAATAGAGAGGGGGAGAGCGAAACCTGATAGGCCAATATATTTCCTGTTCCGCTGGGGGACTCGATGTTTTTTTCACGCCCAGCCGAAAGCCCCATAACAAATGGGGGGCCCAGGAGGCCGGGGGGCCTGACCCGCCCCTTATGCCCTGCAGAAGAAGATGCGAAACCTGAGTTGGTTTACGTGTTTCGAGTTCTTGACGGTTATGACTCCGGGGGACCCACGTCTCACATGTAACTACTGAAAAACACATCACAGCTATCGGTTAACCCGTGCAAGATTGTAGTTTGTGTGCGTTGTCGCTGTTTTTTCGAACAGGACGGAGAACCGAAGCCAATTGACTTTTACAATTCAAAGCGCTCCGTAAAGAACTGCCAAGAGAGGTGCTTGTTGATCGAGATTTGTGAGATGGGGGGAGCGTGTTCCACTAGTCTTGAGAAGTTCTTTCCTGTTGTGGTTCTAGGCAGCGACCCCAATATCCACAATCACGATCATGTGCATGTGACAATCAACCATCGCTGATCCCAGCAATCTTTGTAGTCCAATACACTCTACTTTTGCCCAGCTGGGGGACTCGATGTCTTTTCACGCCCCGCCGAAAGCCCCATAACAAATGGGGGGCCCATGAGGCCGGGAGGCCTGACCCGCCCCCTATGCCCAGCAGCAGAAGAAGAAGCGAAACCCCGAGCAAAGCAAAGCGAGGCAGGGAGAGAGGAAGGGAGGGAGGGTGCTGGGAGAGGGAGGGACGGAGAGGGAGCGAGAGAGAGAGAGAGAGAGAGATATCGATGCTTTCGAAGGACCTAATGTCGGGGGAGCACTGAAAAGTCAGTAGAGGAGTGAATCTGGGTGCCAACAACTTCAGCTTCTTTACTTGGTTCCAACCGACGAGGCACCCAATCACTCGCCTTTCTGTACAGACCGAGCCCGTCCAACACAATGATGGACGGGGCAGCGCAAACTGTGCGGGACGGGGGGGGACTGCCTCCATCCCAGGTCCCAAGCAAAGCACGGAGAGATGTCGAGTCGAGTTGCGATGCCGGCCGAGGCTTCGAGCAGTGAAGAAGCTGTTGGAGACAGGAAAAGTACCCAATATCCACGTGTCTTGGTCGCAGATTGAGTGTTGAGTAAGGGCTGGTCATGATGTGTAGGGCTGGCCTTTGTCAAGCCCCGCCATATTGCTTCTCGATTCACCTTTCAACCACTCCTATGATGAGACTGCAATACATAGACATCCCTGAAATCCATGCAAGCCGGCAAGCGAGTCCGTGGACGGGCGGAATTGGAGACACGAGCATGGCTGCAGCACTGCACGTGACACCGGCACGATGACTCACATGCACAGGTCTTGATGGTTGGCGAAGGCCTTTGTCACTGTCTGCAGTTTTGAGTACCCGTACTTCGATCAGTTTGGGAGCACCGCCGAGGAAGTAGGTGGTGGCTTCAGCGGTTTGGCTTCGGGCTTGGGTCGTAAGGAGTTTGTTGATTGAGCTGTTCAGTCCAAGATTTCTAGGTTTGCCTGTGGTTGATTACTGCTTGGTTGGTGCAACCCACTACTGTTGCCGGTGCTCCTACTACTACCTCTCTACTACCGCCAGCACCACCGCCCCCAACACGACGATGACAACGACTGCTGCTGCTGCTGCAACTATGCACAACTACAACTCCCACGACGACGACGACGACGACGACGACTACTACTACTACTACGACTACGACTTCGACTACTACTACTACTACTACTACTACTACTACTACTACTGCTGCTGCCACTACTGCCGCTGCTGCGACTACGACTACGACTACGACTACGACTACTACGACTACGACTACGACTACTACTACTACTACTACTACTACTACTACTACTACTACTACTACTACTACTACTACTACTACTACTACTACTACTAGTCCCCGCGGAGCTGTCATAGGCGTGCCATGTGGGTGACAACAACAACAACAACTACTACTACTGCTGCTGCTGCTGCTGCTACTGCTACGACTACGGCTACGACTACAACTACGACTACGACGACGACTACTACCGCTCCTACTCCTCTTGCTACTGCTACTGCTTCTGCTACTTGTTGTTGTCATGTTTCTTGTCCTCGTCGTGGCGCCCCGTACAGACTGCCTTGCTCTCATGATAAAGTGTGACGGAGTTTGAGGTAAGATATCGGGTTTGCAGGTGACCTGAAAGAGGACATTGAGAAGATGGTCGTTGATTTGGGCCTGTCTTCGGCTGTGTCCATCCATCCTTTCACCAAGGAGACAGTCCCAATTCGGTTCAGCGGTTTGGTTTTGTGAGTTTATCCTGGACCGGCCGCCTGCAAGGCATCGAGATTGGCAGAGCGCAGAGATGCGCAGAGTGCAAGTTCGAACGGAAGCATTGTCCCAGGAGCCATTCTATGTCTTCGAGGCCTGCGATTGCATTGCTTTGGCCTCTTTCCTGGAAGGCCGAGCTGGGTTTTTCATGTGCAGCCAGTCGTAGTCGTCCCTGGCATTCCCTGGCGGGGGAGGCCTTCCGAACGCCTTGCTGGAAGCCCTGGCCATGGAGAAGCCTTGCGTGGCCTCGCGCATTTACGGCATGCCCGAAGTGGTGGTGGATGGGCAGACAGGCTACTGCTTTGAAGCTGGCAAGGCGGGCACAACCCGGAATCGAAGTCGGTCTTGCCACAGTTGAGAGCCCGATGAACTCGAACTGAGAGCGAATAAGTAGCCTATGGTTACAGCCACGGTCTGGCCGATTGCGGTGGAGTCGTAGAAGGAGTACATCTCGAGAGCATGTCCATTGAGCCGATGCGATCAGCTTCACACGTAAGAGCACGTGCAAGCCAAATGAACAGCGACAGACGCCAACATGGTTTAAAGAAACAGGGCAGCGAGAGCCAAGAGCAATGGCTTCCTCCATCGTCCAACGCTCTTCCTGCCGAGAATCTTGCTATGAACCACCCAACCACCCCGAGAGCTAAGGATTCCCAGTCCCGGGTCAGAAGATCACGTGCACACCGCCAATCTCTGTTTGGAGATACGATGAGGGAAGTAATTACGGGCACGTCCGCTTGTCAAGCTCGCAGGTGGAAGATGAGAGCACCTGGGATGCAATGGCCGAAGGCTGCGCCGAGGCTATCGCCAAGACTCTCGGCGGATTGAGTAGCATGAACTCTCGCACAGACCGGGGGTACGAAACGCATTTTCAAAACAAGCAGGGTAGCATAGAGTAGCTCCAAGTTCGTCTCGAAGCATGCCGCTTGAAGTGATGTGAAGTGCACGGGTAGCCAAAAGCCTGAAGAACTGAGGATCGCTGCCTTGGACGAAGCAGGGCGTCTAGCCATGGCCGCCAACGGGAAGAAGCTGGTCTTTGACGGCCATGACAAGGCCATCGCGTTGAGGACATCTAAGCCCACAGATATCACATGATTGGCCTATGTTCTGTCGGAGACTGCGGCCGTGAATCCTTGGCGATGTTTTATCATATCACCCGCCGCAAGAGTTGGTGTGTAAATGTCACACGAAAGTGCAACTGCAGAGCAGAGCCGCCACAAGGTCAAGTGCTTCCAACGACGCTCGGCTGTCACTGCGACCACCTCCCAAGATTTCGGATTGGTGAGCCCTGTCTCCCTTGTGCCGCCTAGGTATCCTGGACCTCATCCAGGAGAAGGCCAGAAGCACAGCACGGCATTTCCTCTCAGGGACGCACAAAGAGCATTGCTTGCAAGCTCCCCATTAGCAGGCTCTGCGTTTCTAGAAGTCGTGTCCATCACCCCTGCCGATGCAACCCTCAAGTGCCTGCTGATCTGCTCGATCGTCAGAGCCACGCTGCAATGAAGGTCCTCTGCACTGCTTTAAATGGCCCGCCGACACATGTAACATGCCGCAAGTCGCAAGACTTAGAGGCGGCATCCATGGTGGCTATAGAAAAATAGTTACTAGTAGCTGCTGAGATCGCACGACATCCATTCAAAGCTTTCAAGCAGCGCCGTAGACGCTGGAATGATACCTATCCACCGGTGATTAGCCGATGAATACTCTGGAGGTCAAAGTAGACTTTCTTGAGTGGCCTCGCGACAAGGCCAAGTCGGTGCTCAGTGCCGAGAAAGCCGTCGAATTGGTTGCGGCGGCGGTCTCCAAAGCCACCTGAGGACCCAGAAGAAGTTGTGATGAGTTACAGCCATCCGTGCTGTAGCAGAGAGCTAGCAGTGATGCTTCCTTCTCGATCCACCGGGCTCAGTCCCTCTCCCACCCATTCGGCGCTTGGGCCGACATTTGGGGGGTCCTTCACCAAGAACGGTACCGACCAGGCGCGGTGATGGTGATGGCAGCTGTACTTTGTTAGCTGACGGTCTAGACTCCTGTCGGCCCGGGTGGTGTCTGGTTTCACCAGTGGCTCGAGCTTGCCACGAATAATTGGTTGGTCCTGGCTCAAGTGGCTCGAATGTGCCACTTTGAGAATCTATCGGTTCTGTTGACATGTTGAAGGATTCGCATGTCAAGTAGACATGTTTGACTGTGTGGCTTGATCCTACATCGCACTGACGACTGGCGACAAGTTTCCGCCGTGCTCGAATTGTACTTTAGGATGCGAGGCAAAGAACCGATACAAAAGTGCCTCGACTCGCTACGACATTCTTGCTGATACTGCCGAAGACGATAGTTCGAGAGAGACCAGACGAAGCAGGAAGACAGACAACATCATGCTGACAGGAATCTGAAAGTGCTTGGATTCAGCCAATTCCTTGTTGCGTCCTGCACAGCGAAAGCTTTCTTCCTGACATCACGACTTCGGCATCGCAAGCTGGCTGTGTCTTAACACTTGGGTGCTTGCTTGGATGATTTTCCCGCCGTTTGGCACAAAAGCGTTTCACAACGAGTCCTTATCCCACCAGTCGCTCTAGACCTCGCTGCCATGACCCGCATGGGACCCTGGGGCTTTTGGGATGCCCCCATCTTGCCACTTGCCGTCAGCTTTGTTGAGACTCCAAGTAGCATCCAGTTGTTGCTCGGTGGACTATCCCCATCCGTTGAACGTGAGGTTGTTGCCCATCGCCTTCCTGGTGGCGATGGTCTTGAAACCCAAGCCTATGCCCACTGCAAAGAGCCGCTACGTTTATTCCCAGGTTGTCAAACCGCTACAGTATCCACTGTTCTTCGGCGGGAGAGGTCGAAATGAAAGACTTACAGTCGACGGGTGACCGTTGGGCGCATGATCGCAAGTGTTGGTTAATGCGAAGCACTACTCAAACAACATAGGTGCAAGGGTGCAAGCAGCACAGACTTGCAACACTCCGAGCAAAGGAATACAAGGCAGCTCCAAGGCTGATGGCCATGTTCACCAGGAGCCTCTGGTGCGCGGCAGTCATCCTGTTTGTGCTGAAGCTCTGGTATCTCCAGGCGGCCCCGCTCGAGGCCCGAGCAGTACCAGCCTTTGCGAACACGATGCCCAGCCCTGCTGGCTGAAGATTCAGCGTTGGCCCGTTGGCCCAGTATAAGACTTTACAAGACTGGACCTTTTTCTTTTAGCTCCAGAAGCTCTTCCGGAGGCCTGCGCTTGCTTCATCAAAGGCTGCTTGCAGGCGCTGACGCCTTGCAGCATCGTGGCAGGAGTTCCGTGGCTGTAGATTTCCACAGCCTTTCTTCGTCGCTAAGCCTTGTTAGGCTTCTGCCCGCAAGCATGATGCTTCCGTGGTGGCACAGAAGCTTTCCGCTGCGGCATATTCCAGCGTATCGTCAGCCTGTCGCACCTCGCAAGCCTTGCAAAATGATACAATCTCGGCTTCAGTCTGCCACACTCGAGCACACATGCTACGAGCTTCGCCCTAGAGCAATTATCAAGTCTGATGCTCCGATGGTCGCCGCAGTGACACTGCTTTCTTCCTTGCTGTCAAAAGGGAAGAGGTGATGTCGATAGGAAGTTGGATAGGCTGAGGAGGTCACTGAAGTTTCTGCACACCGAACAGCAAATTCCATAGTTTCCGAGCGGGGAACAGACGTGCTGTTCGGGGCAGCTGAATGCACTGCTCCTTGCAGAGGCCGGCACAGAGAAGGCTTCGCAGATTTCGCACGTTTGCGATGCGTAAGCTCACCCTGCTGCAGTAGAAGGAGTTTATTCGAGTAAACGATCGGAATCGCTTGGCGAGGAGCCATCTTCCTGTTCGACTGCATGGAGTCCGCCCATTGCCTTGCATGGATGAAGGCCCTGCGCGACGCTCCGTTTCGTGAAGGTTGTCGGATCACTTGTAAGGTCGTGTTGAGACTTTCTCTAAAGGTCCCTTAAGCTAGGGTCACTCAATCGTTGATGTGGCATAGGCATCAAACGGCATCTGAAGGTACAGCTGCGGGTTATAACCGATAGCCACCCGGTGGCCGAAGTGATGCTCATCGGCTTCTGCTTTGCGTTCGTGGTGGGGATCCCAAGCCAGCGCGGTCTAGAGATCATTGCCGTTGCAGTTCATGTCATTTCATGTGGTAGACTTCGGAACCAAGAGCCAGGCCTGCCGAGACCCGTCCCGCCTCAACTCTGTAGAGATGTTGATTGAAGGTTGAGTATCTTCCTGAGGTCGAGGGGGCCTCTGGCTTCGGCACTCCTGCGGCCCTCGCGGCACCAATGCTCTACTCGATGGGACATCCGAAGATGGACTCCTGGCCAGGGCCTGGCCCAGAACTCTGCAGAACTCCTTAGCTCTCAGCTCCTGAATGGCCGGCGTTGTGCAGCAGCCCAGGAGTGTGTCGTGTGCCTGCTGACTTTCAACACCTTCATGACTATCTTCGGCGCAGTGGGCACGCCCGTGTGGTTCGGCATCGGAGAGGCAGGCGTGACAGTCACAATGTGTTGAGTTGGATTATGAATTATGTTTGTGGTTGCGAGTGCTTTTGAAATTTTCGTTCGAGAGGGCGGATTCAGTTCCGTAGACGTTGCCATTCAGCGCAGAAGGTGTTGAGGAGGGCTGTATGAAGCATTGGCTGTTCGAATCAAGCGTTTCGTTGATGGATAGTCGGGTAGTTCGATGCTTTCTATTCTTACATGTCCTGAACGCCAGGTCCTGCCCGACTTCGGTGACGAGAACTTGATGGCGGTGGGCTTTCGTGCAGCTGTCGCCCTGAGCACTTGCGCTATCATCCTGGCCCCCTCGGCTAAAGGATGAAAGGATGTTAAAGGCTCGTAGTTCTGATATATCTGTATGGCTGCTTAGAAATGCCACACATACACACTCTAGCAGCGCATTTTGGTTGCAGTGGCGGGACGCGGTGTATGTGATGGTTCAGGGGATTGGTTTTGCGGACAAGGAGCAAATCGACCGGACAACAACAGCCAAGCTCCAAGCTCACTCCCCAGACAGCTCCAAGCAAAAGCCAGGTGCCCTACGTAGTCCAGATCATTGTGCCCTGGTCAGAGCTGCGGCCGAGCTTGTTTCTTCGGCTTTTTCTTACCTTTCTAGGTTCTTGCTGACTTTTGTGGACTAAGTCTTGCTGGGACAAGGTCCCCACAACGACCAGCCAAGGTTGTACGTGTTGCTGAGCACTGCGAGCGTCGTTGTGCCCTTCATCGGACTGCCCCGGGGCTGGTGATCTCATGTTGTTTGCATTGTGGTGATCCTTTTGCAGTCTGTCGGGGCCCATGTCGCCATGCTAGGAGGCCCAGAGTGGAATGTCAGAAGTCTCAGGTCTGTCTTCAACTACGAGTTTCCGAGCTTGGCCGCTGGAATCGTGGGGCTATGTTTGACCACAATCTTGACGCTCCGTGGTGCCATGGCAAGCGATTCATCGGAAGCATCTGGTCTTCTGAACATCCCCGTTCGCAATCGAATCCCCAGCACGAACAAATCTGATTGACCCTTCCACGAGTTGAAGTCCGGCTGGTCTTCTCTTTCGTGAGGAGACCAGGCCGTTCTCTGGCCGCCGTTCAACTTCTGCCCTTCGGGCACTCTCTTCGTTTGCTTCTCTCTATTTCTTTCTCTGGGCCTGCCTTTGCCTTGACTCTCTCTCCCTCTCTCCACTTGTTGTACAAAGTCGTTCCGCGCCGGGGGAGACAAGTATGCACGGGAACGTGAGAGCCAAGGGGTCATCTTTGGCATTTAGTTTCCAACACGAGCGGTGACAATGCAGGCATTGGCCTCGGTCCCCATCAACGACACGAGAAGCGGACCAGCTCGAAGGACCGGACCAGCGGCACGCTCCTTTTCAACGCAAGGAAAGCCACTCCGAAGCTTCACGTGACACCCTCGAGCCCAATGACATTAGCCCTGAAACTCTTCTGAGCCGAACCTTACTAGGCAGGGATTGAGTTGGAGATAAGAACCTGGATTTGAAGATGCCCTCCGCCTGCACTTCATGTGTTCTAGTTGCTGACAGAAACAGCACGAGAACCGGCATCATTCGAATACCCTCGACTTCACACTGATGCCGAAGTGTCGTAGGAGGCCGCCGTACCATCTTCCGCTGCGGTGCTCGAAGCCGTGGAAGAACACGAGGAACCCGTGGAGCAGGAGTTCTCGGCGTAGTGTGCAGGGGGCAGGGCTTCGGTGCAATCGAAGCGGGCTGCAGACAAAGAGTCCATCATTATTCATCTTGAGACGTGCGTCGTGATTGTTCCCGCTGCTAGCAACCGCCAGTGGTGTGGTGAGAGCAATGCTGCATTGCTTCAGGTTGTTTGTTTGTTAGCTGTCCCTTTTGCACTGCGTTTTGGTGCTGTTGTAATTTCGCTCTTTGCGAGCATGACAGAGCTCATGTCGGGCTTTCGCGTTCAGGATTTAGATCTTGCCTTCTGCTTCTTGCTGTGGCTTGTGACGGTTTCGTGCAGCATATCTAGCAATAGCCTCACAGCACTACCACGCAGCTGGGAGTGCCAACCAGCAGCTTCTCTGTGGCGATCCTGGCATCGCTTCACCTTGACCTGGCGGGGGTAGAGGTCGTGCAGAGGTGCAATGATTGCAATGACAATGGGCCCATAGTGCCGCAGATGGAATATCGCTACGATCATAAGACCATCACCCGGCTTTCAGTACCTGCTCTATCATCCCCTTTCAGGAGAAGGTCTTGGAGCCGGAGAATACTTTGAAGGAGCCACTGCCCGGGAGAGCGGCTGCTGTCCTTTGTTATTGCCATACACCAAACAAACCTCAGCTGGTTTGCTTCTAGGACTGGACAGCCAAGGGCTTGACAAGAGCAGATTAACATGAAAACCCGAAACACAATCTGGTCGCCAGTCCGCCCTCACGAGTCAACTTAAATGGCAATTCGGCGGACCCCCACACACGGTCTTGAGAAATAGCGGTTCCATCCACCAGACCAGTAAATGCCCAGTACCAGTGAGAATTCTCGTGACAGTTTCTGCCTCGCTTGCCACTCAGTCACTAGGCCCTAGGCCTTACATGTTGAGCCAGCTGGGGCCTCCGGAAGTTGGGAACGGAACGGCCCGGAGGACCTGATAGACTTGGAGGCGCCAGCTGCGGGCGTGCACTTTGTCTCCGGGTCTGCCAGCTTGAACAGTTGGTGGCATGGGTTTGTTTATCGAATGTCATTTTGAAACTATGTCCAAGTAACACTACGGATTTCTTTTACATTCAGGGTGAAGGGATCGTGTCTGCCAGAAAGCCGCATTCCAGCACGTTGCTTCATTGTTTTGTCTTGTGCAGTCAAGATCACTGGAACAACCAAGTTCTGGCCTTGAATCCTTTGAAGACAGCCCACAGACGCCTTTCAAATCGCCACGAGTTCCTGGTGATTCTCGATTTCTAGTGGAAGAAGAGTATGGGGGGTGAGAACTCGTTCGAAAATGTACTGCAAGCAACCAATCAGACCATACCTTGGTGACTTGGACATGGGCGGCCAAGAGGATTGGGTCAGCTGCGCTGAGTGGTGTGCCATTCCTAACACGCTGGCACAGCCTTGGGTCAAAGGCAGAGTGTGAGCGAGGTTCAGTGTGGGATCAGGCGAGCAGACAGGGAGAAGAAAAGAGTTTCACCAGAGTAAGGAAGCAGAGCTCCACCGGCGAAGAGCAAAGACTAGACTAGACAGGGCAACTTTGTGCCCAGGCATTCCACGATGGTCCACGTCTATGTTCGCGAATAGATGAGAGCCCCTCCGAAAAACTGCCCAGCTTAGAAGGGGGATCAGGCGAGCAGACAGGGAGAAGAAAAGAGTTTCACCAGAGTAAGGAAGCAGAGCTCCACCGGCGAAGAGCAAAGACTAGACTAGACAGGGCAACTTTGTGCCCAGGCATTCCACGATGGTCCACGTCTATGTTCGCGAATAGATGAGAGCCCCTCCGAAAAACTGCCCAGCTTAGAAGGGGCCAGAAGCCAGCTCAATCATCCCAATGTGGTAGGCCACTGTCGCTACTAGTCACTGGTGTGTGCTGGCTCTACCAGGGACATGGGGCTAGGTGTGACCCCGAGACTTGAATTCTGGGTAGCGAAGCTGTGGGGTGAGAAACACGGCTTGTGCGGGGAACGAGCATGGCCGGCCACGGCCGGCCTAAGCTGTATCCTTTGACCGGGTATCTGCTCAATTGTTATTTACACCCAACAACCCCCTGGATGCAACGGCAAACGGCAAAGAGAGAGAGAGAGAGAGAGAGAGAGAGCCCCTTATGCCTTATGCCTTGGCGAAGAAGAGACAGAGAGAGAGGACCGGATGCCTTGGATTACGGTATTACAGACTGCCGTGACATGGGCAGTAGAGGGGCCCACAAAGGACGATCAAAGTGCCGTCCGAGAGCCAGGACGACCAGCTGAAGGCCTGGCAACATGAGAGAGGGGGAGACAGTTGGAGAAATTTGCTGAAGCTGCGCAGAAGAATTTTGAGCTACGTGCTCGACAGCATTTCTTCTTGCAAAACAGTCACAAATCGCAGATCCTTCGCCTCTCTGGTTTGGAGTCGCTTGGCTCTCCCGCATGTCGTTGGAGTTCGTCACCACGTAGGTGACGAAAATGCAGGATCATGAGTTCTGTACACTCTCTCTCGCCGCAGGCCAACAACTTCTCTTGTCGAAGTTTGAAAGACAAGGCCATACACAGGGAGGTGGTCCTGCAGAAGAAGGCCGAAGCTCTGCAGCTGTAGGCTAGACCGCAAGAGCAAACAATGACAGTAGGATTACCTGGCACAGTGCTGGCATGCACCCCTCTTCTCGTGACCCGAAGGCTCTGAGATATTTATCCGAGCACCGGAGTATTTCTGTGGCACCGGCGAAAGTGGTCGCGGCCATCAACCAGGACGTAGAACACGAGCCACGGGCTGAAAACCACCCGGCTTGAAAGGCGTTAAAGCATTGGCTCGAGTGCTTTCGGAAGCGACGAAGCGTAGCCTGCTTCACCAACTCTTCTCTGCAGTCATAGCAACCTGTCACCGTTCTGCACGAGTATCGATGACACTGCTCTTCTTTACCTCTTGTGCAGTACCAACGCCACTACGACGTTTACCATTTCTATTGCGGCCGCATGTGCCGGAATGTGCCGGAGCTCGAAAGCTTTGAACCCTCAAAGCCTGCCCTGCAGCAAGCTCGTCAACTTGCCGAATAGCAGGAAGAGGATATTCCGCAACAGCTGACCGTGAAGGTGGACGATTCCCACGCAGAGCACTTTCACAACAACGTCACCGTGTGCTTTGACTTTGGGTTCACTCGCGGTGTGGGGTTTGCTGGAAGATTTTGCGGCATTATAATCTGGTGGGCAGCAAATGCGAGTTCCTGTGTGCTTCATTCAGCCTGACCGCTTGCCCTAGCTAGGCAGCTACTGCAAGGCACCTCTGCAAGTCCCGACGCTTGCTATTCCCAAGCAGCGCTTACCGCTTGAGCCCATGTGAGCTTGCAATCCGCCCAGGTTCGACTGTGTGTTCCGGACGATGCCACTTTGGCTCACTGTCCTTCTCCTGATCTTGACCAGGACAGTTCTCTGTTCGGGTTTTTGGGCCGAGCCGGAACCAGCGCTGGGCTCTTCCCAGGATCGAACCGATCGGCCTCAAGTCGCTCTTGCGCGAGGATGAGCTCCCACGCTGAAAAATGGGGGCCCCCAGACCGGCGCTTCAACCCGAAACCCGAAGCCACTCCTCAGGCCGGAGATTGTGAACGGCTCCCTCGGTACTTTGGGCCTGGAGCTTAACTTTGCAATCGCAGCAGTTTCGGGTGTCCGGATGTCTCGGGGTGTTCTCCTCTGAGCTTGCTGCGATGGTTCAACATGTACAGACTTTCCCGTCCGGGTCCTCTTCAGAATCGAAGCTTACCCCAGTTTCCGTTGGTCTTAACATGTCAGGCCACTTGCGCATCTCGGTCGTCGGGCGATTCTCGCTGACCCAGACGCTTCGGCAGAAAGCCGAGGGCCACGTTCAAGCTATTTCATTTAATCCCTTTCTGGTTTCCGGCACGTCGACATTGACAAACCCTGGTCTTATATATAGCCGAGGCTTTCTTATTCGCGTAGTCGTCACTTGCATGTGTGCATACAGAAGAAGATGCACCACAGGACCGACGACAGGCACTTGATAATTCAAGAGCTACCTGCAAGCGGCACTGAGGAGTATCTTCCTGCAAGCTTCTATGAAGGTGTTTTCCTGCTGCGCAAAGCCTGTAAGAGTAAAGGGTGCGACCCGAGGGCTATAGAGGGACCTTGAGGGTCTAAGCCTAGGCACCACCAGGCCACAGGGCCCGGGTGTCGAAAGTTTTACAAGGATCAAAAGAACCTAAACGTTTCCCTTTTTGCCTTTTCCCAGGGCCACCGGCCTAGAGCCATTTGAGCCTGGTCTGCCCCATTCTGGCCCGCGAACAAACCGCCGTGGAAACCCAGGGCGCGAACGTGAAGGAAGATGCAAGCAAAAACTTGTTCACATCTATCACTGGCAAGTCCAGAAAATATCTCAAGATCAGAACAGTTAAAGCCATCAAGCACTACTGCTTACGAGATGTTCCGTGCATGCATGCATGTATGTGCAACATATATGCATGTCTAACATCGCTAGCATCTGTATCCGTGTTATATATATATATAAGCCACGTTGTATGTATATGCCTTATATGCCGGTGCTCTTATGAACAACCTCTAAGTCGTATCTGAAGATCAAAACGAGCATTATCACAGGCTAACAGATAGATTGCTATGTAGGCCGCCAGCAGATGTGTAGGCATGTGCTAAATGATGAGGACCTTGAGTTTTGTAAGTGTAGTCGCCGACAATGCTTGCTGCATGGCTAGAGTAATGCGCTTTGCTCTAAACAGTGTGCCTGTTTGTTGCCGTAAACCTCGCCTGACGTTGTCGAGTGCGAGCGCAAAAAAAGTGTTTGGGATCCAGTCATTCTTGAAACGGTTTGGGGCTTGCCACCCATCATCCCGTGTTGAAGAAGTTAAGGGTGAATAGCTAGGGATAGGGTTGGCAATGTTTTGGGCATCATGCAGCCCTGTCAAGCTTCTTTGTGGCAATAGGTAGTTTAAGCAGTTTGGACTTCCCACCCGTCATTTCCTAATCTGCTTTGGGCCAACAGCTGGTGCAAGAGTTTGGGGTTTCTGCGATCAAGTCAAAAAACTGGTAAACAACTTGGTTTTGCCGTGCATCATATCCCCTTCATTGGAGCTTAAAGTCTTGGGGGCCCAGTCATGTTTTATTGGGCTTGGGGTTTGCCACGCATCATCTCCTGTTGAGCTGTTGTTTTAAGGTTAGATGTGTTTTGCTAGGTTCGGGGATGCTTCTGGGCGAGATTCAGCGCTGTCCAGATGCTCCATGGTAACTTTCTCATTTCAGCAGTTTCATCACATTATGCTGAGGTTTAGATTAGGTCTTTGGGTTTGCCAGATCTGCCTTGTGTCATATCCCCTCCGGATTTGGGTCTGAGGTGTTGTTGAAACCTCCTACATCTCCCGCAAGTTTGGGCCGGTCACCCTTGTCTCCTTCCATCATACTGTGCCGAAATTTTGGTGTTCGTCTGGATTGCTGTTGTCGGCACTTCTTGTTCGAGTGTGGAAGGCCGGTAACCCCGTCACCCCAGTTAGCGTTAAGAACTTGCTCTACTAGCTTGGGCCTGAAGAGCTTGCGACCTAACATCTCATGTTAAGATTCAGTTTAAGGGCTGGGACTTGAGGGTGTCATGATTTGTTTTCGGGTCTCGGAGTGTGCACTCTTTAGAGATGTGGGTTGAGATCTAACATCACGAGTTGGGGTCTGGGAGGGCGTTTAGGTTCCAGGGTTTGCCATCCATCACACTCCTCGTTTTTGTTCAGTTGCTCCTTGGTTTTCCGCGGCACGAAGGCCCAGTCCCCTCATTCAGGCTTTAACTTTAAAGGGTATGCCACCCATCACCTTCTTTAAGGCTCAAAGTTTCGGATTTGTCATCCATCACATCTCAATAGACCTTGGGGATGCTTTGGGCAGTCTAGAGCGAACAGGGATCCATCATCTTGCAGTCAAGGCTTAGTTTCTCCATTTGCCATCTACAATCTCGTGTCAGAATTTGGAATTTGGAATACATGGAGTCTATTACCCTCTTTCGTGTTTAAGGTTTGCCAACTATCATCCTGTGGGGGGTGTTGAGACTCCATCCAATTAACCGACAGCGGCCCCCAGGACCCGTTTAGCATGTGCGTGGGTCCAGTTTAGACCCTCGGGATCAACATGTTTCTGTAGGTGTTTGGGTTAATGCTGTGTCCGAACATGACGCGACGTGCGAAAACTTGTGTAAAAACGTTTTACTTGGCGAGAAATCAGCCTTACACTCTCCAGATCTTTCAGCAGAGGATCTTGGGGACCAACCTGGGCTGGACCTACGAGCGGCTTGGATTCGCATGCAATGCAGTCACGGCGCCAAAACGTTCCAAGACCAGGCTCCTCTACATACCCTTCCTGCTGCCCTTCGTGGCCGCGGGCTGCGCTTCGCTCCTGGTCTTCCGAAAGGCTCTGCGGGTTCCCGGCTGCAACGGTTCATCACTTCGGAAATCGTGTAATGTAGTGTGCAAACTCCCACCCCACCTCTGAGACTCTAAGCGACCGAAACATGACTGAAGCACGCAAAAAACTCTGCAGGTCTGTAAGTTTCATATGAAGCCTTAGTGTTGTGGCAAAAAAGTGTTTTTAGTTGAGAGATGATACGTTGCATGTTGACAGCCTGCGAAATGCAGTGTGGTCTGTGAAGACCAGTGGACGTAGATTGGTGCGAAGGGTGCACCTTTTCTTCTTGTCTCCTTAGGTTATGAACGCTCTGAGTCGTGATTACAGCATTCCGATGCAGGTTTGCAAGCCCAATTGAATTCTGTGAAAACTCGCTTGTAGGCATCGATCCTAGCCATGCGAGAGGGAGACAAGGGCTGGTCTTGCATAACATTCAGGGAATGTTCAGGGAAGGTATCTAGGCTCCAAGGCTAGGCAGGACCACTTCTGCTGATAGGAGCTAGAAACCTCGCCGGGGACGATCATCGCTGGTGTGGCGCAACGCATCAAAGGCCCGGCCGTGGCTTTGCAGCTGGGCAAAAGTTCGGCCATAGATACAGGTGCCTGCTTGAGGATTACGGATTACGTGATGGGCCAAAATCTTTAAAAATCCTGGACAGTCGGGATTTGGAAGAGACAGTGGTTCGGGCTAGGGAAAGCCAGGCCCCTGCCCACGACAGCTTGGTTTGTTCTGTACATGCAGATTGGTAAGCTGCAGTTGAAATGGGTGCTTTTGCAGGTTCACATGATTTTGGCGGCAGTCGAGTGCTCACAGGGCTCGCATGCGAAGCTGTTTTACGGCTTGTGATTTGTTGTTTGTCGATGCTGCCTGGCTTGTGCAGCTCTGAAAGTTACCGGCCTGGGTGTCGTCCACTCGATGCTCAATCTCCCCGGCATTACGTTTCCCTGTCCTCGATACCCTGTGTTTTTCGATTCTGGGTTGTCCGGGCGGCTCGCTCAAACAATGCGACTGGGCCGTGCTTTTCGAGCTTTGTCCCTTCACCTGAGGAGTGGTGCCTTGATGTTGGTGGAGCTGCTTCGGACCAGCGATGCTCTCAAGGACTGGCGCGACTTGATGTCGGACCTCTGAGGTACGTATGACATCGTTCTTGCATGGGCAGCTCCCGGAAGGGCTGGACTAGGGCGGGGCCGGGCAGGTGTGTCCTTCGAAGGTCTGAGGCTTCAGAAACCAGGTTAAAGCTAAGTCGGCGCAGGAGCTCTTTCTACATCTCGGGTGATAAGTTGCCTGTTCGACCATGCCACGCTTCGTCGAGCAGATCTCTTTGTCGTCGTTTGTTGCTCCACAAGTAGAATGTCACGCCTTGTTTTGAGGATGCCCCGGCTGCCATCATCGGGACACGCTTGTCAGAGACACTGTCGCACGGGCAGCGCAGCAGCTCTTAGTGGACGCACTTTTGATCCTTGCAGTGTTCAGCCATGTCCTAAAATTCGAACCATGGCGTCGCCACTAGGACACTAGGATGAGTGCAGCAAGCTGGTGTCTGAGGTTCGTGGCCCTCGCGTTTCCCTTGGGGGCGCTGGGCTCCTTCTTCTCGGGCTCGACGACAGTGAGCAACCTGACCTTCACTCAGGTGCAGAAGGCGGGGTTCCCTGCACCTGGGTGGTGTCTGGCTGAGGTGGCCAATCGGTTCAGACCAGAGTTGTAGAATGTCGTATTGGCATTGAAGGTTCCGAATGGCAGAACGATCATAACGCAGAATGGGCAGCAAAAGTGTGTAGCCTTTTCTTGTTTCGCAAGTCAGTCTTTCCGTTTCCCCAGCCGCACAAGAGAGGTCGCTGCGGACACTCTCGGCATCTCCCCGACCGGATTGATCGGCCCTCCAGACGGCAATGGCGATTGCCACAAGTCGTGGAAACCATAGCTTGTAGACTCCGCAAAGCCTGTCTTCCAGAGTTGACTGCATAGCATAGTCTATAGCCTATAGCTTCAGCTGACAGCACTCCACCGCACGAGCCGCGTGGAGCCCGAAGCACAAAGAACCGACCCAGACCCTGGACTTGGTACATTAGACCCCGCTGCATGCGGACATTTTCAAGTTGAACATCCGGACCGTGAACTGTCCTGAACCCAGAAGCCAGCGACATGACTGACCTTAAAGCCCTGAACCTTCTGAAACTTGAAGTGCCCAGACAAGGTCTGCAGCTATGTGGTGCCTCCAGCGGGAGCCCAGATAAAGATTGACAGGGAGATTGCGAATTTTGACTTTGCGTTTCTGTGTTTCAGGGTCGGAGACATTTGGATATACCTGCCTGTAGGAAGAGCTGTACTCGCCGGTGTGTGTGTGTGTGTGTGTGTGTGTGTTGTGTCTGTGTTGTTTGTGTTGTTTGTGTTGTCTGTGTTGCCTGTGTCTGTCTGTGTCTGTCTGTGTCTGTCTGTGTCTGTCTGTGTCTTGTCTGTGTCTGTCTGTCTGTCTCTGTCTGTCTGTCTCTGTGTATGTGTGTGTGTGTGTGTCTGTGTGTGTGTGTGTGTCTGTCTGTGTGTGTCTGTCTGTGTCTCTGTGTCTGTGTGTGTCTGTCTGTGTGTGTGTGTCTCTGTGTGTGTGTCTGTCTGTGTCTGTGTCTGTCTGTGTGTCTGTGTCTGTCTGTGTGTGTGTCTGTCTGTGTGTGTGTCTGTCTGTGTGTGTGTCTGTCTGTGTGTGTGTCTGTCTGTGTGTGTGTCTGTCTGTGTGTGTGTCTGTCTGTGTGTGTCTGTGTGTGTGTGTGTGTGTCTGTCTGTGTGTGTCTGTTTGTGTGTGTCTGTCTGTGTGTGTGTCTGTCTGTGTGCGTCTGTCTGTGTGTGTCTGTCTGTGTCTCTGTGTCTCTGTGTGTCTGTCTGTGCGTGCGTGCGTGCGTGGGTGGGTGGGTGGGTGGGTGGGTGGGTGTGTGTGTGTGTGCACGACTGTACATGCTGTCCGACTGAGCCTTTCAAAGTATTCAAGTGCTGCTGAGAATTGCTCGCTCAGTCTTGCACCAACGAATACACTGAACAAGAGCTGGTGATATCCAACGGGAGGCCGCTGGACGTACCCGGACAAAAGCCGCCCAAAGTACCCGAAAAGACTGCTGTTGGTACCACCGTTGGCCTCCAGTGAAACTGCACGGTTACTGCAATCTGTGTTGTTTTGTCTGGTCTTGTCTGTCTTCCGCAGCATCAGTTCGTGCCGAGCCAAAGTGTGTGTCGTTCTGGTTTGCCCGAATTTGGGGCCAGATCAGAGTGGGCGAACGCCCAAGCCCGCATTCGCGGATGACAGCTCTAATGCTGCAGGCTGAATGTCATTGTGCAATCATCATCATGTGTTATAGGTTCATTTTCTTGAGTTGACTGATGCCTTTCACTACGTTCACCTCGGACTGGCGTTTGCAAGTGAATCTCTCAGACGCTCGTTTGCCACTGACTGCTCTTTCAGAGGGTTGCTGGTGATGGGCCTAGGCAACGCGACTCACGCAGGATTCAGGCAGTGAGTGCGCAAGTGGTTGAGCCTGCCAGTGTCGTAGAATGTTTCAGGGATCTGTTCCCATAGGCCCGACGCATGAGGTGGCTTTATGGATTCTTGGACTGCTTACAGCACATGTAGATTTCAGCTTTCAAGTGCTTACGCTGCTTTCCTAATCTGTGCATAGGATGCTCATCGACTCCCGTACGGGACAACGCATCGGGCCCTGCGCGCCCTCTTTTGCAGCCTTGCCACCTCCTACGCCCTATGCTCCAATGCTTGTGAGCAGCTTGCCCATGGAGAAGCCCAAGAAAAAGAAGATGTCTTATTCTTCCTCATCCTCGTCCTCTCATAGTTCTACCTCCACCGACACCTTGCGACGCAAATTGCGAAAACTGGAGAAGGCCAAAGCGCAGTCCTCCCATCAGAAGGACACGCGTCGCACTAAGCAGCCGGCCAAACACCGAGGCTCCAGAAGCACGAAGCCCCGGCATGCTTCTCCTGATGGGAAGCGCGATCATATGGATAGCAGGTCACCCCCGAAGGCTTCAAGGCGCTCCCTGTCTGAGGATCGGGACAGGTACCGGCGTCATCTGCCGGCCCATCACTGCACCGACGCAGCCGAAGCTAGGCTCATCCTTGTGCTTGGACCTGGTGACACGGCACCTACAACAATGCCTCCGCCGGTGCAGCCTCCCCCCGTGCACCCAAGTTGGCTTCAGGGACCACCTCCGAGCCTTTGCGGACCTGGACCATGGAATGCCAGCATGCACTCCTGGGGCAACATGGGTTGCCAGGCACCGGCACCTCAGCACCTTTTTCCACGGCTTCCCGTTCCGCCTGTGCCACGTTTTGACCGGAAGCAACCGCAAACCCCGGCAGGGGATTCGCAGCACCTTCGCAACCGCCGCCAGGGGTATCATGAGGCTTGGTCGGCCAAAAGACGAGAGGCGGCTGCTGAGCCAACCCTTTCAGGTATGCCGGGTTGTTTTCAGGGGCCTGCGTTGATCTTTACTAAGATCTGTGGCTAACCCTTACATGCCCTTACCACCCTAACCCTTAAAGACTTCCCACAGCCGAGCGAACGCAGCGGCAGAGCTGCTGCTGCATGAGAAACCACAGCTCTTCGCCGTGGACGTGGACCAGTCCCAAGAGCTTGCATATGAGTTTGCTGTTTCTGAGCCGTCCATGCCGACCTCCCTAGCCAAAGAACTTGCTCATCTTTGCCTTGCTTCGGGAATAACTGGAAGTGCATTACAGTTGCAGGCGATCCGCACTTTTGAAATGTCGGATGCATACCAGTGCATCGTTGCACCATCGCAGACACTCCAAACACCAGTGTTTGGGGCCACCCACTACTACCCTGTGTTTTCTGCCACGGCGCGGACATAAGCACTGCAACGGCAATTTTTTGGAAAATGCTCGTCAGGCCTACAGTGCCGGGCTCAGGCCTGGGAGCCGGCTGCGATGCAGACTTCCCATCACACCTGCTTCCATTGCCAAGCCGCAGTGGGAGATATGGACTTGGGCACAGTTCGCCAGGCTGTGGAACGAGAGTTGAAAATCTAGTTGCCACACCAGGCATCACTCCTGGGGGCCATACTCGGCCTCTGCAGCCTGATCCCTGCGCCTCATCCGCCGGCAACGTTCATACCCCTCTCCCTCCTGTGTCTTTGCCCATTCCTGAAGATTGGGTCGAGGATACCGGTTATCTTCAGCTCCGACGCAGCATCGGCAACTTGTCTTGCCCCAAACATGTCATGTCATCAGCTTGGGCCAGAGAACGAGGGATCGCTGGCATTCCTGTTGCCAGTTTGCATCCTTCACATTTCTTGTACCAGGGATGGAACAGCTACTGGCAAAGATGGATTGCTCAAGGCAAGGAAGTCTACTTTGTGGTTTCCAGAGCCAAGCCCGAAATGGTGCTAACTTGTCGGTGAGCTTCTCACCCAGATTCGCAATCAAGCAGTAGACATTGATGCAGCTGCTACCAACCATGCAGTCCAGAGCCAAACTTCACAGGCCAAGGATCTGGCGGTTAAAGGACTTGCACAACATCTGGTTGAATGTTTGAAACATAAGTTGCCTGTGGAAACCGATCGAAGAATCACAGGCCCGAACTGCTTGCACTCATTTTGTTTCCCTGCGAGGAAACAAGCGCACCATGCGCACCGCAGTGCAATCGGCAATGCAAACACATGTTTGCATCTGAGATAGCCCTGGTTCTCCCACAGCTTGTGTGTGCGTAAACGCCTGGACATGCCGACTGCAAGGCGTAGCAATTTCCGCAGCTTTCGTGTCAGTGCAGGGGGTCCCAGGTCTGCTACTCATGCTGGGGCCAACGAAGACCATGAGTAGCAGACGTGTAAACGTACAGGGAGTACCTGGGTAGCTAAGTCCGCAGCTGGTTTCCTCAACGGGGACAAAACCCATATCCGCGCAACGTGTTACATGTTGCTGCCAGCATTGCACTTGACAGACAGCGGCATAATGCGGCATATGGCATTCCTTGTGTCTGACACGACGACGACGCGGAGGGACGGGACCCTAATCCCTCGACACATTCCATTCCTTGGGTCTGGAATGAGGGACCGAAGCCCATCCCATTCTGGGCCAGAAACCTAGCCCATGACGACGACCTGTTGCAGTCTGTCAAAGTCTCGTTTGTCCTGTCTGTTTTTCTTCGCATGAGTTCGTGCCTAGCCAGTGTCAGTGTGTGTGTGTGTGTGTGTGTCACTTTTCGATTTTGGCGTGTCACATCACAGCTGTGGAAAACTGTCGCACTACGTCACATGAATGCGCAATGGCACTGAAACTGCGCTTTTAAGCTGAACCGCGGGAATGCCAAAAAATGCAGGCCTACGGAGACTTGCATTTCCCGAAAGCTCGGGCAGAAGTCCGTTTTGGTCATGAATTCACAGCCACGGCACAAGCAGAAGAGTCATTGGAAGGGTCATTCTTGAGAGCCTGTCTAGGAATGCTTTTTGCCTCTCCAACATCATCGCAGCCACTGCGGTGATCGGCCTCCAGGTCCAGGAAAACATTGGGGAAAGCATTGTGAAGCGGCAGTAGGATGTGTTCAGGGGCTCTTTTTGAAAAGTTAGGCTGGGCGACACCTGGCGATTGGAGTTTGTTGGTGGTTGAAGGTCTGGAGTCCGGAGTGGCTGGCACAGGTTCCAGCAGCCGTTGGGTGTGGCATAGCAGCTTTCTTGATCAATTGTCTGGCACTGCTTGTCGAAATGCGTCCATGACCCTTACACCTAGTGCGAATGACCCCATGGAGCCTGGTACCCAACACAACACAGTGACATAAAATGACAAGACAGATTGCTGTGTGCAGGTGCCGGAGGGCATGATCGTGAAGCGCGTCCTGAAGCCCGTGTGCGCCCAATTCATCATTTGCACCTTGGTTCTTTTGCCATTTATTTATGCCTGATCAAAAGGGTCGGAGGAGAACAAGGTAGACATTTCAAGCACAATTGTCGAGTTAGTGACCAGTTCATTAGTTAGTGGATATGGAATCGCACGCTGGTCCTGTTGCATTGCTCCAGTGCAGACTCTTGGAAATCAGGCAGAGAGGCCCCAGGTACTCTTCCGGGTCTGTCGGAGTCTTGCACTTTTTCAAAGACACCGGCCTTTGCTGCGACAACGCGCAGCCGGTCGTCCTGGAATAGCGATCTTTTCTTGCTTGAATCATCCCGAAACCCTTCCTTGAAGTGTTAAGTTCCAAGCCCACCTGGTGGCACTCGCATCCCTATGGGAACCGGCGAGATAGCTGGGTGCAGCTTGGATTGTTTCCTTGCCGGGCAGCTGAATTCTGGGGCACGTACATCGATGCATCAGAACATGATATGTGAACGAGCTTCGGGAGAGTTTCTTGCGGGGAAGTCATGTTGGCGATAAGCACAGGCACCCAGTTTGCGAGAGTTTAGGATGACTGGTGATGTGTGTTGATGTCCGCACAGAGAGAGCATGCCCTGTTTGTTTGTCGGTTTTGCTGCCATGAGTTAAACTCAGAGCAGGAAGACTGCCACATTTGTTGTTGAGACAGCCCTTAGTCGCAGGAGGACATTTTATCAAGACAGGTCGTGGGAACACGGCCGCACCGTCAGCTTGGCTCAGGCTGCAGTCAACGCTGCAACACGATGCAACTTTAGCATCTGAGCCCAGCACATCTCCGACTAGGCTTTTCAGAGGTGAACGTTGTCGGTGATCCTTGGCACCTGCGCCGTGAACACACTTCATGGCGCAGGCGAAGAGTCAGTTCGCCCCCATACCTTTGAATTATCAACGCAAGCGGCTGCATTTCCAAGTTCTGGACGGTGCCAGTGCTGCTGATAGGGGATGAATCTAGTACAAGTCCAGCTATGTTCAGTGACGCCTTCGCCCCTGGGCCCTAAACGCTGAATGTTAAATGGCTCTGAGCGGGAGTTGGTTTGAGAAGTCGGACCTTGAGTGTCCGGGCCTAGGGATCCCGGGGATCCCAGATTCGACTCCGTTCCTGGCACCAGAGGCCCACGTCCTCAATCTGCCACCCTCCCCTTCTTGGGATGTCTAGACTGAGTCTTCGGTGCCTGTCCATGACCAGGCGGGCCCAAATTCTGAAAGACCTAGCTGCGACGAGGTTGACGAGACAAACAGAGCTACATGCAGGTCACAGTCTCCCTTGAGCATGCCAGGACCAAGACCCTTATAAGCCCTCACAACGTGACGCACGATCCCTTTGGAAAGGTGTCATTTCTCGCTGCCATTTGCTGCACCCACTCAGCGAAAACTCGCGGAGCCAGGCCAAGCCAGCCATGCAGGAGCCAATGGGCCATTAAAGAAAGGACGGTTGTCGGGCACATCGTGCATAGCACTTTTTTGCATTACCTGGTGCATAGCTCTTTTCGCTTGAGACGACCGCTGTATACTGCGACCTGAGCAACATAAAGCTTGAGTTTCGCCCGTCGCAGCATTCACAGTGCGCTATGGCCACTATGAGTCACTTGCCGCATGTCCCAGCTGCACCGATGGCCTTGAAGCTTATCTGCACAGGTTTCAGATCATCAGTATGCAGATTGTCTTGAGAGGTCCGATCTAGGAGCGTAACAGTGACTGTGACAAGGGTTGCTTTGCACCGCATGGATTTGCAGCTGCTGTAGCTACCATTTCTTTGCGTACGGAATTCGAACCTCATGGCATGACAACGAGATGTCAAGCCCTATCATTGATTTTCCTGGTGGCTGCAATGAGGTTTTGACCCCTAGACCCTTCATTATGTGTCTCTGCATTATCCCCCCGAAGGCGTGTGGAGCTGTTTCGAGGAAAAGGAGCTATCATTGTAACCTAAATGCATGCCCTGATTCCTTTCCCGGACACAATTTCACGCATTGGGTTGTTGAACGCTGCACTCTGAGGCTAGCAGGTCGTGACGGAAGTCGAAAGTGCCAGGAACCCAATCTGCTTTCAGACTGCATGTCCAAAATCAAGCCCTGCAGTTACGTACTAGGAGAGTCGCCTTTCTTCGCTGCAGTTGGGCTTGTATTTACACCACAAGGGTGAGACGGCTACAAGACCCGCAAAGCTGTGGGAGAAAGACATGCCGCGATGGGTCCACAACTTCGGGCCGGGAGAGGAAGGAGGAGCTGACAAGAAGGACCTGCTCGGAAACAAGGGGGCCAATCTGGCCGAGATGGCCTCCATTGGTTTGCCGGTGCCTGCTGGCTTCACGTTGACAACGGAGGTTTGCAGCTACTTTGAGCAGAACGGGGCCTTTCCAGACTCCCTCAAGGAAGAGGTGTTGAGTGCCTTGACACTTGTGGAAAAGCGAACAGGCCTGAAGTTCGGTGATTCCACGAACCCGCTTCTGGTGGCCGTGCGCTCAGGCGCTCCACCGTCAATGCCTGGCATGATGGACACGGTCTTGAATGTTGGCTTAAACTCCAAGACGGTGGAAGCCATGTCAGAGAAATATGGCGATGCCCGTTTTGCTTTGGACACCTACAGGCGTTTCATTCAGATGTATGCCGATGTGGTGCTCGGTCTCGACGTGAACTTTGAAGAGATCCTGGGACGAACAAAGAAACGCCGCGGAGTGAAACACGACTACGAGCTCGAGGAAGAGGACTTGGAGAAGCTTGTGCGAGACTACAAGACCCGGATTTTCGTGCAGCTTGGCCATGAGTTTCCAACAGATCCTTTGGAGCAGCTTTGGGGAGCGGTGAGCGCGGTTTTCAAGTCATGGTCCAATCCCCGGGCCAAGACCTACCGGGAACTGCATGGCATCCCAGACAAGTGGGGCACTGCGGTGAATGTTCAGGCCATGGTCTTTAGGAACATGGGCAACGATTGTGCCACGGGTGTAGCCTTCACTAGAAATCCTGCCACTGGGGACAACCACTTCTATGGGGAGTTCCTTGTCAATGCTCAGGGTGAGGATATGGTGGCCGGTATCCGTACGCCACGCGAGCTCACCCTGCAAGCTCGACTGGTTCATGGTAGTGAGCTTCCTTTTTGGAAGAACTCATGCCCAACATGTTCCGGGAGCTCGTGGCTGTACGAGAGCAGCTCGAGAAGCACTACCGGGACATGCACGAGATCGAGTTCACAATTCAGAAGGGCAAGCTGTTCATGTTGCAGACCCGCTCGGGCAAGAGGACCACACCTGCAGCAATCCGGATCGCCGTCGACATGGCCAGTGAAGGTGCGGGGGTTCCGGGTTGAGACGAACATACTATAACAGCCACAATGCATCTTCTGTGCAGAACCTCTAACGTGCATCCTGCTTCGCTATTGCCAGGCTTCATCTCCAAGGAGGAGGCCATCATGCGCCTGAAGCCGCAGCTGCTGGAGCACTTGCTCCACCCCACAATCGACCCCACTGCGAATAAGACGGTGATCACCAAGGCACGGTGACGGTAAGAGAAGGTGTGTAGTAACCATGAGAGCGGTGTGCGCTGTGCGACTCCATCATTCCCCCTGTGCCCTTGTGTTTGACCAGCCTCCACAGTCTAGAGCGGGCTTTCATTGGCTGTTTCATCGACAGGGTCTGCCCGCATCGCCCGGCGCTGCAGCTGGAAAAGCCGTCTTCTGTGCTGACGAGGCGCGAAATGCAGTCTCGGAGGGTAGCCGTGGATCCAGTCGTCAAGACATGACAGACTCAAACGAGCCTCATGGGTTGTGTGTATGCTTTTCTTGCCTCTCTGCACAGGCCTTGCGTCGGGCCAATGACGGGGAGCAAGTCATCCTCGTGCGAAGCGAGACAAGCCCTGATGACATCCACGGGATTCACGCCGCAGCCGGTGTGCTGACGATGACCGGCGGCATCACGAGCCATGCTGCTGTGGTGGCCCGTGGAATGGGCCGTCCGTGCATCGTGGGCGCTGGGCGGAGCTCGGGTGCCGATGCCGGTGCAGTGGACTTGGCCTCGAGGACGTTGCGGGTTGGCGATGTTGTGGTGAAGGAGGGCGAGAGGCTCAGCATCGATGGTGCCACAGGCGAGGTGATGCTCGGAGAGGTACCGACCCTGCCACCCACATCCACAGTGCTGGGAAAGCAGTTCCAGACACTCATGAAGTGGACCGACGAATTCCGTAGCATGCAGGTCCGTGCCAATGCGGAGACCATCGCAGACACCCGGCAAGCCAAGGAGTTCGGCGCCGAAGGCTTGGGCCTCGTCCGGACGGAGCACATGTTCTTTGGCGGGCGGCGCATTGTCGCCATGCGGCAGATGATCTTGGCCTCGGATGAACGGGAGCGTAAAGAGGCCCTGCACAAACTGCTCTTCATGCAGCGGGAGGACATGGTAGAGCTCTTTGAGATCATGAGCGGGCTTCCAGTCACCATCCGGTTGCTGGACCCTCCTCTGCATGAGTTCCTGCCACACACCGATTCCGAGCTGGCCGCCGTGGCTAGGGCGGCTGGATTGCCGCGGGAGCGAGTGAAGCGCCGTGCTGATGAGCTCAAGGAGTACGATCCGATGCTCGGGCACCGAGGCTGCCGCTTGGGCATCACCTACCCGGAGATCTGCGAGATGCAGGCGCGAGCCATCTTTGGAGCTGCTGCGCAGGTGAAGAACTGCTCGCCCAAGATCGAGGTCATGGTCCCTCTTGTCGCATCTTTGCAAGAGTTTAAGGCGATCAAAAAGATTGTTGACGCGACGGCAAAGGCCATCCAGGTGGAGGAAAATGTGAAGCTCCAGTACGGGGTTGGGAGCATGATCGAGTTGCCTCGGGCGTGCTTGCTAGCAGGACGGATAGCAGAGGAAGCCGAGTTCTTCAGCTTCGGCACCAACGACCTGACCCAGACAACGTATGGGCTGAGTCGAGATGATGTCGGGAACTTCATGAGCACCTACAAGTCCAAAGGCGTGATGGAAGAGGATCCCTTTGTCAGGCTTGATGAGGAGGGCGTCGGGGAGCTCATTAGCTTGGCCGTGGAGCGAGGGCGGAAGACGCGTCCCGGCATGGAGATTGGCATCTGCGGCGAGCAGGGTGGTGATCCATCTTCCATCGAGTCTTGCCAGAAGCTTGGCATCGGCTATGTGAGTTGCTCCCCGTATCGTTTGCCCATCGCGCGGCTTGCAGCAGCGCAAGCAGCGTTGAAGGAAAAAGGCTTCAAGGGCTTGGCCATCTCCACACAGGCTGCCAAGCCCCTCCGAACTTACTTTGGGGCCTGGTAGGGCGAGGCCACACTTCGATAAGTCGGAGCCGGTACTAGTGATTTGAATTGATTTCAATAATTCGGTTCATCTATCAGTGAGAGGCTGATCGGCCTCGCGCGCATGTTCACCATGAGTCATGAAGGCACTGTGGCAACCTGCACGGCTCACCATTCAAAGGATATGGCCCGGCCAGTTTCGTAGTGCATCAGACAATTTTGCCTCGTTGTTCCGCCGCGCTTTTGAAGCTTAAGTGTACAGCGCCACTCTCATGTGGACGAGGAGTTCTGGCTATGGAAATTCTCTCTGTAGATGTAGCTTAGCCTTCCATTTACATTGACATGTCGGCAACTGTCGGCAAAATCGCAGATTTGCGTGTGATGCCTCGCAAGCTTCAGCCTTCACTTGTCCTGACATGGTCCGGCCGGCGTCACTGAGCCATTGGCATGGTGCTTCGGCTCAGGTATGTCACGACATGGAACGCGTGGAAAAGGCATGAGCTCGACAAGGCCTGCCCGACAGCTTTCCAGCAGTAGACCCAAAATTATGTCAGCAGCGCAGCTTCAACCTTGCTCTAATGTGTGGCTGTAGGATGCTGTAGGAATGGTCTTTCTCTCGAATCGGAACCACATAAACTCCTCTCAAGCTCGCCACTTCAGATTATCTCATTCGCGCAGCTTCTCTGACATGATTGTCTTGTTCTTATGACTAGACACGTGAGATCACGTGAGCCCGCATCCAGCTCATATCATCTGTGCATTGATTGGCTCAGCACGAAGCTCCTTTTGCAGGCTGTTTGGGAAACACGGCTTCCTTTCTGAACATGTTCAAGCACGACAGCGCTACACACAAGCCATGATTATATACTCTTTAAGCATCCCCACTCCCCCATGTACTGAAGCTAGAGCGTTTTAAACAAGTGGTCGTGTTTGTGTGCAAACCAAGTTTAGACATCCCGCATGGTAGGGCGATGACGCGTCTATAAGCTCTAAAGTTGATCTCTGGGGCCGGGAGCGGGTGGGGGGGCCTGGGCTGGGACGGTGGCTGCGGCCAGGGGCAAAGGGGGGTCGGGGTGCTTTCGGGAGTATAAAAAATCATAAAAAGATTTTAAAATATCATAAAAACATCATAAGACATGTAAATTCCTCGGGTGTTTATGTGAAAACCACCCCTCCCCGTCCTCCGCCCCCCACCGTCTCTCTCCCCGCTCAACCACCCACCACCCAACCCCCCCTCTGCACGCCTTGCGCCCCAGCCCCCTCCGCCACGCACCCCCCCCCCGTGTGCGGCTTAAATGGGGTATTATCGCCAGCTGAAACTGTGGGTTTTCACGCCTATAGTATTTAATATAGACAGGCAGATGGCGATTATATCCTGGGTCTGTTCGGTGGATGGTCCCGGGCCCGAATTAAATAATTTAAATAATTTAAATAATAATTTAAATCCTGGGGAGGGGGTCTGGGGGGGGTTCCGGGGCCCCGGGACCCTCCCCCAGGATTTAAATTATTTAAATTTTAAATTATTTAAATTATTTAATTGGGGCCGGGAATTAAATAATTTAAATAATTTAAATAATTTAAATAATTTAAATAATTTAAATAATTTAAATAATTTAAATCCTGGGGAGGGGGTCTGGGGGGGGTTCCGGGGCCCCGGGACCCTCCCCCAGGATTTAAATTATTTAAATTATTTAAATATTTAAATTATTTAATTGGGGCCGGGAATTAAATAATTTAAATAATTTAAATAATTTAAATCCTGGGGAGGGGGTCTGGGGGGGGTTCCGGGGCCCCGGGACCCTCCCCCAGGATTTAAATTATTTAAATTATTTAAATTATTTAATTGGGGCCGGGAATTAATATAGTTTAAATAATTTAAATAATTTAAATAATTTAAATAATTTAAATCCTGGGGAGGGGGTCTGGGGGGGGTTCCGGGGCCCCGGGACCCTCCCCCAGGATTTAAATTATTTAAATTATTTAAATTATTTAATTGGGGCCGGGAATTAAATAATTTAAATAATTTAAATAATTTACATAATTTAAATCCTGGGGAGGGGGTCTGGGGGGGGTTCCGGGGCCCCGGGACCCTCCCCCAGGATTTAAATTATTTACATTATTTAAATTATTTAATTGGGGCCGGGAATTAAATAATTTAAATAATTTAAATAATTTAAACAATTTAAATAATTTAAATAATTTAAATCCTGGGGAGGGGGTCTGGGGGGGGTTCCGGGGCACCGGGACCCTCCCCCAGGATTTAAATTATTTAAATTATTTAAACTATTTAAATTATTTAATTGGGGCCGGGAATTAAATAATTTAAATAATTTAAATCCGGGGGCCTCCCCCATATTTAAATTATTTAAATTATTTAATTGGGCCCGGGAATTAAATAATTTAAATAATTTAAATAATTTAAATCCTGGGGAGGGGGTCTGGGGGGGGTTCCGGGGCCCCGGGACCCTCCCCCAGGATTTAAATTATTTAAATTATTTAAATTATTTAATTGGGGCCGGGAATTAAATAATTTAAATAATTTAAATTATTTAAATCATTTAAATAATTTAAATCCTGGGGAGGGGGTCTGGGGGGGGTTCCGGGGCCCCGGGACCCTCCCCCAGGATTTAAATTATTTAAATTATTCAAATTATTTAAATTATTTAATTGGGGCCGGGAATTAAATAATTTAAATAATTTAAATAATTTAAATAATTTAAATCCTGGGGAGGGGGTCTGGGGGGGTTCCGGGGCCCCGGGACCCTCCCCCAGGATTTAAATTATTTAAATTATTTAAATTATTTATTTGGGGCCGGGAATTAAATAATTTAAATCCGGGGGCCTCCCCCATATTTAAATTATTTAAATTATTTAATTGGGCCCGGGAATTAATAAATAATGTAAATCCTGGGGAGGGGGTCTGGGGGGGGTTCCGGGGCCCCGGGACCCTCCCCCAGGATTTAAATTATTTAAATTATTTAAATTATTTAAATTAATTAATTGGGGCCGGGAATTAAATAATTTAAATAATTTAAATAATTTAAATCCTGGGGAGGGGGTCTGGGGGGGGTTCCGGGGCCCCGGGACCCTCCCCCATGATTTAAATTATTTAAATTATTTAAATTATTTAAATTATTTAAATTATTTAATTGGGGCCGGGAATTAAATAATTTAAATAATTTAAATAATTTAAATAATTTACATAATTTAAATAATTTAAATCCTGGGGAGGGGGTCTGGGGGGGGTTCCGGGGCCCCGGGACCCTCCCCCAGGATTTAAATTATTTAAATTATTTAATTGGGGCCGGGAATTAAATAATTTAAATAATTTAAATCCGGGGGCCTCCCCCATATTTAAATTATTTAAATTATTTAATTGGGCCCGGGAATTAAATAATTTAAATAATTTAAATCCTGGGGAGGGGGTCTGGGGGGGGTTCCGGGGCCCCGGGACCCTCCCCCAGGATTTAAATTATTTAAATTATTTAAATTATTTAAATTATTTAAATTATTTAAATTATTTAAATTATTTAATTCCCGGCCCCAATTAAATAATTTAAATAATTTAAATAATTTAGATATTTTAAATCCTGGGGGAGGGGGTGTGGGCGGGGTCCGGGGCAGGGAGTTAAATAATTTAAATATGGGGGAACCCCCTGGATTTAAATTAATTAATTCCGGGGGTCCCGGCCCTTTTCCAGGATTTAATTATTTAAATTACTTAAATGGGGCCGGGAAGTAAAACCCCACCTACCCTCCCTCACCCATCCCTGCCACCCACCGACCCTCAGCGCCCACCCAGCGTCCCAACCCCCACCCCCCCTTTCTCCCACTTCACCCTCCCTCCACCTGCTGCCCACCCTACCTCCCAAACACCCTCCCACCACCCTCTCACCCACCACTTCAAGGGCTAGGGATCCCACACATCTGCGGGCAAAATCTGGCGGAAGTGATCCGCCACCGAGCAAAAAGCCTGTAAACCAACAGATGTGCGAAATCCGTGGCCCTTTGTTTAATGCGGTATTTACAGGCTTTGTGCTCGGTGGCGGATCACTTCCGCCAGATTTTGCCCGCAGATGTGTGGGGTCCCTGGCCGTTGTTTTAACGCGGTATTTACAGGCTTTCTGCTCGGTCGCGGCTCGCAGGGATTAGGGGACACCCCTTGCGATTTGTGATTTTGGAACTTATTTGTTATAACAACCTTTAGGGGGAACACCACGACTTGCGATCTGTGATTTTGGGATCTGAGTTCTTACACACCTTCCCTCCACCCCCTGCCCACCCTACCTCCCAAACACCCTCCCACAACCCTCTCACCCACCACTTCAAGGGCTAGGGATCCCACACATCTGCGGGCAAAATCTGGCGGAAGTGATCCGCCACCGAGCAAAAAGCCTGTAAATACCGCATTAAAGACAGGGCCAGGGATTTCGCACATCTGTTGGCAAAAGCTGGCGGAAGTGAGCAGTCGGTACTTCCGCCAAAATTTGCCAACAGATGTGCGAAATCCCTGGCCCTTTGTTTAATGCGATATTTACAGGCTTTTTGCTCGGTGGCTGATCACTTCCGCCAGATTTTGCCCGCAGATGTGTGGGATCCCTGGCCGTTGTTTTAACGCGATATTTACAGGCTTTCTGCTCGGTCGCGGCTCGCAGGGATTAGGGGGACACCCCTTGCGCTCTTCGGTTTTCTGATCTGAGTTTTCACAAGACCTTAGGGGGACACCCCTTGCGATCTGTGATTTTGTGATCTGAGTTCTTACACAACCTTCCCTCCACCTCCTGCCCACCCTACCTCCCAACCACCCTCCCACCACCCTCTCACCCACCACTTCAAGGGCTAGGGATCCCACACATCTGCGGGCAAAATCTGGCGGAAGTGATCCGCCACCGAGCAAAAAGCCCGTAAATACCGCATTAAACAAAAAGGGCCAGGGATTTCGCACATCTGTTGGCAAAATCTGGCGGAAGTGAGCAGTCGGTACTTCCGCCAGAATTTGCCAACAGATGTGCGAAATCCGTGTCCCTTTGTTTAATGCGGTATTTACAGGCTTTTGGCTCGGTGGCGGATCACTTCCGCCAGATTTTGCCCGCAGATGTGTGGGATCCCTGGCCGTAGTTTTAACGCGGTATTTACAGGCTTTCTGCTCGCAGGGATTAGGAGGACACCCCTTGCGATTTGTGATTTTGGAACTTATTTTTTATAACAACCTTTAGGGGGACACCACTTGCGATCTGTGGTTTTCGGTTCTGAGTTTTCACAAAACCTTAGGGAGACACCCCTTGCGATCTGTGATTTCGGGATCTGAGTTCTTACAAAACCTTGGGGGGGACACCCCTTGCGATTTGCGGCGTTGGAATTCATTTGTTATAAAAAGCTTTAGGGAAACACCCCTTGCGATTTATTATTTTGGAACTTGTTGTTTCAACGAACCCTTAGGGGGATATCCCTTGCGATCTGGGTTTTTGGGATCTGAGTCTGTACAAATCTTGGGGCGACACCCTTGTGAGCTGTGATTTTATCTGTGTTTTTGCAGAACTTCAAAGAAAAAGATTTCTTGCCGACGCAGGGGTAGATGGAGCTCTCTTGTCTTTGGTGAAGTTGAAGGGGCCTGTCTGCTGTGCTGAGATGGACCTCTCTCCCGTCTCATTACATGGGAGGAAGCTCTCAATCATTTCTTGTGGAGGATGAAGTAGAAGACTTTTCTTGTTGGAAGCAAGGGGAGCCCTGGCTTCTCTTGATAGGAGCGAAGTCTCTTCAATCTTCTTAAGATAAAAGCGACTTACCAAGAGGTAAAGTCTCTCTCTGCTCAAATAATGCTCTCGTCGCTTACCAAAATATCTTGGAGTGAGTTCTCTTCCTGCTTCACAGCAGGGTAAGGTAGAGGGCTTGGGCTTCTCGTTGCGTTTTGAAGGCCACGGGGAGGACTGGCTTTTCTCTTGTCAAAGTTTGAAATTTGGAAAAGCTCTATCCTTCCTTCCTGATCGTAAGCTCCCTTCCAAGTTTTTTTCTCGAGGAGGAGATGTTCAGGAGCTGTCGCTCCTGACGAACAGAGAAAGAAGTTTTCTTCTTATCGCCAGAGAGGCAGTCGGAGCTCCCTTCTTTCTCGTGATGCGTTGTTCTTTTGCCACGAACAACCTTTGGGGACTGTTTTCTTGCTTTGGAGCATGAGGTCTTTTCTTTTGAAGGGTGGCGACTGAGAAAGGTATAAGAAATCTCCTCTAGAGAAATCTGCTCTTGCCAAGAATAACTAGGAATGAGAACGCTCTGTCCTCACCTCTTGAGAGATATCTCTCTTCTATCCCTTGGAGAGGAAGTGGTGGCGACATGGAGAAGTTAGAAGGGTTTCTTTCTTGATTCAGAGGGTGGGAGAGGGCTGCTCATGTCTTGTTGAAGGCTGAGGGGAGGATCGGACCCTTCTTTTGTCGATTGAGAGAGCTCTGTCCTCACTTCTTGAGAGCTATCTCTCTTCTATCCCTTGAGGAGGAAGAGGGGACGACAAGGAGCTCCTCTCTCTTCTTGTCGACGAAGAGGCAGCCGCAGTTCTTATTGAAACTGGAGATGCTTTGAGCCCTGTCTTCTTCGACTAGAAGCGAGCTCCCTTCAATTCTCTTCAGAGGAGATGGAGACCTACAAAGAGGTAGAGGGGCTCGCTGCTAGAAATCAGCTGAATGACTTGGAGGGACTCTCTCCGTGTTTTCGTTGAGGGTTGGGGGAATCCCTACCGTTTCTTCTTGAGCGTCAAGAAAATTACAGGATCTCTTTCCACTGCCAAGAGAGAAAGGCGGTTTCTTCTTCTTGTGCGTTGCCCTTTTCCATCTTTTGAAAAGGTAAGGGAAGTAATCAGGATCTCTTTCCACTGCCAAGAGAGAAAGGAGGTTTCTTCTTCTTGTGCGTATGCTGTTCTCCATCTTTTGAAAAGGTAAAAGAAATGCTCAAGATCCAACCCCTTATGAAGAGAGAAAGGAGTTATCTTCTTTCCGACCGACGGGTAAACGGAGACCTTGAATTCTCGTGAAGTTGGAGGGGCCTGTCTGCTGGGCTGAGATGAAGCTCTCTTGCCTCTCATTACATGGGAGGAAGCTCTCAGTGATTTCTTGTGGAGGATGAGGTAGAAAATCTTTCTTTTTGGAAGCTAGGGGAGCTCTGTCCTTTCTTGCTAGGAGCGAGGTCTCTTCAGTCTTCTTAAGACGAAAAGGCGACATACCAAGAGGTAAGAAGGATGCTCTCTTCTGCTGCCACAAATCACCTGGGGACTGCCGTCTTGTGTTTTGGAGCATGAGGTCTTTTCCTTTTAAATGCTGAGGGACGACCAGATGTCTCTATTTGAAACTTGGGGGGAGCTCCACCTTTTCTTCTTGAGCGTCCTCCCCTTTTCAAGAAAGAATGGAGGTCTCTTCTTGCCGAGGGGTAAACGGGGCCCTCTTCTTTTTTGTGAAGTTGGAGCGGCCTGTTTGCTATGTTGAGATGGCGCTTTCTTCTGCCGCCTTAGATTGCTCTTAGTCTCTTCTTGTCGAGGATGAGGCAGAGGATTTTTTTGGAAGCTAATTCAGAGGATGGGGTAGAGGGCTGCTCATGTCTTATTGAAGGCTAAGGGGAGGATCAGACTCTTCTTTTGAAGATTGAGACAGCTCAGTCCTCACTTCTTGAAAGCTATCTCTCTTCTATCCCTTGAGGAGGAAGAGGGGACGACAAGGAGCTCCTCTCTCTTCTTGTCGACTGAGAGGCAGCCGGAGTTCTTTTTTTCCCGTGAAGTTGGAAGGGTTCTCTGCTCATTTGAGATGCTGCGGTAGAGGATGTGCCAAGGGATCTCTTCCTTACCTTTTTGGGGAAAAGAAGCTCATTTCTTGCGGATGACGAAGCAGCGAGCTCCCTTCATTTATCGTCAGAGGAGATGGTGGGAGGAAGCTCTCAGTGATTTCTTGTGGAGGATGAGGTAGAAAATCTTTCTTTTTGGAAGCTAGGGGAGCTCTGTCCTTTCTTGCTAGGAGCGAGGTCTCCTCAATCTTCTTAAGACAAAAAGGCGACATACCAAGAGGTAAGAAGGATGCTCTCTTCTGCTACCACAAATCACCTGGGGACTCCCTTCTTGTTTTGGAGCATGATGTCTTTTCCTTTTAAATGCTGAGGGATGACCAGATGTCTCTACTTGAAAATTGGGGGAGCTCCACCCTTTCTTCTTGAGCGTCCTCCCCTTTTCAAGAAAGAAAGGAGGTCTCTTCTTGCCGAGGGGTAAACGGAGCCCTCTTCTTTCTCGTGAAGTTGGAGCGGCCTGTTTGCTTTGTTGAGATGGCGCTTTCTTCTGCCCCTTTAGATTGCTCTTAGTCTCTTCTTGTCGAATCCTCGAGGCAGAGGATTTTTTTGGAAGCTAATTCAGAGGATGGGGTAGAGGGCTGCTCATGTCTTATTGAAGGCTAAGGGGAGGATCAGACTCTTCTTTTGAAGATTGAGACAGCTCAGTCCTCACTTCTTGAAAGCTATCTCTCTTCTATCCCTTGAGGAGGAAGAGGGGACGACAAGGAGCTCCTCTCTCTTCTTGTCGACTGAGAGGCAGCCGGAGTTCTTTTTTCCCGTGAAGTTGGAAGGGTTCTCTGCTCATTTGAAATGCTGCGGTAGAGGATGTGCCAAGGGATCTCTTCCTTACCCTTTTGGGGAAAAGAAGCTCATTTCTTGCGGATGACGAAGCAGCGAGCTCCCTTCATTTATCGTCAGAGGAGATGGTGGGAGGAAGCTCTCAGTGATTTCTTGTGGAGGATGAGGTAGAAAATCTTTTTTTTGGAAGCTAGGGGAGCTCTATCCTTTCTTGCTAGGAGCGAGGTCTCCTCAATCTTCTTAAGACGAAAAGGCGACATACCAAGAGGTAAGAAGGATGCTCTCTTCTGTTGCCACAAATCACCTTGGGACTCCCTTCTTGTGTTTTGGAGCATGAGGTCTTTTCCTTTTAAATGCTGAGGGATGACCAGATGTCTCTACTTGAAAATTGGGGGAGCTCCACCCTTTCTTCTTGAGCGTCCTCCCCTTTTCAAGAAAGAAAGGAGGTCTCTTCTTGCCGAGGGGTAAACGGAGCCCTCTTCTTTCTCGTGAAGTTGGAGCGGCCTGTTTGCTTTGTTGAGATGGCACTTTCTTCTGCCCCTTTAGATTGCTCTTAGTCTCTTCTTGTCGAGGATGAGGCAGAGGATTTTTTTGGAAGCTAGTTCAGAGGATGGGGTAGAGGGCTGCTCATGTCTTATTGAAGGCTAGGGGGAGGATCAGACTCTTCTTGTGAAGATTGAGACCAAGCCGCCGAAGAGTCTGCCGGCGACTTCTCGCTCGAAGCGCTGGCCTGGAAGCCGCATATCGATCAGAACGATCGGCGGCCGCGTTGGCCTTAGCGCGGGCTCAGCCACGACATTTCAGCATCGCACACGAAACCCGGACAGCTCAGTCCTCACTTCTTGAAAGCTATCTCTCTTCTATCCCTTGAGGAGGAAGAGGGGACGACAAGGAGCTCCTCTCTCTTCTTGTCGACTGAGAGGCAGCCGGAGTTCTTTTTTTCCCGTAAGTTGGAAGGGTTCTCTGCTCCTTTGAGATGCTGCGGTAGAGGATGTGCCAAGGGACCTCTTCCTTACCCTTTTGGGGATAAGAAGCTCATTTCTTGCGGACTTGCGGATGACGAAGCAGCGAGCTCCCTTCATTTATCGTCAGAGGAGATGGAGACTTACAGGGAGGTAGAGGAGCTCGCTGCTAGGAATCAGCTGAATGATTTGGAGGGACTTTCTCCGTGTTTTCGTTGAGGGTTGGGGGGAATCTCCACCCTTTCTTGATCCGTCTGTCTACATTCCAAGGAGCCCCACCAATGTCGATGAGGCGAGACGAAAGATTCTATACTTGTATTGAGTATGTATAGAGAGACGTCGGTCCAGTACAATCGCGATATACCTACGTCTATAGTATGCAATGAAAACCCACAGTTTCAGCTGGCGACTATATCCTGTTTAAGCCGGCCACACCCCCCCCCCCCCTCCCTCCAACCCTTGCCCTCCCTCCTGGTCTGAATTGGCCTTTTGGTTGCCCCGGAAACCTGGACAACCCCTGAACCGGATTGCTGCGTGTAGAAAAACACGGTGGTGAGACCAGGCACTGCAAGTTGCCTTTGTTTGCCCCCCTTGTGAGTTCGTAATCAACCTCTACAACTACATCGCATGGTGTTCATGCCCAAATATGAGAGGCCCCGCGCAGGTTTGAAACAGATGCACTGTTATCCGTGCAACGGTGTAGTCTCGGATAAAGATTCTATCGTCATCCGGATGATTCGAGAAAGCAGTGTAAATGAATTGTAAAATAAAAGTAAGTCCAAGCTTGCTAAAAGAACAATGATCCCAAGGAAGTCGTAGAAAAAAAGTATTAACCACAGATTCGGCAAAACATAATTATTGTACATATTCTGTAAATATAACTATTTGCAATAACGAACGTACCTCTCGCAGGGATTACAAAGTCATAAACGTACACTTTCTCGAAGTGGAGCAGCGATGCCAGCGACATGTCTTGGGGATCTGGACATGGATGCAGAGTTGAGAAGTCCTACTATCACGATCAAACACGAAAGGCTGCTTTACCGTAAGTAGCAAAGGTCCGGGGTCCAACCAAGGGTAATGAGGGGACTCAACGATTGGGTGGTCCGAATGTCCCCAATTTGTCAAATTCAGTTTTAGGATCAACCCGCATGGTTGAGCGTTTGGAGTTGCTTCTGCTTGCAATGTCCAAGGTTCAGGTAGTCTCAGCAGACCTTCACCTTCCTAAGACAAGCAAAGCAAAGACAAAAAAGCCAAACGACGGAAGCGCATCAGCAGGGTTGTGTTGGGCAATCTTGATCGCATCGTTGTAGCAATCAAAACCAGAAGATGCACATGAACGGTTTTTTGCAGCCTGGCCGATGCTGAACTGTGCTTCCGTTGATACGCCTGTTGTTTCAGTTGGCAAGAGATGAGCCGATGGCACCGTCTTCAGAAGCTGCTGCAGGCGGCGACATGTGTTTCTCAGTTTCTCGCTCAACCACATTCTGCCGCAGCTTGCAGTCTCTGGGCCTAGGATGTGCAGTATAGATTTGAGCTTCATGTCATGCATAACTGGCTGAGCATGTACGCAAAGTCTTGGGATTTGACAGCACAGCCAGTCATCTCATGAAGTGTGAGGACAGGCAAGCATGTGTGGGCGGCATAAGTCAAGATTTGGGAGCCGCAGCGTGCACAACACTTACCATGCTCCTGTCAGCCATGCAAATCTTTCTAGCCCGGCTACATGACGACCGGATCACGGAGAAATCTGACGTATCCCTTCCTGGGTCACTCGGCACATGAACTTGGCATTAACTCTCTTTGCCGTATACTCCGGAGTTATGGAGAGCTGAGACCTGAGAGAAGGATGATTTAGGGTCAGGGTGGTTTCTCTTCAGGAATCTTGCCTTGGAGCTGTTGTTGGAACCCCTTGCCTTGCCGACTGCGTACGAATCGAAACTGGACGAAGCCCGAAGCCGCAGTCCGTTTAAAAATCCAGGCGGGATTGAGCGAGTTGACACCGGCGGAACGAGTGGCTCATCCAGTGCTTCCAGGAGACAAACGGGGATTACTGATGCGGAACCTGAACCCTCACCTCGCCTACCACTCCCGGGCTGCGAATGGCAAAGAAGCGTGTGTGAAACTTGTTCTTTGTGGGTAGCTTGCTCCTTTGGATATGATGCTTTGTTCGGTTTCAGCGATGCCAAAGTATGTCTCGTACTTTCCTACCGTCTACTGGTACCCACTGCTTACCGAGAGGGCTCCTCTTGCAGTGTTTTGACTCAGAGGTAGTCCCATGTACTGCACCAATTCAGTATAATTCAGTGCAGGATGTAGGCTGGCCCTGAGTCAAGGAGATTCTTAACATCGGGTGTCGGCTTTATTTAGGGTCGGGGGGCTTTGGGTTTAGGGTGGTTTAAGGTGTGGGTTCATCGATGTCTAGGCCTGAGAAGCCAAAATCCCAAGCCATAAACCATAAAGCAAAAGAAACCTAAACTCGAAGTCGTAAGTAGGAAGCCCACCGGCTCCTCTGCGCATGAGACAACCGCCGCTTGTCCAAACAAATACTGCCCCCCAAAACCGCAGAAGCAGCAAGCTCCTGCGTAACATGTCGGTACTGTAGCTGTTTATGAACTTATCATGTATGTATCCATTCATTGTCCGTTTCTTGGATTTTGACAATTCCACCTTTTTGCTTGCTTTCACATCTGTCTACACACGCGTTTTCTACACATGCATATATACACGCGTACTCACTCACCTATACATCCACCGCCCCTTCATTCTCACACATTCACTCTGATGGGCACCCGTATCCGTCTGTGTCTGCTAAAACTTGCACCCGGACCCCAAAACAGTAAATCCCGCAGCCTGAGACTCCTGAGCCTCTGGCTTGACTCTAGCTCCAACTTGAGAGTTTCTTTCGGTGGCGGGGAGTCCGCCGGAGCCCATGGAGTTGAACCCGGGCTGGAAGCATTTCAGCTGAGCTTCGGCGTGGGCCTTTCGGATTCGGGGTATGGTTTGTTTGGGTCTTGGCTTCCGTTTTGTGGGAGCCGCGAAGTACGGCGTGGTCTGCCCCAAAACCCGAATGCCGTGGGTTCGCAGGACACTTGATGATAGTGTGGCTCGCACCCTTTCCTGCGACTCCTTATCACTCCTCATGCCTATGCAATCCTTGTAGTTAATCCCGACATGCAACTCAAGATTGAGCAGCTCCAAACATGCTTGTTCGCCTTTGGTTTTGCTGTTATGATTTCCAGCATCCGTATTCGTATGAGTCGTTTCGATTGTCAGTGTATTTGCGGACCTGCGCCTAAAAGCGAGCAACGTGGTCGTGGAAGACGCTCTGTTTGCCTTATCTAGCCGAGCTTCAACGTTTCTGTACTAGTACTACTTGGTGGGGGTCCTTTGTTCGATTTTGTTCACTTTGGATAAACTTGCGACTTTGGACTCAAGATGTAGGACCTTGAATGTGATATCTTATCATTGTCTCTGCTTTCTGGGAGAAGCTGCGTGTGCATACGTACAGTAACAGACTCGATTTCAAGAAATGCTACGCCATCCAGAATCGCGTGTGACCGTGAGGTGACGTGGCCAGGACACCAGCACGTTGTGAGCGGATGAAGTCTGTGTGGGGCCAAAGCATCTCACCCATGGTGACACAACTGACGTTACACCAACATGTTGCTCAGGGCCGTGTGTGGACTCGCAGATTGCAGGAGGTTGCCGCTCACGCAGGTTTTGGTCCGAGGCAGACGTTCATTTCCAAAGCATGCCTACCTCCTATTGGGAGTGCAATCGCTGTGGGCTGGTTGTGGAGAGACCGGGGTGGTGGATCCAGACCCGCGGTCCATGCGAACATCAAGCCGCACATGGATGCCCTGGCGACATGGCAGAAGTTTCAGGTTGGTTTGCGAATGCTTGGAATGGCCCCGGTTCATGGGAGCGACGGGTGGGACAAGCATGCAACTGCGTGAGCCCTGCCTTGACGCTTCGAGTGGCCTCCCTTGCTGGCGGCATCTTGGAGTTGGGAGTCAGGAATGATTGGACAATCGCACAGGTGAAAACAAAGATGGAGAGGCTCCACGGCATTGCTGCCGATCAGGTGTGCCTGAGCTTTGGAGGAGTCATTCTTCAAGATTTTCTCTGTGTCGAAAAACTTCACTTCAATGATGAGTCTCCACCAGTATCATGGGTCCGGCGGCATCCTGATGTGGTTGAGTGGTTGAAGCGCGTGAATGCAAACTGGCAGGAAATTCACCATGCGCCAGAAAATGTCCGCAAGTCGGCCGAGGTCATCCTTGCGGTACTTCATCAAGCACATCATGCCATCTCTCTTGTCGATACGGAATTGCTTCGCGATGTCCTTTTCCTGCAGCAGGCCTGTGAGATGAGAGGTTTCGATAAAGCCAACGGGCTGTCGCAACTCGGTGTCCAGGTCAGCCTCAAACAATTTTAGCTTTGTTCCGGTTTTGCTGTGTTTTGTAAGTTGCCCCAGCTGATACCGTAGGAGCAGTGTAGGAAGATCAACGACAACGGCTGCATTTCTTTTCAGTTTGCGAGCATAATCTCGCATGAAGCACGGCCACGGCCGAGGCAGATGAAGTGGCTGCGAGATGTAGCTGACATCCACACGCTGCTCTCCTATGCTATCGCGCGGGGGGATGACGATCTCTTCCAGGCGGTGATAGGCTGCGATGTGTATCGGGATCTAGGCGCTCAGGACTGCGTGGATGTGGTGCTGTCAGTGGTCTCTCAAGGCAACACTCCTGAATCTGCCAAGCTTGAGCTGCTGAAGCTGTTGCTCGACAGGATTCCTGCACAGTGCCTCAGGAAGGGTTTCAACAGCAAATTTGTCGCTGACAAAGAGCTTGCAGTGGCTCTACTGGAGTCCGAACGAGCCGCGCAGAGCAACCAAGGGCCTTATCGGCAAGTTAAAGGGAGGCTGCTAATCATGCCACCTGAAATGCAGCGTCATGATTTTGCGTTGGAGGTGCTGCTCTTGCACAAAGATACCTTCTCAAACGGCTCTTTCGGGCAATTGCTCCGTTATGTAGCAGAGGACGAGATTCCACTGGACAAAAGCCTCTCTTTTGTGTTAGCATGTTTGTCGTATGACCAACCTGCTTTTGCTTCGAGGGCATTTGGTCGCGCCGCAGATGGAGATGTCGAATTGGGTGTCCAGATCATGCTTGAAGCGAAGCTTCCGTTGACATCACTTAAACGGGTCTCATCTCCAAACAAAACGGCACACATTCTTGAAGATGTTCTGACGGCCTGGGCACCAGACGCAGCAACGCTACTATCGTTGATAAAGCAGAACGATCGTGAGATATTGCAGCTTCTGGAGTGGACGGAATCCGGAAAGATTTCGTCCATTGCAACCTGCCACTGCCTGCACGCAGTTCTAGAGCTTATACTGGAGCAGGAAGAAGTCCCAGAAGGCACGGCACAAGTTGGCAGGCTGTTGACACGCGCCTTTGTCGCTTGCTCTGCTTTGGATTTGACCGTGGCTGAAAAGCTTCCGCTTGCATGGCTTGAAGACGTGAGACGAGTCGAGAACAGCGAGAAGGTTGTGGCACGAGTTAGTTGGCGCAATTGGAGTGCTTTTCAGAAGAGCATTTGCTTCAGCAGATGCCTCTGTTTTGGGATTTCGCCGTTTGGGCACAAGCGGATGGCATGACCTGCGAGAGGGCCTTAAGCTTGTTGAACAGGTGGTGCAACCTGGCAGGGCAGGGTCCAAAAGAAACATCCTTCACCTTGAAAGTCTTGCATCGGCTGCCCCTGACCTGCATGAACAGGGATGTCTTATGCGACTTGACTGCCTTGCCAGTTCAAGCGGAGAGTATTCTGGCAAACCAGCGGGTAGATGCCCTTCTGCAGGCTTTTAAAAAGACCCAGCAAGCTGCGGGAGAAGCACGACAGCTGGCTTCCAAGGCCCTCGAAGAAGCAGGTCGTACTGGCGACATCGCGCAGAGGGCCAGGGATCTTGCAAGACAGGCTGCCTACGATGCAAGCCGGGCTGCCCAAGACGCCAGGGAAGCTCGCTCGGATGCAAAGAGGGCACTGTCGCGGAGTTGAAGCAGCCTTGTCACTCCGGGCAGAACGTTAAATCGGGATATTGGAGCAATGACGGTGTAACTAATTAGGGTTTAGGGTTGAGAGCCGGTTGCTGTGGAGTCTGGGTTATTGAAACCCACTCTTTGTGTAATATGTACATACATTCTACCAGTAACAACTTCACTTGAAAGGTACACGCAACCCAGGCCCCACAGCAACCTGCTCTCTTAGGGTTTAGGTAAAAGGGTGTTGGACCGTGTTTCAATTTTGGACCTTTCTTTCACGATGCAAGTTGTTTACGGCGACACTTGGTCGCTCGTACTGCTCCCATGTGCTGCACACACCACCCATTTTGGGGAGAGGAGTCTGCTCTGATGCTCGCCGATCTGTACAAAGTAAGAGCCCGAACCGTCGCATCTTTTCAAAAGTGTGCCTCCGGCAGGTTCTGTTGGGCTGATGCAGGAAGCGTTTCTATGGGCTTATGCACAAGAAGTTTTCGAGAAGTTTCACGGGGGGAGTAAACCCTAAACCCTCCGACGGAGACCTTGAAGCCGTGCCTGCGAGAGCGAATGCGCGAGTCGAAACCCTCTATTTTTGGCCGAGGCCAAGCAGCTGGGCGCAACACAAGGTCGGACAGTTCCAGTGCCCATCATCCAGAAGCCGGTTCTGTTGCTTACAACCGGAAGAAGTGGGTGGTGGGTCTTTCAATCGACATGCGTGCTGAAGCTTCAGGATCAATCGACCGAACTCTAGTATCCATGGTTTTTCAACAGACGATCTCCCGATAAAAGTGCAAGAGTATTGCGAGGTGTCGCTGTTGAAAACCCGTCTGGCATGCTGCATGCCAGCAACCACTCCAGCTTTTTCTCTTGAGTTTAGTTGCGTCTAGTTTTGATCATTAAAGGATCGCTCCTCAACGTGCATTTCGTGTTATTTTGAATCCACCCGCGAGCAGGCGGGCTTCTAGTTCCAGTGATCGCTTCTCTGGTGCCTCGCAAGCCACGACTCGCTTGGTCGCTTGCTGTGGTACTTGGGAGGACTGCTTGCCTGGAATGCCGGCGCTTCCTGAGGAAACCGCATCGGCCTCGGCACGTATGCACACAACCACGCAAGGATTCGTTCGGTCCATACAGCATTTGTTTTTCAGCGGTTGCCCACATGCACGTGAGGCCCCGAGGGGTCGACATGCAAACCGCACTTTGCCGCAACACCCCCCCCAACATTCCCAGCAGATCTTGGAATGCTCCTTTGTGGCTCGGGACGACAAACAATAGTTCGGATCAGTCCTTGCTTAGCCCCGACAGATTCAAAGAAAAGTCATAGGCAGCTCTTTATATATCCCATTCCCAAAAGACAGGCGCCCTGCGGAGTATCGCCTCCGAGGAAGGCTCTCTCTCTGCCGTTGGAAATCTATCTGGCATGGCCGTCGGCAGATGAATGGTTGGACAGAGAGACACGGAGAGCGTGCGAGAAGAGAGAAGAGAAGGAGAGCAAGCGAGAGAGAGAGAGTACAGAAGAAGGAAAGGAGGAGGAAGAGTAAGACGAAGCGAGGAGGGCTCTGCGAAGCCACCCGATCAGCGAGGCTATAGGATGGTCTTTGGTGTAAGGAGGAGCCTTGCATTGCAAGGAGGCTTTTCTTGAGGTTTCGAGGGCGGCCGAAAAGCTCCGAGGCGCCAGGGAAGCCCGGGAAGTCCCAGAAAGTACGGGCCGAGCAAGAGAGCTCCGAAGCTTCCTCCCCCTCCTTCGACACAAAAAGGGCCTTTTTGCATGTTTCTTTGCCGTAATGCAGAAAACCACCAAAACAACAAACAGAGCCGACCTCTTCGGCTGTTGGGGAAGGCCGAAGGGCACGGGAGCTCCCAAGAAACTCAGAGGGGGCGTCCCCGATTTCCGGCTTCTCGGAAGTTCGTCGAATGCCAGCGCACTCCCCCTCCGATCCGCCATCCCCATCCTCGGGTGCAGTTCTCTGAACTTTGAGTGCAGGGAACGCGTAGGGCGCAGGGCTCCCTTTCGGATCTGAGCTCCACTCGCGCTTAGGGCCCTGCCTGCTGACAGGCCCTCTGTCGAGCCATTCTCAGCCCAGCCCTAGCCCTTCCCTGATCCCGTAGAAGCTTCAGAAGACCCTGTTAAATGATGTACTATAATAATATACTATAACATATTCCAATATGTACAAATTTACTGTAATATACGCTTCAGAAGACCCGTTGAACTGGCCAAAAATGCCCAGAAGCAAAGGGAGCCGCGGGTGCGGAGGCGACAGCGGCCTCCAGAGACTTGTCGGGTCTCAGGGCTCAGGCAGGCGGTTACAAAGGAGGACTTTCGCGGGGGTTTTCTTTTAGTCTGGGATGCGGCCCCCGGTAGTATTAAGAGTGGTTTGCAGTGAACCAGGTTTGGGGGCTTGAGACAACGAGCGTCGCTGAAGTGATGTTTTAGACTGAATGCTGCCAGCTTCTGGCATGGAACTCTTGGCAGTGTGGCTCTCCCTGATCCCTGAACTGAATTGGTGACACTCCCTCAGAACATCAAGGCATGCTTAGCTTTGCTTCGAGTGGCTACTCGCCCTCTTGGCATCGCAGTGTGTCCCCCGTTGCGAGAGGCATGCCGCGTCGAAGACATGCTGCAGGCAGGTCAGCTTTGAACTCTTCAACCACGGCCACAGCGTGCAGTTTCCGTGTATACCAGCAAAAGTGCCTCATTACATTGCGAGCGCCTCGGCAGGCGAGTAGCAGGATCCTGGGCGACGTGTGCTTGAAGCAGCTGGACCATCTCACGGCACCCTCGGAGCAGGCGTGCTGCACCGCTGGCAGCTGTGCTACACCCTCCGACCACCCACTCAACCCCTCCCGTTGAATCCGGTGTGGCAGGCCCCAAACTTGTCTTTCCGACAGGTGTTAAAGTTCCCGTCTGCAATACCATCCGACCTTAAACCTCTGCTGTCTGACTTGAAACCTGACAGGCAAGGATGCCGTTGGCACGCATTTGTTTCGCGGTCCGCCTCCTGCAGAAGTCTTCACCGCACTGGAGCATTAAGAACCGAAGTTTCTGAGCGTTAAAGCATAGCAGCTTTCAAAACCTGTAAGCTTAGATCCGAACTTACCAAATGTTAAAAAAGCCGGGAGCCCTTCACCCCAAACCAGAAGCCCAACAAATGCCAAATATGATACCCAAGCACCTCAAACGATAAATCGAGCAAACTCATAGCATAAACATCAAGAAATTGAAGTCATAAGCACAACGAGCTCAAACCCTGAATCTACCGAGTTTGGCGAGGCCACCGCCACGGATGCGCCACCGCCAGAGAAACTGTGAGGGTGCCAAGTCGAGGCCTTTAACATAGCGGCTTGACTTGTTTCAATTCCGGATCTAGGGTTTCGCATGTAGGGCCTGGTAAAGGTAGATGCCTGAACAGTTATTCATACTATTCCTTAGGGCCCCTTGTCATAATCGTAGTTCAATACGCCCAGCCGTTACTTAAAGGCCTCTATCCTAGATTCAGGGGTTGAAAGGGTTATGGTAGATGCCCAATGAGTGAGGCATTAGGCTGATCTTTCCTTTGCATATGTCCGAGACTTTGTCGGCTTTGAGTATCAGACGATGGACGGTCGACGTTCGTTTGAGTCAGGGCTAACATAGGGGTCTATTAGGGCTGAAGTCCTCGGGGCTAGGGGTGGGTTGCAGGTTGAAAGTCCGTTTGGGTTCTAGGTTTCGGGCAGCTAGTGGTTTAAGTAAGAGTTTCGGAGTTGTCATGGAGCCCGTATTCAGATTTCATTTGGTGCATGTACGGATGTTTCAGATCCACTGGAAGGGTGAAACAGTTATTTGGCTTGGGAAAGATGTTGTTGCTGGTCTGTTTCTGCCTGGCTTGTTGGTGAATCGTGCATTGCTTCCTTGGTCGGTTGGCGGGTGTGATCGGGAGGTTTGGCGGGTGATCTTCTGTGTGCTTGCGCTTCTTGCGAAGAGGATGGTGGCACTAGACACTTTTCAGTTCACCACTCGTCATAGGGTTTAGGGTTTAGGAAAGGATCCTCATTCCAAGGACGCAAATGGAAGCGGCCCACAGCGAAGGAAGAGCTGGCAGTCATGGAGGTGTTGGTTGCACCGCGCTAAGTGCTGGCGTGTGGGACCAAGCACCGTTTACGGGATACGGGCGGTCAGGGTCACGTAGAAGTTTCGGACCGTTACGGAGTTTTTGTTTGCTGCTGATGTGGTGCTTGGATGCTTGACTCTAGTAAATGGCAAGATGACGTGGTTGGAGACGTTGTTGATGGACTGTTTCTGCCTGGTTTGTTGGTGAATCGTGTGTTGCCTGCTTGGTATGTCGGAGCGGGTCGGTGGGCTGGTGGGCTTCTGTGCACTGGCACTTGTGGTGAAGAGGATTGTGGCGCCAGACACTCTCAGTTAACCACTCGTCCTCTCATCATCTGGCACGAAAGGCAGCTCAGCTGGCCCCGTGTCGGTAACCACTCCGAATACTGGATTGTGGGAGATGGGTGGGGCTGGACCTCGCGGTTGGCTGTGCAGGAGGGCTCATCCAAAGACCCGGTGATGCTAGTGTGGACCTCTTTCTTGGCAGCGCCCTTTGGGGAAGCAATTCCATGGCCGACCCTCCTGGGAGAGCCCTCTGGTTTGGCTTCCATGGCCCGTCCATGATCGAGAGCGCCGAGAGGCCGGACACACGACCCGGAGCCGGCGAGGAAGAGTGAGACTCACGGCGAGTGAGCTTGGTCTACCCTTCTGGAGTGTTCTGGGTTGCTTTCTTCCGAGCCTGGCGCCGGTCACGGAGGGTGGTGGGGAGGGTGGTATCGTGTCGGGCAGGGCTTGGTCGTGAATGCTGCTTCTGCTGACTTGGTTCGTTGTTAGTATGTTAACTTTATGTTGATGTTGTTGTTCGTGTTATGTTGCTGTGCTGGTGGTGGTGCTGGTGGTGGCGGTGTTGATGGTGATGTTGGTGTTGATGGTGGTGATGGTGTGGATGTTGGTGTTGGTGTTGTTGGTGGTGCCGGTGGTGCCGGTGGTGCCGGTGGTGGTGCTGGTACTGGAGTTGGTGATGGTGTTGGAGCTGGTGCTGGGATTGGAGTTGGTTTTAGCGTTGGTGTTGTTTTTGCTATTCTTCTTGTTGTTATTGTTGTTGGAGCTGTGGTGTTTTAATGTTATGCTTCTTGTTGCTTGTGAGGCTTCTTCTTTTGTTTCTTGCTGTTCCTGTTGAGGGTTTGAGGGTTGCGGTTTAGGTTTTATGTTCAGGGGTTGAGGATTCGCGACTTAGGGTTTTGGGGTTCATGTTTGGGTGTTGGGGTGAGAAATTTCATGGTTTTACCGTTCAAGGTTTATTGAGGGCGTAGGGTCTATTCAGCGCGATTTCGGCTTGTAAGGTTTGTCTAGGGTTTGTTTAAGGGTTTAGGGTTCAAGGTTCATTCATGGTTTAACGGTTTGTTCAATCTTACTTCGTGTAGGGCTGAAAGTGTATTTCACGGTTCAGGGTTCTTTCGTTAGAGCTGATTAGGGGTTTCATTGGAGTTCAAGGTTTAGGCAGGGTTTAATCTTTGTCGTTGGGGTTCAACTTTTAATTCAGGTTTGGGGTTTGTTTAGGGTTGAGGGCTTATTTAGGGTTTCAGGTTGATTTGGGGCTTTACGGTCTGAAGCGTGAGGGTTTATTGGGGCTTTGAGGCTTTACTTGGGTTGTTGCAGGGTGTGTATGCGTGCATTAGGATTTGGGGTTTATTACGGCTTAGAGGGTTGATTACCGCTTCTAGGGCTTAGTTGGGCTTTCAGTTTTTTTCCAGAAGGCTTTTGGAGTTTAAGAGATGCTTGTATAGAACCTAGGTGGGCCTAGTAATTAATATCTTTGTTTATTAGGGTTGAAGGGTCCAAGGTCTGGCTGAACCTGTTCATTAATTGCCTTGTCAATTTGCGCTCGCATAGCAGCCCCGGCTCCGAGTTCTCAGGCCCAAGCGGGGTTTAAGTAAACTGACATACGTGACATACGTCCCCAAGCGGGCTTTAAGTAAACTGACATACGTGGCCCCAAGCGGGGTTTAAGTAAATTGACATTCGTGGCCTCTGGGGTTTAAGTACACTGACATACGTGGCCCCAAGCGGGGTTTAAGTAAATTGACATACGTGGCCCCATACGGGATTTAAGTAAATTGACATGCGTGGCCCCAAGCGGGGTTTAAGTAAACTGACATACGTGGCCCCAAGCGGGGTTTTGAGTAAATTGACATACGTGGCCCTGGGGTTTAAGTACACTGACATACGTGGCCCCAAGCGAGGTTTAAGTAAATTGACATACGTGGCCCCATACGGGATTTAAGTAAATTCACATGCGTGGCCCCATACGGGATTTAAGTAAATTCACATGCGTGGCCCCAAGCGGGGTTTAAGTAAACTGACATACGTCCCCAAGCACGGTTTAGGGGGTTGGGTTTAAGGGTTAACACCGTACCTCGCGGGGGTGAACCACCTCAATTTACTTAAACCCTCGCGGGGGTGAACCACCTCAATTTACTTAAACCCTCGCGGGGGTGAACCACCTCAATTTACTTAAACCCTCGCGGGGGTGAACCACCTCAATTTACTTAAACCCTCGCGGGGGTGAACCACCTCAATTTACTTAAACCCTCGCGAGGGTGAACCACCTCAATTTACTTAAACCCTCGCGGGGGTGAACCACCTCAATTTACTTAAACCCTCGAGGGTTTAGGGTTTAGGGTTTAGGGTTTAGGGGTTTAGGGTTTAGGGTTTAGGGTTTAGGGTTTAGGGTTTAGGAGGTTTCAGGATTCCGGTTTTCGGTTTCCGGTTTCCAGTTTCCGGTTTCCGGTTTCAGGTTTCCGGTTTCCGGTTTCAGGTTTCAGGTTTCAGGTTTAGGTTTCAGGATTCCGGTTTTCGGTTTCTGGTTTCCAGTTTCCGGTTTCCGGTTTCCGGTTTCCCGTTTCCGGTTTCAGGTTTGGGTTTTGGTGTTCCAATTCCCCAACTTCCGAAGTCCTCAACCCCCCAATACCCAAATCCCGTGGAGAACCTCCAACTCCCTTGGCTATTGGGTTTTGGGGTTTCGGGTTTCGGGTTCCAGGATTCCGGTTTCAGGTTTCCGGTTTCCGGTTTCCGGTTTCCGGTTTCCGGTTTCCGGTTTCAGGTTTCCGGTTTCCGGTTTCCGGTTTCCGGTTTCCGGTTTGCGGTTTGCGGTTTCCGGTTTCAGGTTTCAGGTTTCCGGTTTTCGGCTTATGGTTTCCGGTTTCCGGTTTCCGGTTTCCGGTTTCAGGTTTCGGGTTTCCGGTTTCCGGTTTCAGGTTTCAGGTTTCCGGTTTCCGGTTTCCGGTTTCCGGTTTCAGGTTTCCGGTTTCAGGTTTCAGGTTTCCGGTTTCAGGTTTCCGGTTTCAGGTTTCACGTTTCAAGTTTCAGGTTTCAGTTTTAAGTTTTACGTTTTAGTTTTTTCAAGTTTTAAGTTTTAAATTTTTGGTTTTAAGTTTTGGATGTGAGGTTTTACAATTCCCCAATTTACTAAATCCCCAACTCGACAACCGACCAAATCCTTTTAGGTTTCAGCTTTTTATGGGGTTTAGGGTTTAGGGTTTAGGGTTTAGGGTTTAGGGTTTAGGTTTCAGTTTTAAGTTTTACGTTTTAGTTTTTTCAAGTTTTAAGTTTTAAATTTTTGGTTTTAAGTTTTGGATGTGAGGTTTTACAATTCCCCAATTTACTAAATCCCCAACTCGACAACCGACCAAATCCTTTTAGGTTTCAGCTTTTAAGTTTTAGATGTGAGGTTTTACAGTTTCCCAATTTATTAAATTCCCAACTCGACAACCGACCAAAATCTTTTAGGTTTCAGGTTTCAGGTTTTAGGTTTCAAGTTTCAGGTTTCAGGTTCAAGGTTTCAGGTTTCCGGTTTGCGGTTTCCGGTTTCCGGTTTCAGGTTTCAGGTTTCCGGTTTCAGGTTTCCGGTTTCCGGTTTCCGGTTTCCGGTTTCCGGTTTCAGGTTTCCGGTTTCAGGTTTCCGGTTTCCGGTTTCCGGTTTCCGGTTTGCGGTTTGCGGTTTCCGGTTTCAGGTTTCCGGTTTCAGGTTTCCGGTTTTCGGCTTATGGTTTCCGGTTTCCGGTTTCCGGTTTCAGGTTTCGGGTTTCCGGTTTCCGGTTTCAGGTTTCCGGTTTCAGGTTTCCGGTTTCCGGTTTCCGGTTTCCGGTTTCAAGTTTCCGGTTTCAGGTTTCCGGTTTCAGGTTTCCGGTTTCAGGTTTCACGTTTCAAGTTTCAGGTTTCAGTTTTAAGTTTTACGTTTTAGTTTTTTCAAGTTTTAAGTTTTAAATTTTTGGTTTTAAGTTTTGGATGTGAGGTTTTACAATTCCCCAATTTACTAAATCCCCAACTCGACAACCGACCAAATCCTTTTAGGTTTCAGCTTTTAAGTTTTAGATGTGAGGTTTTACAGTTTCCCAATTTATTAAATTCCCAACTCGACAACCGACCAAAATCTTTTAGGTTTCAGGTTTCAGGTTTTAGGTTTCAAGTTTCAGGTTTCAGGTTCAAGGTTTCAGGTTTCCGGTTTCAGGTTTCCGGTTTCCGGTTTCCGGTTTCCGGTTTCCGGTTTTCGGTTTCCGGTTTCCGGATTCCGGTTTCCGGTTTCAGGTTTCAGGTTTCAGGTTTCAAGTTTCAGGTTTCAGGTTGGAGGTTTCAGGTTTCAGGTTTCAGGTTTCAGGTTTCAGGTTTCAAGTTTCAGGTTTCAGGTTTGAGGGTTAGACTTGAAATTTTAAGTTTTACGTTTTAGTTTCTAGGGTTTAGTTTTAAATTGTAAGTTTTAGATGTGAGGTTTTAGGTCTTAGGTTTTGGGTTTTGGGTTTCAGATTTTCAGGTTGTATATTTTAGGATTTGAATTTTGATTTTAGAATTCATGTTCGTCAGCGGAATTTTTGGACAACGCAAAGCGCTCGGCCACTTATGCCGGAGCGAAACCCAACACCCCAAATTCAAAACCCAAGCCTAAAACCTAAACCCTGCCCCTGCGACCCTTGCATCCACCGCGCTCCCTGCACCCCCGCGCCCTCTGCACCCCCGCCTCCTGCACCCTATGCAATTCTGCCCCGTTAATTCTGCCATTCTGGCCCCTGATTCTGCCCAAGTCTCAACTCGACAACTCACCAAATCTTTTTAGGTTCCAGGTTTCAAATTTCAATTTTTAGGTTTTAAGTTTCAGGTTTCAGGTTTCAGGTTTCGGCTTCAAATTTTAAGTTTTAAATTTTAATTTCTAGGTTTAAGTTTTAAATTTTTGGTGTTAAGTTTTAAGTTTTAGATGTGAGATTTTAGGTTTTAGGTTTTGGGTTTTAAGTTTCAGGTTTTAGGTTTTAAGTTTGAGGTTTGGGATGCTTGGGTTTTGGATATGGGGGGTTTGAGGATTTCGGAAAATGGGAAATTAGAAACTCAAATCCAAAACCCCAAACCCAAAACCCCTCCAAAACCCAAAACCCGCCCAACCCAAAACCCAAAACCCAAACCCCAAAACCCTAAATCCAAAGTCCAAAACTTGAAACCCGCTGCCATGTGAAACCTGAAATCTGCTATCTGAAACCTAAAACCTGAAACCGAAAACCTAGGCTCTTGAATACAGAATGCTATTCCTGCCAGTAATCTTGATTTCTCTTATACTTCCTCTCATAATTTCTTATATAATTTCCCTTATGATTTCTTTGAATTATTATTAAATAAAGCCGAACTTGTATCTGACGAATTCATTCACTTAAGGAGGCGAGTTTTAGTCTTCTGGTTGATGCAAGTGAATTGCATGGGTGCAAGTGAAAGAGGAAGAGCATCAGGGTCCGCTGGGACCCCATGGTGGGGGTGGGTGGTCACGTGCTCTTGGCAACAGGGGGTGCCTGCAGAGTGCAGCAGGCAACAGAGTCTGGCTCCAGGCAACAGGGAGCCTGCAGAGTGCAGGGCGGTCAGGACAACCCGCTACGCACCGCTTAAGGGATCCCCCACGAAGCCGCCGTGGGGATCCGCAAGTGCAGAGTTCGCAATGGCAACATAGGGCCTCCAAGTGGAGGTCCCCGAAGGAGGTTGGCATCTCGGGGGAGCGATCACAGCTCCCTACACAGCTCCGAACAGGGTTAGAGCTCGGTGTGCCGCCGTGGGGATCCGCAGTGCAGGCACACGAAGCCGCCGTGGGGATCCGCAGTGCAGGCAACAACCCAAATCGCCACGCTGCAAAACCAGTGGTGGGCAGGCAACAGAGTCTCTCAGCCGCCGCCGCCGCCTCCGAGGGGCTTTGCTTTTCGCCTCTGCAGGGACACTGGGTCCACAGGAGACGCAGGCTCCGGAGCGACTCTCGCCACGTCAAGCTTCACCTCTGTCGCCGAAAGACAAACCAGGTTGGCATTTCAGCGGCCCAGTCCTAAGCCGTGAACTGACGTCCTAGTAGGGTCCCAGCAAGGAACCTGTGAGTCGTCTGGTTGATGCAAGGAAATCGCCACGATGTGGCCGGGCGGAACGACTAGCGACGCACCCCTTAAGAGGCGATTGACGGCCACGCAAAAGCCGCCGCTGCCGCCGCCGCCGCCGCCGCCGGCGATCACAGCTCCCTACACAGGTATGAACAGGGTTAAGCGCCACGCAAGGCCGCCGCCACCGCCGCCGCCGCCGCCGCCGCTGCCGCCGCGATCACAGCTCCCTACACAGCTCCGAACAGGGTTCTAGCGCCACGCAAGGCCTCCGCCGCCGCCGCCGCCGCCGCTCAGCCGCCGCCGCCGCTCAGAGACTCGCGCAAGTCTCTGAGCCGCCGCCGCCGCCGCTGCCGCCAAATCGCCACGCTGGATTCCGCTTCGTGACGCTGGCACGGCCACGGCAGGGTCGGTTTCTCAGCGGCTGCTGGGCGGCAACCATGGTGGGGGGAGCGATCACAGCTCCCTACAGGGTTAGAGCTGACCTTGGCACCAAATCGCCACGCGGCGAAGAGCATCAGGGTCCGCTGGGACTTTAGGGTGGGGGTGCGCCGAAAGACAAGCCAGGTTGGTTTCTCAGCTGGGCGGCAACCATGGTGGGGGGAGCGATCACAGCTCCGAACAGGGTTAGAGCTGAGGCTACAAATTGGAGACCTGATGCGGTTATGGGGGCAGTCGAGAACGCACCGGACACGTCGGGACCCTGTTCACGGCCGGGTCCTGCACCCTGGGCCCTGCCGTCCTAGGGTCCCAGCCCAAGGAGCCTGGGTCCTGTGCAGGCACACGAAGCCGCCGTGGTGCAGCCGCCGGCGATCACAGCTCCCTACACAGCTCCGAACACGTTTCTACCGCCACGCAAGGCCTCCGCCGCCGCCGCCGCCGCCGCTCAGCCGCCGCCGCCGCTCTGAGCCGCCACCGCCGCCGCCGCCGCCGCCGCCGCAGCCGCCGCCGCCGCCGCCGGCGATCACAGCTCCCTACACAGCTCCGAACAGGGTTTACGCAAGGCCGCCGCCGCCGCCGCCGCTGCCGCCGCCGCCGCCGCTGCCGCCGCCCCGTTTACGCAAGGCCGCCGCCGCCGCCGCTGCCGCCGCCGCCGCCGCTGCCGCCGCCGCCGCCGCTGCCGCCGCCCCCGCCGCCGCCGCCGGCGATCACAGCTCCCTACACACTAGCGCCACGCAAGGCCTCCGCCGCCGCCGCCGGCGATCACAGCTCCCTATACACAGCTCCGAACAGGTTTCTACCGCCACGCAAGGCCTCCGCCGCCGCCGCCGCCGCCGCTCAGCCGCCGCCGCCGCTCTGAGCCGCCACCGCCGCCGCCGCCGCCGCCGCCTGCCGCCGCCGCCGCCAGGCGCTACGCACCCCTTAAGGGATCCCCCACGAAGCCGCCGTGGCGATCCGCAAGTGCAGAGTTCGCAATGGCAACATCACCCCTTAAGGGATCCACGCTGCAAAACCAGTGGTGGGCAGGCGCCTGTGTGGCGAAGTGACCTTGGCCCCAATGAGCGCTGGTGAGCGCCTAGGACGGCCACGGCAGGGTCTAGACCTCGCTTCTGCCGCCGAAATTTTCTACAAAGCTCCGAACAAGTTTGACGCTTGATGCAACGAAGGAGAACAGTGCTACAGCTCCGCCACACGTGGCCAGTGCCGAGCGATCACAGCTCCCTACACAGCTCCGAACAGAGCTATGAACCTGCCACGATGTGGCCAGTGCCGAGTGCTCACACTGCTTGAGCAAGGATCCTGAATTGCAGCTCCCGAGACAGAGCTCCGAACAAGCACCAACCTCGGGGTTGAGAAAGCTTAAATGGCTCTCGGAGAGCGGCCCAGTGGTGGCAGGCCCGCCGCCGCCGCTGCTCTCGGAGAGCGGCCCTACACAGCTCCGAACAAGCACCAAAATGGCTCTCGGAGAGCGGCCCTACACAGCTCCGACGCTCAGTCCTAAGCCGTGAACTGACGTCCTAGTAGGGTCCCAGCAAGGAGCCTGTGGCGAAGGAAGAGGACGGCCAGACCAGGGTCCTGGCAGTGCAGGGTTCACGAGCAACCCCGAGGCTCCAGGCCCAGTCCTAGGCCGGCCCTTGATGGCCATGGAAAGGAAAGAGAGGCCGTATAAGGCTCTTGAATACAGAATGCTATTCCTGCCAGTAATCTTGATTTCTCTTATACTTCCTCTTATAATTTCTTATATAATTTCCCTTATGATTTCTTTGAATTATTATTAAATAAAGCCGAACTTGTATCTGACGAATTCATTCACTTAAGGAGGCGAGTTTTAGTCTTCTGGTTGATGCAAGTGAATTGCATGGGTGCAAGTGAAAGAGGAAGAGCATCAGGGTCCGCTGGGACCCCATGGTGGGGGTGGGTGCAAGGATCCTGGTTCCGGAGAACAGTGCTACAGCTCCGCCACACGTGGCCAGTGCCGAGCGATCACAGCTCCCTACACAGCTCCGAACAGAGCTATGCCAATGGCTCTCGGAGAGCAAAAGCGAGGCCCTCATCGGCAAGGCAAATTGGAGGTCACGAGCAACCCCAATGGCTCTCGGAGAGCAAAAGCGGGGATCCCCCACGAAGCCGCCGTGGCGATCCGCAAGTGCAGAGTCCGCAATGGCAACATAGGGCAATAGCGAGGCCCTCATCGGAGCTCGCTTCTGCCGCCAAGACAAGCTTTAAGTAAATTGCAGCTCCCTACACAGCTCCGACCAAGCACCCAACCCAAGCTTTAAGTAAATCGGAGGTCACGAGCAACTAACCTGGCCGTGCGGAACGATTTTTGACGCAGGCAGACGAGGACGTCCTAGTCGGGCAGCGGTCCGCTCCGCCGCCGCCGCCGCCCACGCAAGGCCTCCGCCGCCGCCGCCGGCGATCACAGCTCCCTACACAGCTCCGAACAGGTTTCTACCGCCACGCAATGCCTCCGCCGCCGCCGCCGCCGCCGCTCAGCCGCCGCCGCCGCTCTGAGCCGCCACCGCCGCCGCCGCCGCCGCCGCAGCCGCCGCCGCCGCCGCCGGCGATCACAGCTCCCTACACAGCTCCGAACAGGGTTTACGCAAGGCCGCCGCCGCCGCCGCCGCTGCCGCCGCCGCCGCCGCTGCCGCCGCCCCGTTTACGCAAGGCCGCCGCCGCCGCCGCTGCCGCCGCCGCCGCCGCTGCCGCCGCCGCCGCCGCTGCCGCCGCCCCCGCCGCCGCCGCCGGCGATCACAGCTCCCTACACACTAGCGCCACGCAAGGCCTCCGCCGCCGCCGCCGGCGATCACAGCTCCCTATACACAGCTCCGAACAGGTTTCTACCGCCACGCAAGGCCTCCGCCGCCGCCGCCGCCGCCGCTCAGCCGCCGCCGCCGCTCTGAGCCGCCACCGCCGCCGCCGCCGCCGCCGCTGCCGCCGCCGCCGCCAGGCGCTACGCACCCCTTAAGGGATCCCCCACGAAGCCGCCGTGGCGATCCGCAAGTGCAGAGTTCGCAATGGCAACATCACCCCTTAAGGGATCCACGCTGCAAAACCAGTGGTGGGCAGGCGCCTGTGTGGCGAAGTGACCTTGGCCCCAATGAGCGCTGGTGAGCGCCTAGGACGGCCACGGCAGGGTCTAGACCTCGCTTCTGCCGCCGAAATTTTCTACAAAGCTCCGAACAAGTTTGACGCTTGATGCAACGAAGGAGAACAGTGCTACAGCTCCGCCACACGTGGCCAGTGCCGAGCGATCACAGCTCCCTACACAGCTCCGAACAGGGTTAGACCTCGCTTCTGCCGCCGAAATTTTCTACAAAGCTCCGAACAAGTTTGACGCTCAGTGCCGAGCGATCACAGCTCCCTACACAGCTCCGAACAGAGCTATGCCAATGGCTCTCGGAGAGCAAAAGCGAGGCCCTCATCGGCAAGGCAAATTGGAGGTCACGAGCAACCCCAATGGCTCTCGGAGAGCAAAAGCGGGGATCCCCCACGAAGCCGCGGCCCGTGGTGATCCGCAAGTGCACAGCTCCGAACAAGCACCAAGTGCAGAGCAGCACGCTCAAATGGCTCTCGGAGAGCGGCCCAGTGGTGCCCGCCGCCGCCGCTGACCAGGGTAATGGGCGGTCACTTAAGGAGGCTAGAGCTCGGTGTACCGGAAGCCGGACGCTTGATGCAACGAAGGAGAACAGTGCTACAGCTCCGCCACACGTGGCCAGTGCCGAGCGATCACAGCTCCCTACACAGCTCCGAACAGAGCTATGAACCTGCCACGATGTGGCCAGTGCCGAGTGCTCACACTGCTTGAGCAAGGATCCTGAATTGCAGCTCCCGAGACAGAGCTCCGAACAAGCACCAACCTCGGGGTTGAGAAAGCTTAAATGGCTCTCGGAGAGCGGCCCAGTGGTGGCAGGCCCGCCGCCGCCGCTGCTCTCGGAGAGCGGCCCTACACAGCTCCGAACAAGCACCAAAATGGCTCTCGGAGAGCGGCCCTACACAGCTCCGACGCTCAGTCCTAAGCCGTGAACTGACGTCCTAGTAGGGTCCCAGCAAGGAGCCTGTGGCGAAGGAAGAGGACGGCCAGACCAGGGTCCTGGCAGTGCAGGGTTCACGAGCAACCCCGAGGCTCCAGGCCCAGTCCTAGGCCGGCCCTTGATGGCCATGGAAAGGAAAGAGAGGCCGTATAAGGCTCTTGAATACAGAATGCTATTCCTGCCAGTAATCTTGATTTCTCTTATACTTCCTCTTATAATTTCTTATATAATTTCCCTTATGATTTCTTTGAATTATTATTAAATAAAGCCGAACTTGTATCTGACGAATTCATTCACTTAAGGAGGCGAGTTTTAGTCTTCTGGTTGATGCAAGTGAATTGCATGGGTGCAAGTGAAAGAGGAAGAGCATCAGGGTCCGCTGGGACCCCATGGTGGGGGTGGGTGCAAGGATCCTGGTTCCGGAGAACGATACACAGCTTTTGTAGACAGCTCCTGGCCAGACGAGGGTCTGCCTCTGGAGAGCGGCGAACAAGCACCGTTGGGGCTGTGAGGACGGCCAGACCAGGGTCCAACCCCGAGGCTGCACCCTGGGCCCTGCTGTCCTAGGGTCCCAGCCCAAGGAGCCTGGGTCCTGTGCAGGCTGCTCCCCTGGGCCCCAGGGCCCTCGGCCCCAGCAGGGCCCTAGGCCCAGGAGCCTAGGCCCCAAACCCCTAAGCCCCTAGGCCCCAGGGCCCTAGGCCCTAGGGCCCTAGGAGCCCCCAGACCCCGTCCTGGCACGAGCAACCCCGAGGCTCCAGGCCCAGTCCTAGGCCGGCCCTTGATGGCCATGGAAAGGAAAGAGAGGCCGTATAAGGCTCTTGAATACAGAATGCTATTCCTGCCAGTAATCTTGATTTCTCTTATACTTCCTCTTATTTATAATATAATTTCCCTTATGATTTCTTTGAATTATTATTAAATAAAGCCGAACTTGTATCTGACGAATTCATTCACTTAAGGAGGCGAGTTTTAGTCTTCTGGTTGATGCAAGTGAATTGCATGGGTGCAAGTGAAAGAGGAAGAGCATCAGGGTCCGCTGGGACCCCATGGTGGGGGTGGGTGCAAGGATCCTGGTTCCGGAGAACAGTGCTACAGCTCCGCCACACGTGGCCAGTGCCGAGCGATCACAGCTCCCTACACAGCTCCGAACAGAGCTATGCCAATGGCTCTCGGAGAGCAAAAGCGAGGCCCTCATCGGCAAGGCAAATTGGAGGTCACGAGCAACCCCAATGGCTCTCGGAGAGCAAATTAAGGGATCCCCCACGAAGCCGCCGTGGCGATCCGCAAGTGCAGAGTCCGCAATGGCAACATAGGGCAATAGCGAGGCCCTCATCGGAGCTCGCTTCTGCCGCCAAGACAAGCTTTAAGTAAATTGCAGCTCCCTACACAGCTCCGACCAAGCACCCAACCCAAGCTTTAAGTAAATCGGAGGTCACGAGCAACTAACCTGGCCGTGCGGAACGATTTTTGACGCAGGCAGACGAGGACGTCCTAGTCGGGCAGCGGTCCGCTCCGCCGCCGCCGCCGCCCACGCAAGGCCTCCGCCGCCGCCGCCGGCGATCACAGCTCCCTACACAGCTCCGAACAGGTTTCTACCGCCACGCAAGGCCTCCGCCGCCGCCGCCGCCGCCGCTCAGCCGCCGCCGCCGCTCTGAGCCGCCACCGCCGCCGCCGCCGCCGCCGCCGCAGCCGCCGCCGCCGCCGCCGGCGATCACAGCTCCCTACACAGCTCCGAACAGGGTTTACGCAAGGCCGCCGCCGCCGCCGCCGCTGCCGCCGCCGCCGCCGCTGCCGCCGCCCCGTTTACGCAAGGCCGCCGCCGCCGCCGCTGCCGCCGCCGCCGCCGCTGCCGCCGCCGCCGCCGCTGCCGCCGCCCCCGCCGCCGCCGCCGGCGATCACAGCTCCCTACACACTAGCGCCACGCAAGGCCTCCGCCGCCGCCGCCGGCGATCACAGCTCCCTATACACAGCTCCGAACAGGTTTCTACCGCCACGCAAGGCCTCCGCCGCCGCCGCCGCCGCCGCTCAGCCGCCGCCGCCGCTCTGAGCCGCCACCGCCGCCGCCGCCGCCGCCGCCGCCGCTGCCGCCGCCGCCGCCAGGCGCTACGCACCCCTTAAGGGATCCCCCACGAAGCCGCCGTGGCGATCCGCAAGTGCAGAGTTCGCAATGGCAACATCACCCCTTAAGGGATCCACGCTGCAAAACCAGTGGTGGGCAGGCGCCTGTGTGGCGAAGTGACCTTGGCCCCAATGAGCGCTGGTGAGCGCCTAGGACGGCCACGGCAGGGTCTAGACCTCGCTTCTGCCGCCGAAATTTTCTACAAAGCTCCGAACAAGTTTGACGCTTGATGCAACGAAGGAGAACAGTGCTACAGCTCCGCCACACGTGGCCAGTGCCGAGCGATCACAGCTCCCTACACAGCTCCGAACAGGGTTAGACCTCGCTTCTGCCGCCGAAATTTTCTACAAAGCTCCGAACAAGTTTGACGCTCAGTGCCGAGCGATCACAGCTCCCTACACAGCTCCGAACAGAGCTATGCCAATGGCTCTCGGAGAGCAAAAGCGAGGCCCTCATCGGCAAGGCAAATTGGAGGTCACGAGCAACCCCAATGGCTCTCGGAGAGCAAAAGCGGGGATCCCCCACGAAGCCGCGGCCCGTGGTGATCCGCAAGTGCACAGCTCCGAACAAGCACCAAGTGCAGAGCAGCACGCTCAAATGGCTCTCGGAGAGCGGCCCAGTGGTGCCCGCCGCCGCCGCTGACCAGGGTAATGGGCGGTCACTTAAGGAGGCTAGAGCTCGGTGTACCGGAAGCCGGACGCTTGATGCAACGAAGGAGAACAGTGCTACAGCTCCGCCACACGTGGCCAGTGCCGAGCGATCACAGCTCCCTACACAGCTCCGAACAGAGCTATGAACCTGCCACGATGTGGCCAGTGCCGAGTGCTCACACTGCTTGAGCAAGGATCCTGAATTGCAGCTCCCGAGACAGAGCTCCGAACAAGCACCAACCTCGGGGTTGAGAAAGCTTAAATGGCTCTCGGAGAGCGGCCCAGTGGTGGCAGGCCCGCCGCCGCCGCTGCTCTCGGAGAGCGGCCCTACACAGCTCCGAACAAGCACCAAAATGGCTCTCGGAGAGCGGCCCTACACAGCTCCGACGCTCAGTCCTAAGCCGTGAACTGACGTCCTAGTAGGGTCCCAGCAAGGAGCCTGTGGCGAAGGAAGAGGACGGCCAGACCAGGGTCCTGGCAGTGCAGGGTTCACGAGCAACCCCGAGGCTCCAGGCCCAGTCCTAGGCCGGCCCTTGATGGCCATGGAAAGGAAAGAGAGGCCGTATAAGGCTCTTGAATACAGAATGCTATTCCTGCCAGTAATCTTGATTTCTCTTATACTTCCTCTTATAATTTCTTATATAATTTCCCTTATGATTTCTTTGAATTATTATTAAATAAAGCCGAACTTGTATCTGACGAATTCATTCACTTAAGGAGGCGAGTTTTAGTCTTCTGGTTGATGCAAGTGAATTGCATGGGTGCAAGTGAAAGAGGAAGAGCATCAGGGTCCGCTGGGACCCCATGGTGGGGGTGGGTGCAAGGATCCTGGTTCCGGAGAACAGTGCTACAGCTCCGCCACACGTGGCCAGTGCCGAGCGATCACAGCTCCCTACACAGCTCCGAACAGAGCTATGCCAATGGCTCTCGGAGAGCAAAAGCGAGGCCCTCATCGGCAAGGCAAATTGGAGGTCACGAGCAACCCCAATGGCTCTCGGAGAGCAAATTAAGGGATCCCCCACGAAGCCGCCGTGGCGATCCGCAAGTGCAGAGTCCGCAATGGCAACATAGGGCAATAGCGAGGCCCTCATCGGAGCTCGCTTCTGCCGCCAAGACAAGCTTTAAGTAAATTGCAGCTCCCTACACAGCTCCGACCAAGCACCCAACCCAAGCTTTAAGTAAATCGGAGGTCACGAGCAACTAACCTGGCCGTGCGGAACGATTTTTGACGCAGGCAGACGAGGACGTCCTAGTCGGGCAGCGGTCCGCTCCGCCGCCGCCGCCGCCCACGCAAGGCCTCCGCCGCCGCCGCCGGCGATCACAGCTCCCTACACAGCTCCGAACAGGTTTCTACCGCCACGCAAGGCCTCCGCCGCCGCCGCCGCCGCCGCTCAGCCGCCGCCGCCGCTCTGAGCCGCCACCGCCGCCGCCGCCGCCGCCGCCGCAGCCGCCGCCGCCGCCGCCGGCGATCACAGCTCCCTACACAGCTCCGAACAGGGTTTACGCAAGGCCGCCGCCGCCGCCGCCGCTGCCGCCGCCGCCGCCGCTGCCGCCGCCCCGTTTACGCAAGGCCGCCGCCGCCGCCGCTGCCGCCGCCGCCGCCGCTGCCGCCGCCGCCGCCGCTGCCGCCGCCCCCGCCGCCGCCGCCGGCGATCACAGCTCCCTACACACTAGCGCCACGCAAGGCCTCCGCCGCCGCCGCCGGCGATCACAGCTCCCTATACACAGCTCCGAACAGGTTTCTACCGCCACGCAAGGCCTCCGCCGCCGCCGCCGCCGCCGCTCAGCCGCCGCCGCCGCTCTGAGCCGCCACCGCCGCCGCCGCCGCCGCCGCCCGCCGCCGCCGCCAGGCGCTACGCACCCCTTAAGGGATCCCCCACGAAGCCGCCGTGGCGATCCGCAAGTGCAGAGTTCGCAATGGCAACATCACCCCTTAAGGGATCCACGCTGCAAAACCAGTGGTGGGCAGGCGCCTGTGTGGCGAAGTGACCTTGGCCCCAATGAGCGCTGGTGAGCGCCTAGGACGGCCACGGCAGGGTCTAGACCTCGCTTCTGCCGCCGAAATTTTCTACAAAGCTCCGAACAAGTTTGACGCTTGATGCAACGAAGGAGAACAGTGCTACAGCTCCGCCACACGTGGCCAGTGCCGAGCGATCACAGCTCCCTACACAGCTCCGAACAGGGTTAGACCTCGCTTCTGCCGCCGAAATTTTCTACAAAGCTCCGAACAAGTTTGACGCTCAGTGCCGAGCGATCACAGCTCCCTACACAGCTCCGAACAGAGCTATGCCAATGGCTCTCGGAGAGCAAAAGCGAGGCCCTCATCGGCAAGGCAAATTGGAGGTCACGAGCAACCCCAATGGCTCTCGGAGAGCAAAAGCGGGGATCCCCCACGAAGCCGCGGCCCGTGGTGATCCGCAAGTGCACAGCTCCGAACAAGCACCAAGTGCAGAGCAGCACGCTCAAATGGCTCTCGGAGAGCGGCCCAGTGGTGCCCGCCGCCGCCGCTGACCAGGGTAATGGGCGGTCACTTAAGGAGGCTAGAGCTCGGTGTACCGGAAGCCGCCGGGGATCCCCCACGAAGCCGCCGTGGCGATCCGCAAGTGCACAGCTCCGAACAAGCACCAAGTGCAGAGCAGCACGCTCAAATGGCTCTCGGAGAGCGGCCCAGTGGTGCCCGCCGCCGCCGCTGACCAGGGTAATGGGCGGTCACTTAAGGAGGCTAGAGCTCGGTGTACCGGAAGCCGCCGGGGATCCCCCACGAAGCCGCCGTGGCGATCCGCAAGTGCAGAGTTCGCAATGGCAACATAGGGCAATAGCGAGGCCCTCATCCGCCGCTCAGAGACCTGCGCAGGTCTCTGAGCCGCCACCGAGTGCAGAGCAGCACGCTCAAATGGCTCTCGGAGAGCGGCCCAGTGGTGCCCGCCGCCGCCGCTGACCAGGGTAATGGGCGGTCACTTAAGGAGGCTAGAGCTCGGTGTACCGGAAGCCGCCGGGGATCCCCCACGAAGCCGCCGTGGCGATCCGCAAGTGCACAGCTCCGAACAAGCACCAAGTGCAGAGCAGCACGCTCAAATGGCTCTCGGAGAGCGGCCCAGTGGTGCCCGCCGCCGCCGCTGACCAGGGTAATGGGCGGTCACTTAAGGAGGCTAGAGCTCGGTGTACCGGAAGCCGCCGGGGATCCCCCACGAAGCCGCCGTGGCGATCCGCAAGTGCAGAGTTCGCAATGGCAACATAGGGCAATAGCGAGGCCCTCATCGGAGCTCGCTTCTGCCGCCAAGACAAGCTTTAGGGTGTGCAAGTGAAGGAGGTCCCCAAGGGCCCACGGCCGGGAGCGACTCTCGCCACGTCAAGCTTGACGCTCAGTCCTACCGTGAACTGACGTCCTAGTAGGGTCCCAGCAAGGAGCCTGTGGCGAAGGAAAGAGAGGCCGTATAAGGCTCTTGAATACAGAATGCTATTCCTGCCAGTAATCTTGATTTCTCTTATACTTCCTCTTATAATTTATAATATAATTTCCCTTATGATTTCTTTGAATTATTATTAAATAAAGCCGAACTTGTATCTGACGAATTCATTCACTTAAGGAGGCGAGTTTTAGTCTTCTGGTTGATGCAAGTGAATTGCATGGGTGCAAGTGAAAGAGGAAGAGCATCAGGGTCCGCTGGGACCCCATGGTGGGGGTGGGTGCAAGGATCCTGGTTCCGGAGAACGATCACAGCTTTTGTAGACAGCTCCTGGCTCTGGGCTGTGAGGACGGCCAGACGAGGGTCTGGCTCTGGAGAGCGGCGAACAAGCACCGTTGCAGCGGCCCAGCTGACCATGGGCTGTGAGGACGGCCAGACCAGGGTCCAACCCCGAGGCTGCACCCTGGGCCCTGCCGTCCTAGGGTCCCAGCCCAAGGAGCCTGGGTCCTGTGCAGGCTGCTCCCCTGGCCCCAGGGCCCTAGGCCCAGGAGCCTAGGCCCCAGGGCCCTAGGCCCCAGGGCCCTAGGCCCCAGGGCCCTAGGCCTAGGGCCCTAACCCCCGTCCTGGCACGAGCAACCCCGAGGCTCCAGGCCCAGTCCTAGGCCGGCCCTTGATGGCCATGGAAAGGAAAGAGAGGCCGTATAAGGCTCTTGAATACAGAATGCTATTCCTGCCAGTAATCTTGATTTCTCTTATACTTCCTCTTATAATTTATAATATAATTTCCCTTATGATTTCTTTGAATTATTATTAAATAAAGCCGAACTTGTATCTGACGAATTCATTCACTTAAGGAGCGAGTTTTAGTCTTCTGGTTGATGCAAGTGAATTGCATGGGTGCAAGTGAAAGAGGAAGAGCATCAGGGTCCGCTGGGACCCCATGGTGGGGGTGGGTGCAAGGATCCTGGTTCCGGAGAACAGTGCTACAGCTCCGCCACACGTGGCCAGTGCCGAGCGATCACAGCTCCCTACACAGCTCCGAACAGAGCTATGCCAATGGCTCTCGGAGAGCAAAAGCGAGGCCCTCATCGGCAAGGCAAATTGGAGGTCACGAGCAACCCCAATGGCTCTCGGAGAGCAAAAGCGGGGATCCCCCACGAAGCCGCGGCCCGTGGTGATCCGCAAGTGCACAGCTCCGAACAAGCACCAAGTGCAGAGCAGCACGCTCAAATGGCTCTCGGAGAGCGGCCCAGTGGTGCCCGCCGCCGCCGCTGACCAGGGTAATGGGCGGTCACTTAAGGAGGCTAGAGCTCGGTGTACCGGAAGCCGGACGCTTGATGCAACGAAGGAGAACAGTGCTACAGCTCCGCCACACGTGGCCAGTGCCGAGCGATCACAGCTCCCTACACAGCTCCGAACAGAGCTATGAACCTGCCACGATGTGGCCAGTGCCGAGTGCTCACACTGCTTGAGCAAGGATCCTGAATTGCAGCTCCCGAGACAGAGCTCCGAACAAGCACCAACCTCGGGGTTGAGAAAGCTTAAATGGCTCTCGGAGAGCGGCCCAGTGGTGGCAGGCCCGCCGCCGCCGCTGCTCTCGGAGAGCGGCCCTACACAGCTCCGAACAAGCACCAAAATGGCTCTCGGAGAGCGGCCCTACACAGCTCCGACGCTCAGTCCTAAGCCGTGAACTGACGTCCTAGTAGGGTCCCAGCAAGGAGCCTGTGGCGAAGGAAGAGGACGGCCAGACCAGGGTCCTGGCAGTGCAGGGTTCACGAGCAACCCCGAGGCTCCAGGCCCAGTCCTAGGCCGGCCCTTGATGGCCATGGAAAGGAAAGAGAGGCCGTATAAGGCTCTTGAATACAGAATGCTATTCCTGCCAGTAATCTTGATTTCTCTTATACTTCCTCTTATAATTTATAATATAATTTCCCTTATGATTTCTTTGAATTATTATTAAATAAAGCCGAACTTGTATCTGACGAATTCATTCACTTAAGGAGGCGAGTTTTAGTCTTCTGGTTGATGCAAGTGAATTGCATGGGTGCAAGTGAAAGAGGAAGAGCATCAGGGTCCGCTGGGACCCCATGGTGGGGGTGGGTGCAAGGATCCTGGTTCCGGAGAACAGTGCTACAGCTCCGCCACACGTGGCCAGTGCCGAGCGATCACAGCTCCCTACACAGCTCCGAACAGAGCTATGCCAATGGCTCTCGGAGAGCAAAAGCGAGGCCCTCATCGGCAAGGCAAATTGGAGGTCACGAGCAACCCCAATGGCTCTCGGAGAGCAAATTAAGGGATCCCCCACGAAGCCGCCGTGGCGATCCGCAAGTGCAGAGTCCGCAATGGCAACATAGGGCAATAGCGAGGCCCTCATCGGAGCTCGCTTCTGCCGCCAAGACAAGCTTTAAGTAAATTGCAGCTCCCTACACAGCTCCGACCAAGCACCCAACCCAAGCTTTAAGTAAATCGGAGGTCACGAGCAACTAACCTGGCCGTGCGGAACGATTTTTGACGCAGGCAGACGAGGACGTCCTAGTCGGGCAGCGGTCCGCTCCGCCGCCGCCGCCGCCCACGCAAGGCCTCCGCCGCCGCCGCCGGCGATCACAGCTCCCTACCCTGAAGCTCCAATAAGCTTTATTTAAGGTGACATGCTTAAGTTTCCCTATCAGGCGTAAATCTCATGCTTATATAAAGCTTTAAACTCTTTTTAAAGCTTATAACCTTTATTTAAACATTATATAAGGTGTTTTAATGAAAATTTAAAGCTTTCAGCTTTAAATAACCATGAAAAGTACGTCTCTTAATTAAGGCTGACAGCTTTCAATTAAAACAACAAGTTTGACAGATTTTGCTGGAGGCAGGCTCCAGAAAATTGCCGTTAACCCTATCCTAAATCCTAAAATCAATCAAAGCATGCAGTCGATCACTCGCTCGATCATTTTCAAGCAGCTAGCACAGGCAGGGTGTTTCTGGCTTTGAACTTGTCCAGGACAAGCTGGGAAGAGTTTCCCGGAGTGTTGTGGCCGCCTTTGGCCCTTACCATGGCTGCAGTAGCTCCTCCGAAATCTTCATCTCTATAGCACCAGATGTCCTTTGGACATGTAGGGCTCTGCGAAAGGTGCAGGAGGAGGTGAAGCTTCGGTTTAACTCGCCAGGCGATATTGTCACCAAAGTGATCCCTCAAAGACACATACTGCAAAGCAAACCTTCTGACCTCTCGCTCCATGAGGCTGGGGTCGTAGGGCACGACATCCAGAGCAGCATAGCATGCCAAAAGCAAAGAGATGCAAGCCAAAACTGCCGAATCCAGATCCCCTGAGCTGTCCAAAAACTTTCGGCACACAGCATCCAAAATAGGTATCAACTTTCTGGTTTCTGCACCTTTGGCTTTGAGCTTTGGAGCTTTTCCAGCTTCCTTGCGATACATGGTCTCTGTCAATGTGGCCAGTCGATCGGATGCGACACCCTGGTTCTTGTACTCCTGCGAAATCTCTTTGTAGAGCTCTGCAGTTCGCTTGGTAATATTGGAACCAGGCATCTTGCTTTGCAGGTGGTACAGAACATTCCCAGCAGCATCTGCAGCACAACCCAAATCCATAATATGCAGCCAATCCAACCTGATGACCTTGAGACAAAAATTTGGAAACTGCCACACAGCACTCATGAACCTGTGCTCCTCCCAGCACCTCATGATAAAGGCCTCCTGATCAAAATATTGATGTCTCCAGGAGGCCTGCAAATCCACCTCGTGCACTTTATCAGGTGTCATGGGACAAAGCCAGCAGCAACCATTGTTTTCGTTGTGTGCTGGCAGGGAAAGGGTATCCTTGAACATTTTCCAGTCGCCCCTGATTTGTGTCAAACAAGCAACTGGCAAATCTGACCCAGCTAGACGAAGACGTGCCTTGTCGACCCGTAAATCGAAGGGGCTGCCATCATGCCTTCGAGAAGGATACCTTCCAAGAGCCAGCTGCTCGAAACTCCACACCAAAACCTTCATGGCTGCATCCATGGTACACTTCTTGGCTTCAAACATCTTCTTCAGACAGAACAGCGGCACTCGAAGGCCAGGAATGGATGGGAAACTTAGAGCTATAACTTCCAAGCTTTGGGACCTGTCCCAATTGCAAGGCACCCCGTCATTCCAGAGCCCCAGTGGCAGAATTGTCGCTGGATCTCTCGCTGGCTGGCACGACAAAGAAAACTTCTCAATCAGCTCAGCATCCTCTTGCAGCACATCCTGGCTCAGGATCCAGGCTGAGTCACCAAACTCAAAAAGCTTCCCCAGAATTTCATGGGGAAGCAAAAATGGCAAGGAGACCTGGCGGTTCTCCTGCAGCTTGGGGTCATGCAGCTCTATGTCGGCATAGTAGCAGTCTGGCCAGTGGGACCCCTTCAACATTTTCCTTCGTAGGCTTCTGGCTGCATTCTTGTCTTGTACAGCGGCCAAGTCGTCCACACCACTGGCACCAGAAGATTGAGCATCCTTGAAAAGGGAAGCTGTCCTGGCAGCTGTGATCTGCCCAGACAAAAAAGCATCCGAAAGATTGGCCCGAAACCTTTTCTTCTCAGGCACGTCTTCCTCATTGTAACCACGACTGTTCTTGGAGTACATGGCTTCACATGCAGCTCCAGAAGTGAAACAAACTTCAGAAACTTGAGCACCTATACCCTGCACAGCAAGCTAGCACAGTTGTCGGCTGAAGTCTGCGAGCTGCTGCTGCACTCGCCCTTTTGCATGCAAAGGGCCCTGTCTGCAGCTCGAGAAGATCGATCGACCTTGGCTGCAAGCAGAAAACATTCAGCAAAAGCTTGAAAGACAATATGTAGTGCATGCTATTCGCGGCTGCAAAGCACTGTTTTTTTAAGTTCGCCTGCCGTGGATCGCCTCAAAGCTAACTGCAGCAAAATGCTGCTTGCATGATATCCAGATCCATGCTCGATGGATCCTAGGCCTGCCAGCCCTTAACCTTCTTCAGCAACAACTTCACATTGTCAAGATGCTCATTGGCATTGCGATTCCACTGGTCCATGTCGGCTTTCTCGTTCTTGCAGGCTGCCTCGTCCATCGTGGGAAGCTTGCGATCCAGCAGGACCTGGATCTTTCGAAGATCCTCCACAAACTTCTTCAGAGCATCCAGGGTAACCCGGACCTCCGGCGCTTTGCTAGCGAGCTTGGGGCAATTCTCGAGAGCAATGCATTCCGAGCTCAACTCTCCATGCTTGGCATCCAGGCTCTTGACTGCACTGTTGGCCACTTTGCTCAAGTTGCTCAGCTCGGTCCGCTCGGGGTGCTCCAACTTCACCTCACCCTTGGTGTTCTGCAGGCTTTTCATCTCCTTCGCTGCTAGGCTAGCACTCATTTCGAAGGTGCCTGACTCGGTCGATCGGGTTGCATCTTTGCTTTCCACCAAGGTCCGGTAAAAGTACCGGCAGAGCTCGGGCATCTTGTGCTTCACCAGGTTCCTCTCGTGCCCCCAGAAATCCTCGGATTCCTGGAGCAAACCCTCCAGCAACTCCTTCTGCCTCTTCTCTGGGAAGTCGCTGATCTTGAGGCCATTCAGGTCAAAAATTCGCGACCTCAGCGGCATTGCAAAACAAAACATTAAAAACAAAATGACCAAGCAACCTATATAAAATAAAATCTAAGAGTCGCTGTCATCATGCCCTTGATAGAGACATCCTCCTCGGCTTCCTCCTTCACAACCTTCTTGGTGTACTGGCCCACCCACTTCAAGTCCTTAAGGCCATTCTTCTGGTAGGCAGCGATGAATCCCTTTCGGTCCGAGTCGGCGACCTGCCGGTAGGCCTGGCACATGCAATACCCACAAAAAAATGTACTGCATAGCAAATGGAGAATTGCAACCCGGCCTCCAGCACTTGCTGGGCTTCGCTCAGGCACTCCCCACTCTTGTTTCTCACGGGGTCGGCTTTGTACTTCACAAGATTCAGCATCCTCTGAATGCTTGCTTTCATCTCCACCGGTGTGGGATCATCTCCAATCACCAAGGCACCGGACTTGGCCCTCTTAGCTTTCGGCTCCGTCTTCGGAGCAGCCTTGGCCTTATTCTTTGGGGCCATGATGCCAAAAGGGCAACTGTACAACCAAAGGCTCCAGTTATTTAAACTATTTTTGATCTGGAGCCACAAAATCGAAAGTGTGTTTTGATGCATTTGTTTATCATGCTGTGACAAAACGATGCAGCATATCACTGTTGCACCTGTGGCCCGGACACATGGTATCTGCAGCACATGCAGCAAGACACCTGAGGGTTTTGCTTTAGGGTTTCAAGCTTCAGGGATTAGAGGATTTGGGTTTCTGTAAGGGTTAACATAGATCCAAAGTATAGAGGTTCTACAAGGTAAGGGTGTTTATGTATATATGTCTAGATGTATGTGTATATATATATATTTATGTCCATTAATATATACATATATATATATAAGATTATGATACTAATCCTTTTTAAGGTTTTAGTACATATATATATATATATGTGTGTATATATATATATATCATATATTTTATATATGAGTATATACTATATTAAATGACGATCGATATTATACTTATAGATGACGATAAGTTCATGTACATCACACTATACATGCTTGTTACACCATTACATCATATATCACAGTAACATTCACATGTTACTGTGATATGATGATGTAATGATGCCCCCACATAAAATTAAACTGGAACCCAAAACCTGCTAGGGCCAGAAGCCTTCTGAACATACTGGGCGATCCCTGAAACCCACACCTTTGAATCCTCAGCATGTACACCACCAATTGACCTAAACCACTATACAACTGGAGCAACCCCCACCTTGCACAACCTTTATCCATGAGCCTTTGGAACACCTAGAACCTGTGCCACCGAACATATAGACCCTGGAAGATTGTCCTGAAACAACCCAGACCGTAGCCGCACAGCAGCAAGATCTTTGTATTGCAGGTTTCCTGGAGGCTGTGGCCTCCAGCTAAAAAGTTTAATAATTTGGTACACAGCTTATAGTGTTTTATATATACAGCACTACGTTTTCAACCGGTTGAAATTTCAACCGGTTGAAAAAGCCACCCCACCACTTAATCAAAAGCATAAGCCATTTTTCAACCGGTTGAAATTTCAACCCTTTTTCAACCCTTGCAACATTATAATAATTCTATAACACTGATTATAAACATTAAAGCTTCAACCTTGAACCCAAACCCTAAACCTCAACCCTTATGCCTTAAACCCTAAACTTGGTAAAACCGAAAACCAAAAACCCTAAACCCTAAAAGCTTCAACCCCTACACCCCTGAACCCGGGCCCTCAAACCCTAAACCTAACTTTTAAACACTGGAACCCTAAACCCTAAAAACAACAAACCCTAAACCCTTAACCCCTCAACCTGTAAACCCTGAAACCTTAAACCCCAAAAACCTCTAACCCTAAACCCTTAACCCCTCAACCTGTAACCCTTAAACCCTAAACCCTAAAAACCTCTAACCCTAAACCCTTAAACCCTGAACCCCTAAACCCCTGAACCTTTAAATCCTTAGACCCTAAACCCTGAAAGCCTTAAACCCTAAACCCTTGAACCCCCAAACCCCTCAACCCTTAAACCCTAAACCTTTGAAACCTTAAGCCCTTAACCCTTAAACCCTAAACCCTTATATTGCCTTTAACCCTTAAACCCTAATCCGCCGGTGCCTCGACACCCATGATGGGGGTGCCCAGCCAACCTGCAATACAAAGAAGCTGCAAACACAACAAAAAAACTGCACTGCATGCTACAGACTGCACACCATGCACTCTGAGGCCAAGACCATTGTTCAGGAGTTCCAAGGAACTCCTGCCAAAAAGCATGGATGATGAAACCCTGAAAACAACAGCACCCACTGAAAACGGCTCCAACACTAACACTTCTTTTCTGCACGATCGCTCTGATCATCATCGCCCTGGAAGATGCATTCTGCACAGGGGGTGAAACACATCACTCCTCATCCCTCTTTCTCTTATTCTTGCCCTCCTCCGAATCGCCCTTGCCATCCTCCTCATCCTCATCGTCCACATCCATGCCGGGCTCCTCCTCGGGCTTAACCTCCTCGATAATTGGCCCTGGGCCCGCCGCCGGCGGCGGCATCGGCGGCTGCCCCGCCATCCCGGCTCCAATGGCCGCAAGCAACCCGGCGATGACATCTGCAGGGGAAAACAAAAAAACTGGAGTTCCAAAAAAACTCCAGCGAAAAATCTATAATAAAAAAATATTACAACTTATCATAATATATATCCCTGCCTGAGGATCCGGAGGCACCTGAGCTCCCAAAGAAATTGATGTTGATTGCCGGCACCGGTGGCTGAAACACTGTCGGATACCTGGGGATCAAAGCCTTCCCCAAGCTCTCGGCCTTGATGGGCGTCTTGTCCTGAAAGGCCCTCGGGATGCCCTTGCTGATAGGCGGCTTCAGCGGCTTCGGCTGGATGGGCGGCTTCGGCTCCGATGGCACCTTGGGCGGCTTCGGCTCCGAGGGCTTCTCCTTAGCTGTATATATACATGGAGTCCCAAAATAGAACTCCAGGAAAAATTATTGAAGCTGAGATTCTGCACGGATGGTACCCGGTCCCTTCGTGAAGCCCCGTTGGACTCCTCGCAGCCGACGGTTGATCCCCTTATTCTTCTTCTTCTTCTTGGTCTTCTTGCTGGGATCCTTGGCCTCCTTGGCCTCCTTGGCCTCCTGGGCTTCCTT
>CAJNDT010004345.1:0-15763 GCA_905221615.1 Symbiodinium sp. CCMP2592 | reverse complement strand
GATGAAGACCTTGGCGACACATCACCCCCCAGAAGCCGAGGAGACGGAACGCGAGGAGGCGGATGCACGCGAGGCTTAGCCCGAGCAGGAGCCACGGGCTCATCGGAGGAAACGGCCGGTAGTCGCGGTGGAGGTATGGGAGGAGGAGGACGCGACGGCGGCGTGCCGGGAGGCATCGGCTGATCTGGTTACGGCATAGAAACATCGTCAGATGTGATCCGTGAGCGATTAGTGCTCATTGGTTCTGACGGGTCTGACGGCGAAACCTCTTCGTCCGACATGATTACATACGGCGGTGTTCGCACGGACGGTGAAGTCTTGCCGCCTGTCATCTGGAATAGCACCCCCGAGAAGGTTGATGGGTGTACCTTGTTCCAGGAAACCTGGTGCGGCAAGCAACACGTCATAGTCGAATTGGGCTTCTTCTTGTTCCAGAAGACAAGAACGCCATCAGTTACACTGGTGAGTGCTTTAACTGTTCCAAATGTACCTCTGTATAGAGTACACTGTTCGAAACCAGACCCTGGTAAGAGTCTTGATCTAAGGCGAGTAATGTCTGACACCAAGGCATCCAGGGACGGTGATGGTTTGGAATGATGCAATGGTAATTCAGTTTTACTCGATAAGGAATTTACTCTAGCAACAAGTGATCTGATTTTCGGATCTTGCAGGAGTTTGGAATCCTTGAGAGGATTTGCTGTCAAAAGTGAATACTCTTGGTCAAGAAGTTCCGAACGTCCCTGGAGGCATTCATCTCCAGAGTATCCTAGTATGTCTGTGACTAAAGAAAGATGAGATGCATATGTATCTCTCTTCAGGAATCTTGCCAAACACGAGGCAAAGGTCTCACAGAATTCATAAGGATACACTTGTGCGAGTTTCGTTTTAAGACCGGAGCCTTGAATACCCTTTTCGTCTCCTGGTGGAGATGTTGGAGATTTCGTTTTGGCAGAATGCCTCTGGAGAGGAATTAAAACTTGCGGTGGCAAGTTGTGCATAAAAATCGAGGATTTCGATTCATAGTATCCTGTTGGATCTTTCATGCCATAGGCCTGTAGGTTACAGACCTCATAGTTGATCTTATGATTAGAAAACAGGCGTTTTGCTTCTGGTGAAGACCAGAGCCTGCTGTAGTATGGGTTCTCAAGAACAAAGTAACGTCCGAGCTTCATTTGGTGGTCTGCGACCGATTCACAGAATTTTAAAACAGAAAGTCTCTTGGCAGAGCCTTTCTTCCACTGTGAGTACCAGATAGACCACTGAGAGTGATCGGGTGACATAACAATAATAGTAGGTTCTTGTTCCTTGATGATCCTAAGAAGATTGGAGCGACCTTGCGGTTGCTCAAGATCTAGACCGCTACGCAGATCGACTGGCTGACCTACTCGAAGACCTGACAGGGCAGCTTTGTGACTCATGCGGGGAGATCCGCCGTAGAGTTCTAGGAAGTCAATCTTCCCAGTGCTGGTGACCTGCCAGTGACACTCTTGATGTGGAATCGTTAGGTCTGTCGACTGCAGGGAAGCATCGAAGGTAACCATGCAACTTGCGTGGTCAGAACCTTCTGACGTCAGAGTTTCCTCATCAGGCGCGAGAGGAATCTCCACATCAGATGTTATGTCATAGTTTTTCCTCAGTTTTGAGATATTGACACGGACGATGCGTGTTCCAAGATCCACACCTACCATGGATCCTCCGAGTTCGGAGATAACCTTACCTTTTAACCAAGATCCATGTTTGGACCCAGTGGATCCAATCTTAGACTTATCTTCTGACCAGTAGAAAACCTTATCTCCCAAAGAGAAAGGTCCTTGGGTCATTGACAGTATGGCTGCAAGATCTCTACGCAGATCATCAGATTGGCGTGCCTCTTGGTAAGCCCTGTTGGCAAGCTCCTTAATGGCTCTCGCAGTGACTTCCGTATCAGTTGGATTACCTGTCAACTGATTGGGATCAGCGTTCTCTGGTGTTATAACATATCGAGGACGCCTTCCAAAGGCCATTTCTAAAGGAGTAACTCCTCCGTAGGTAATCGAAGAGTTTCTTGCCAAACATGCTTGGCGAACGAGGTTACCATACTTCATGGTGATTCCGTTATACTGTGGGTCACCATCCTTCAGGATCTGAAGTATGAGCTTAATCTGATGCTTCAGCAATCTTACAGCAGCTTCGGCCCTGTTGGGCCATGGTGTTCCAGGTCCTGTTGCCACAGGCTTGATATTCTGCCGATTATAACAAGCCTCCATTTTTGGAGTCATGAATGCTTGATCTCCAACTACAACCTTTGGGTTGATCTGAAATTTTTCAAAGTAGTCATTCATAATCGACATTGTAGTATGCTCTTCTTTATCCTGGACTACTTCGGCAGTCAACAAGTTTGTTGCTCCATCATAGAGAATAAGAAATACCAAGCGACTATCCTTGCCGGGAATTGGAAGCTCACCGTGATCTACGAAGGTGAGATCACCGAAAGTCTCTGATCTTAGACCAGAAATCTTCGCTCTCGAAGGAGCTCTCACATGTTCCTGGCAGGCTGAACACTTTTTTTTCTGTTGGTCATATAGCTCGTAGATCTCCTTTGGGATCTGTAAGGCTTTTGTGCGTCGCTTGAACTGATCCGTACTCAGATGACGGTGCTTAAGGTGAAGCTTATAGAGTTCTACAGGGTCCTTAAGCTTCTCATGAATCCTGCGAAGAGCAATGGGAAGAGATGGCGATGGTTCTGCGACAATCTCTTCAACTGTAGGTGAGTCTGTACCAGGAGCCGGGTATTCTCTTGACTCAAGTGGTCTTACCTCCGTCCCGTCATCAGCTCCTGGGACCTTAGACTTCTCTTCAACAGGAGATTTAACCGCATATTTGCGGGATTTCTTCAAAAGGTTTTTAAGACCCTTTGGAGTCTTTATCTTAGCAGGTGGAACCTCAAGTCTTTCTTCTTCTGGAGGTTCATGTGGTGCAGAGGATTCTGCAGGTTTGTCCCTAGAGCCTGATGATGGTTCCGATGGTCCGGAAGGCTCAGGAACATCACCAGATGGTTCTGGTGGATCAAGTTTCTTGGCAGATGATTCTGCCGGATCAGATGGAAGAGGCTTCTTTTTGCCTGAAATCCTCTTCGGTGGTGGATCAGCTGCTCCCTCAGGTGCTTTGTCACAACCCTTGAGGTACGTGTGAGCCTTTTTCTGTCCGGCACAGGCTGGACAGCGACCTTCCGGTATCCTGACATAAGGCTTATTGGCTCCTAGAGCAGTCTCCGTCGCACTGAACGACGTACCTGACTTAGGGAGGTACTTCCTGGTGGAAGTAAAACCTAGAAGGTCCAATACCAAATGGTTATTGGTACTAATCGGAAGAGGGGTTTTATACAAACCGAAAGCTTCACACGTTGCTAGGTCAGCTGTAGGACTACACTCGAGAGTCATTCTTAAATTCCTCATCTGTTCGATGGAGAACAGAATGGGGACTCTTCCCTGATCCAAAACTTCTATGGTTGTATCTCTTCTTGGAGTTGTGTTAAACCATAGAGGTACACGCTCCTTGATAAGAGCTGTTTCACTATCTGCGAAAGAGAACTTCGTGTTCGAAGGTGAAAAAGTGAAATCAATCATGCCTGGGGCATGTTGCTTCACGGCCTTGATAAGCCTGTTCACCGCATAGCGGGAACCCATAGCCCTAGTACAACCAAAGTCAAGTATGACAAAGGTAGGGCTCTTATCAAGATTGATCCGCTCTGTGAGAGCAGATAGAACGGTGTGCTGCAACGGAAACACTGCTGTTGCAGTCTCCACACCTTGCCCCTCGGATGGTTCAGAGACCTGGGGCACGTAACTCACTGATGAGTTGAACACGGGTTCTTGGTGCGCGCTCGGATCTGTGCCTCTACCTGATGATCCTGCTTGATTTCTTCTCTTCTTTCTCCGTGTTTTTCTTCGTGAGGCTTGTGATGAATAGTATGTATAAGACGTTTGATCGTCATAAGCGGCATAATTCCAACTGGAGTCAGTATAATAACTGTCCTCATACCATGAATCCCAGCTCGGTGCGGTGGAACTTTCATAGGCCTGTGGAGATCCAGTTTGGTCTCCTTGTAAGGAGGCAGACTTGGCTGTATCCTTACCCTTGCCTTTTGATTTTGTACCCTTGAAGGAGCTTCCTTTATCTCCCTTGTCCTTTCCTTTTCCTTTGCCTTTTCCACCTTTCCCTTTTTCCTTTCCTTTACCTTTACCGAAATAGCTGGAATCAGTTGGATCATGTTCTGCCTGGTTGGCTCTCCCTTTTCCGCGGTATGACCTAAAACGGCCACGTCCTTTTCGCTTGCCACCCTTTGCTCTTCCCGGTGATCCGGGACGCATTCTTGGTCTTCTTCCCTTTTTGAATCTCCTTCCAACGAAGGCTTCATGGTCGTCAACTGTCCAGAAGACAGCTTCTTCATCCTCGGCGGCAAGAAAGCCTTCCTCAAGGGTGTCTTCGTCTTGGAGCCAAAATCCATCGACTCCGTCGTATTCACCCTGATCGAGGATGAGGAAGTTTCGACCTCCGCGTTTGCGGCGTTGATCTCTCCTTCCATGGCGGTCCTTCTTGTGAGAAGTGTGCCGAATATTGGGATCCTGCAGACCAGTTCTGGTCGTTGAAAACTGATCGAACATGGTCTGCCGTACTATAGGGTACGTGTAGGTCTCAATTCGGTAACCTTGGTTGGTCAATGCTGTTACCAACCTCTCACGTTGCATCTCATTTAGGTCGGACTGCACTAGGAAGAGGAGAGCTAGGAGATTATCATTTAGAGGAAACGCTCTTCGATGATTATAAAGGCGTTCCTTGTTCCATGTTTCGAAGAAACGTGCGGCGTATGTGTCTCTCTCGGTTGCATCCTGTAGGCGCATGAAGGTTTGATCTGCTTGCACAGCCTGCATGAAATCCGGATGGGCATCTTCCAGAACTATCTCTGGTAAGAGATCCATCCATGAGTTTCTCACGCGCTGTAGCACGATCTCAAACTTAGCAATCCAAGTCACAAAGTCTTGGTTGCCCTTCCATGCCTTGAATAGGCCGAGGAAACGCCCCAGGAAAACGTACTGTTCTCCTTTCACGAAAAATGGACGCATCTTCTTCTTGAAGTAATCTACTCCATCTGGGGCTGCAAGCCTTTCTCGGTTCAGTGATTCCTTTTGTACTGCGGCCAATCCGGAGAGCCTCGTCTTGAGAGACGGACCTCTTTTGGTGTCATCCAGCGTTGTTATGTCGCAACAGTCGTCAATCAACTGTTCATACTCAAACCACGAGGTGGTGCCATCATAGGCAGGCGCGATCTTGGGCGTTATGCCTAATGATGCAAGCATGCGGTCAGATGTTGCATATGACTGTGCGACATAAGTAGCTGGACCTTGGGAGGTCTCTTCGTTCTCATATCCCCCGGAGGATTGGGAACTGCCGTCGGCTTAGCTATGCGAGCTCGACATTGTGCTGCCTCTTATCCGCTTGGTTAAGCGTTCGGCGAGGCCGACCGCTGTAGCGGACTTTGGGAGGCGGGCGGCCCTTTCCGGGCTACGCTACCAGAAAACTGAGCCGATACACCCACAAGGAAATGCTCCTTGTTAGGAGGTGTATGACCAGTTTATTCCCTAAGGATCAAAGGGCAGCGCCCTGCACACGGACAGTAGTTGTTTTGTCTTGCTACGCAAGGAGAGCTTGTCTTGTCTCAATATGGTAAAACCACTGTGAGCCAATGGGCAGCGGAATGTATATGTATGAGCATGCAGCCATTGCTGTAGGTACCTGTGAGAGCTACCCCTTTAGAGGTTTATGGTCTTTTTTTTTTTTTTTTTTTTTTTTTTTTTTTGTTTTTTCAGGGGTGGGGGTGGGGGGGCGGGGGTAGGCCCCCGAAGGGTGTCGGGGGGGGCAACGGGGGCGGGTGTGGGTGATGTAGGGGGGGGAGGGGTTAGGGACCCATGGGGCCCCAAGCACAAATTCCCAGAAATTTCACTAATGGAATTAATTGAAATAATTGAAATAATTGAAATGGGGCCGATTCAAGGATTTCAATTATTTCAATTATTTGGCCCTTTGGAGGGTCTTTTTTTTTTTTTTTTTATTTTTTATTTTGACTTTTTTTTTTTTTTTCTTTTGTTTTTTTTTTTCTTTTTGTTTTTTGTTTTTTTTTTTGTTTTGTTTTTAAATAATTGAAATAATTGAAATCCGAAGGTTCGGTGGGCCCAAGCCACCAAATCCAGGGATTTCAATAATTGAAATAATTGAAATAATTGAAATGGGGTTGATTTCAATTATTTCAATTATTTCAATTATTTGGGGCCTTTGTCGGATTTAAATAATTGAAATAATTGAAATCCCCCCATTTCAATTATTTCAATTATTTCAATTATTTCAATTATTTCAATTATTTAAATCCCTGGGTTTGGTGGCTTGGGCCAGAACAGCCATCGATTTCAATTATTTCAATTATTTCAATTATTTGGGCCCTTTGGCGGATTTAAATAATTGAAATAATTGAAATCCGAAGGTTCGATGGGCCCAAGCCACCAAAACCAGGGATTTGAATAATTGAAATAATTGAAATATTTGAAATGGGGGGGATTTCAATTATTTCAATTATTTGGGCCCTTTGGCGGATTTAAATAATTGAAATAATTGAAATCAGCCGGATTTCAATTATTTCAATAATTCAAATCGGTGGGATTCGTGGCTTGGCCCAGAACAGCCATCGATTTCAATTATTTCAATTATTTGGGCCCTTTGGCGGATTTAAATAATTGAAATAATTGAAATCCGAAGGTTCGATGGGCCCAAGCCACCAAATCCAATGATTTCAATAATTGAAATAATTGAAATAATTGAAATGGGGGGGATTTCAATTATTTCAATTATTCGGGGCCTTTGGCGGATTTAAATAATTGAAATAATTGAAATCCCCCCCATTTCAATTATTTCAATTATTTCAATTATTTCAATTATTGAAATCCCTGGGTTTGGTGGCTTGGGCCAGAACAGCCATCGATTTCAATTATTTCAATTATTTGGGCCTTTTGGCGGATTTAAATAATTGAAATAATTGAAATCCGAAGGTTCGATGGGCCCAAGCCACCAAACCCAGGGATTTAAATAATTGAAATAATTGAAATGGAGGGGATTTCAATTATTTCAATTATTTCAATTATTTAAAATAATAATAGTCACACAGAAAAGAATAGAGCGTAAAATAGACCCTAGAGGCGCCTCTCTCACATATATATATATATATATATATATATATGTATATACATACATACATACATATATATATATATATATACATACGCATATATATATATATGTGTATACATGCATGCATGAACATGCATACATACATACAATTATGTGTCAAATCGATCCCATGCAAGAGATTTTTTTGTCGCTCGCACGACTCATCGGCATCACTCTTCGCACTTACAAAAGTGCTGTGGACGGAAAACCATGTCGTAGGCCTGTACATCTTTCTCGCTCAGCCATTCCACTACTAGGTAGATCCGACTGCAGTGCAGGCACATCTTGTTGTCGCAGATGATCGAAACTGCACCGGCGATTCTTTCTTTCCGTTCCCCGATGAGATCTGCCAGCTCGCAGATGATGTCTTGGATGTTCTTAGAGCCCAATTCTCGCTCAGCAGGCATGGCCGGGTTCGACTATAATAGTATATAGCTTGGACTCTAAATCGCGACTTGAGCCAAAATCTGCATGGCATGCTCGAGAATGCATGAAAGCACATGTTCCGGCAAGCGATCTCGCTGCAGTACAGAAACACTACAAAAATCTGTAGGACTATATTCTTCAGCTCTATATATAGGAGCAATTGCTCCTATATATAGATTACTGTAACTTGCAGGAGCGACCGGCTCCTTTACCTACAATTTATTAAAGGATGAAAACCATGTGCATGCAGGGCAGACTGCATGTATGCACGAGGCCGCTTTTTTTCAGTCCAAGCAATCGAGTTCGGAGCTCTCATACTTGAAAGCCAAAGAGACGCGCTGCTGCTTTTCTACATCCCACACTCTCACTGCCTTGGCATCCTTGTCCAGGGCGACGTCTTCAAGGACAGCTTCCACGACAAACCACACTTCTTCGTACTTGTAGAACCGGTTGGCAAGTTCGTGGTGGCCCTCCAGCACGTAGCAGGCAAACTCGTACAACAACTCGTCCCTGGATCTCGGAGGCTCCCCGTCCTGGACCCTGATCCATGCACCTTTGTTGCCCTTGGGGTCCAGCTTCTGAAGCAGCACCGCTTTTGCCATGGCTGGGAATATATACAGCAATATATGGGCCGAAAAATGGCTGCGGAAATGGCTGCAGAAGGACACAATGCACAACAACTTCTTATATGTATATATATATATATGTTTATATATTTATATATTTACAATATATATATATATATATATATATATATATATATTTAAGAGCGACAAAATAAACCCATGAAACGTTTTTTACAGAGCTTCTCCGTCGAGAGCATCCGAGGCCAAAAACCGCAGCAAGAAATTCTTTGCATTGGTGGAGGAGGTGTTCTTACCGCCTCGTCTCTTGGAAGCTTTGGCCCAATACCTGCACCAGCTCTCGTCGCGATAGGTCCAATAGTCCCTGGGGTTTCCATGCTGCTCCGTCTGGTATTCAAGCATTTCTTCCATTAAATGCACCTTTGGTTTCATCTGCCAAAACGGGAAGGGTGACTGTTCTTGAAGAGTTTGGTAAAGTACGCAAAAGCGACGGCATTCTTCAGCAGCCTTCTCGTGATCGAAAACCTCGTCCACGGCAGATATACGCTTTTGCAATTGAAATAGCAAAGCGAACAGACCTGCAACCAAACGCATGGTGCCATCTTCAGGGTACGCCTGCATGAACTCACGGGAAATCTCGAAAGCAAATGGTACGAGGTAACGACATTCGCCTCCCTTCGCCTTAAGCTTGGGTTTCTTGCTGGCCCCTTCTCGGCGAATCATCTCCAGGGTGAGATTGTCCAGAACACTAGGAGGGCGAAATTGTTTATAAAAATCCCGGATTCGCTGCCATAGCCGTACCAAACGCTGCTCCTTGTTACTTCCTGGAAAGTAGACATTTGATGTGATCAGGAGCCAAAACAAATTGCCTATGACATCGGCACCGACACCCAGGTCAACGATGTGTAGCCAGTCCAGGACGACACAGCTCAGCACGAAGCCGGGCAGGCTTAAAAGAGGTGACAGGGAACCTCCTGCTGCACGCAGCTCGGTCAGGAAATCAACATCAGACAGTCGATTCCGCCTCCACGCTGCTCCAGAATTGCAGATCCGGAAGCTCAGGGGATTACTCGTGTCCACATTCATGGCACGGCACTTCCAACAAATCGACTCCGAGCTCCAGCTTGGAAATTGGAACAACTGCCGAAGGAACGGCCAATCCCCACGTACCTGCAATAATAAAGCCCGCCCTGCCAACTGATCACCGTGCTTTCGGAAGTATTTTCGCTTCTCCCTGCTTAGCCACCCAGAGCCGTCGGGAAGTTTAGTGCTCACAGCACCCATAAAAAGCATACGCAAACTCCAAGAAGTAATGTTCATGATGACGGTCCAGGTTTCAGCCGTTGCGAACTTCTTGGATACTGCCGTGCAGGGCAGACGATCTCCGGAGGGCATCGCGAGGAAGTTGAAGCTGATGATTTCCAAGCTTTCTTTCTTTGTGTATGGCACCCCATCCCCATGCAAACCCAGTGCAATGGTCTCTGCCACTTGTAAGCCGAGCTTCCCGCATGCACTCGCAAGGAGCTTTGATGCAGCAGCTCCTGTATGTATATTAAAATATTCCAACCCATTGCCCCGGACCATGCCATCGATCAGCTCATGCGGCAACAAGAATGGGTGCTCCCACTCGACCCTTGCCTTGGTGTCGGGGTCCTGGAAAGGAACCATGTGCCAAAAGAGCTCGTGGGCACTCTCACGAACCAACTTGGCCAGGATATCTCTGGCGAAATTGCCGGGATGACGCCCTCCTGCTCCTGCTTCTGCAAAATCTGCGACTGAAGATGTGGCGGATTGATGTTTGGCCTCTGAAGTAGCTCCTTCTGCCAACTCAAAAACGTCTTTCGCTGATAACTTGTTGGACAAAAATGTCTCTGTAAGCTTGCTTCGCAATTTTTTCTTGGGGTTTGCATGGGTAGCAGCACTTCCGGAAGGAGCACTAGGAGCACTCTTTGCTCCTGCTGAGCTGGAGCTAGCTGCTTGTCGTACTCGCTTCAAAGTGTGCAACTCCTCGCGATCACCCCTGACACAGGCACTGATCCACAGCAGCTTGGCACAAAGTAGGAAAAGTAACATGATCCTCATCATGGCTCTCGGAAGCACTCCCGAAGCTTTGAAAAAACTGACACACACACACACACACACACACACACACACACACACTCTCTCTCTCTCTCTCTCTCTCTCTCTCTCTCTCTCTCTCTCTCTCTCTCTCTCTCTCTCTCTCTCTCTCTCTCTCTCTCTCTCTCTCTCTCTCTCTCCTTCTCGATCTCTCTCTGATCCCTAGTATACATATACCGGCCCTAGGTTGGCCCTCTAAACCCTAAACCCTAAACCCTTATATATATATATATATATCAAGAAATATATTGTATACGAAGGTGAAGATCTCGAAACGATCAGTTGCGACGTCCTAGCAAAAGCCACTGGTCCAGCATGCATATATAATGCATGCCTGCACCGTCTCACATGCATGGCCCATGCATCTCAGATCTGACATTGCTCGAAACAGAGCTTTTTTCGCAGCTGCAATCGTCCCGTCCAGGCCAAAACGATCTTTGTACAGATCAGCCTTTCAGCTACAGTACGTAGGAAGCAAACAAAAGTTCTTATTGACAGGCTCGAGCAAACACGCTTCTTGGCAGTGCCTTCGTCATCTACTTAATCGAGCTGCTAAAGTTCGTCCTGAGCAGAACATTACACTTCTTCTTCATTTCTTCAGACATGTCCTTCACCAGGTTCCCCGATTGCAACGTGCTCTGGCACTGCTCCACGTAAGTTTTGCACTCGTTCTCGTCCATCTTCTTCGGATCCTGCATTGTCAACTCCAAGATAGCATGCTCCAGATCGCCCAGCTTTTGGATGGGGCCGCTCAAGTCAGGAGCCTGAGTACTATACACGTACATATATATATATATATATATGTACATGCCACAATCCAAAACGTACATAAAGACGAAAAAAATAATTGTATGATCTATGTTAAATTGAAATGCATAAGCCAAGCCGCTTCCGCTGCCTTCGGGGATGCCTTAAGCTGCACTCGCGACTTTTTAAAAGCACTCGTGTAGCCCTTGAGCTTGGCCAACAAGGTGTTGAGGTCCTTCAGCAGGTTCTCCGCCGGAAGCACCCACACATGCTCGATCTTCACGCTGGGGGTGGTGCCGGTCGCCGAGGATGCTCCTTCTGTGATCATCTTCAAACCTGCCTTCGCCACGTGCTTCGTCACATCCTTGCTCACGACGACAGACGTGCTCTCCTTGGAACCCATGGTGTGTTCTGTGCCTTCATGTTTTGTCCAAGTGTAACGACGAAGCTTCTGCTTTTTCATGGCCATCTCCAAGGGGTTGGACTCGCCCCAGTCGGAGTCGGAATCCATGTCCTTCAAGGTCTCGTCGAGGATACGCTTTTGAGCTGGGTCCTTCACGTCCAGCTTCAGCATAGCCGCAACTTCGTACCTTTGCAAGCAAGTGTAAACACACACACATACATATATATATATATATATATATAACAGATCCACAATCTATACTTTTCGGGGTTTGGGGGTGAAGGGGTTTCGGGGTTTGGGGGTTTAAGCTTTCCGGGTTTGGAGGTTCACGGTCTTAGGGGGCTTCGGGCTTTAGGGTTTGGGGTCTCGTCTTTCAGGAGCCCTGGGCTCCTTGAGGCTAGACACTAATGATCCGAATGCTCAAAAATAAATATATATCTATAGATGGTTTGTGAACTAGCAATCCATAATCATTTCTAGCCTTCCTCGGGGGTTGTCGATCCTTCTTAAGTCAAGAGGTTTACGGGGCTCTAGGAAATTTGTGGGGCTCTAGGGTTTAGTAGGTTTCGGGGTTTGGTCTTTCAGGAGCCCTGGGCTCCTCAAGGCTGGGTAACACAATCCCAATGAAAACCTTGAGCCTCAAGCCTGATATATAGCTTCACTGAAAACCTCCGTTGCCAAGGTAGCTGTCAGCTCCTCCTATTACCCAACCCAACCCCGACACCCAAAGCTCCACGCATATGTTTCCGAAGTTGCTTGGTGCCGTAGTTCGAGCGATCCCGGGACTCGGTGCCCTTGTCTTGGGTATAGTTGCAGTGCATCTCGGCCCAGGACTTTAGGCTCTTATCCTGGGACCAGCTTTGCAGCATTGCATCCTTTTTCTTGTCACGGAGAGGCAGAGCCTCGTATTCCGCTAGGAATGCTACCTTCCTCTCAAGGTCCTCTACGAGGCTGGGGTCCGCCTTGTCGCCTTGGGCCTTAGCACTCTCTAGCTTCTGCCTGGCCAGCTTGCACTGTCCCAGCATGTTGCTGGTAGCTTTTTTCTTATCTGCTGCTGGATCGGTGGCTTGCTTGCCGGTCTTCTTCTTGGGAGCCATGGGTGCTGCTACAACGGGCAAAGATCGAGAAATAATGTTCGAGCCTAGATCTTGATATTGAAAGCTTACGCACTTCCTGCTTTCGCTGCATTCCAGAACAGCCACTGCAAAAAACAAGCAGGCAGGCCAGCAGAACTCGGGCACGTTGCACCTGGGATGGTGACCAATGGGCAGCTTGTGCATGTAAGGAGCCACAGGCTCCTATAGGCAAGGGCCGGGGCTAAGTATGGTTTTCTGCTGTGGTTTCGGATGCTGGTGTATTCTGGGTGCTCGTGTTTCCAAGGTACGTATATAGGATTGGTCGCCAACAATTGCAACGGTTTCTGATCTGTTGCCACTGTTGTGCGGGCTGATAATGAATTATTGAAACACATCAAGAAACAGATGCGAGGTTAAATGGAGGTTAAATTTAACCTCAGTTTAACTTAAGTTAAATCGTTAACTTAACTTTGTAACAGCTCTTGATTGAAAGTTAAATGGAGGTTAAATCGAGGTTAAATTTAACCTCGATTTAACCTGTGCTGTTGCCGCTTGGGGTTTCTACTGACCCGGTGATCGATCTCAATCGTAATACATGGTTTCTGGTCTTAAGCTCTGGTGGCTCGTGGGTTTAGGGTTTAGGGGTTTCGGGGTTTAGGGTTTCGGTGTTTGTGGTGTTCGGGGATTTACGGTGGCATCGTGATTCGTGCTTTAAGCTTTGGTGGCTTCGTCATGGCAGGAGCCATGGGCTCCTTTAAGCTGGAAAACATTTAGAACCCGAATGAAAGCCCCTGTGCCCGATGAAAGAAACCCGCTCGCCAAGCTGCTAGCTATATATCCCATATATACATATATATATATATGGATTATTTATATATATATATATATATATATATATATATATATATATGGTACCCACCCCCCCCCCAGGACCTACCTCCAAACCCGTCGGCCTACACACAGGATACCATACCCCATCACCTAGGCACACACACACACAAACACACACGCACACACACACACGCAACATGGACCTGGGTGTACGAAGATTAGTGTATACGAACATGACTATACCAGAGGCCCGGCTGCATTAAAACCCGCATTAAAAAATTAAATTTTAATGCAGCCAGGCCTGTGGAACCAAGAACCAAGAACCAAGATGCCCAGGAGTCTTGAATCCTGAATCTTGGTTCCACGGGCCTGGGTGTATCAAAATTTTAATTTTTCTAATGCAGATTTAATGCAGCCCGGCCGGTGCCCGTGGAACCAAGAACCAAGTTTCCCAGGAGTCTTGAATCCTGAATCTTGGTTCCGCGGGCACCGGCCGGGCTGCATTAAAACCCGCATTAAAAAATTAAATTTTAATGCAGCCAGGCCCGTGGAACCAAGAACCAAGAACCAAGATGCCCAGGAGTCTTGAATCCTGAATCTTGGTTCCGCGGGCACCGGCCGGGCTGCATTAAAACCCGCATTAAAAAAATTAAATTTTAATGCAGCCAGGCCCGTGGAACCAAGAACCAAGAACCAAGATTCCCAGGAGTCTTGAATCTTGGATCTTGGTTCCGTGGGCACCGGCCGGGCTGCATTAAAACCCGCATTAAAAAATTAAATTTTAATGCAGCCAGGCCCGTGGAACCAAGAACCAAGAACCAAGATGCCCAGGAGTCTTGAATCTTGGATCTTGGTTCCGCGGGCACCGGCCGGGCTGCATTAAATCTGCATTAGAAAAATTAAAATTTTGATACACCCAGGCCCGTGGAACCAAGATTCAGGATTCAAGACTCCTGGGCATCTTGGTTCTTGGTTCTTGGTTCCACGGGCCGGGCTGCATTAAAATTTAATTTTTTAATGCAAATTTTAATGCAACCCGGCCGGTGGCCGTGGAACCAAGATTCAGGATTCAAGACTCCTGGGAATCTTGGTTCTTGGTTCCACGGGCCGGGCTGCATTAAAATTTATTTTTTTAATGCGGGTTTTAATGCAACCCGGCCGGTGCCCGTCGAACCAAGATTCAGGATTCAAGACTCCTGGGAAACTTGGTTCTTGGTTCTTGGTTCCACGGGCCGGGCTGCATTAATTGTTTCAATGCTGGTTTTAATGCAGCCAGGTGGCTGGAAACCATGTAAATATTCACGAAACATATCGGTTTGCCATTTTATGTGCCACATGGCCTGCAAGCTGGATGTTTTGACCCTTGGAGCGGCCCAACTGTAGAAGACAGATGTTTTGAGCTTAGAAAAGGCTAGCCGTGCAAGCTAGATGTTTTGACCCCTTGAGGGGCCCAGCTGTACAAGACAGATGTTTTGAGTAAATACCAAGTCAAAACAACGGCCGGGGATCCGGGCAAAATCTGGCGGAAGTGATCCGCCACCGAGCAAAAAGCCTGTAAATACCGCATTAAATAAAGGGACACGGATTTCACACATCTGTTGGCAAAACTTAAACGTAGGGCTTTAAGTCCGGGGCGGGTCAACTCCCTAAACCGTAAGGCCCTAAACCCCAGGGGCCCCAAACCGCAGAGCCCTAAACCTCGAGGCGCCCTAAACCGTAGGGCCCTAAACCCAAGGGGCCCTAAACTGTAGAGCCCTAATCCCCAGGCGCCCTAAACCGTAGGGCCCTAAACCTGCAGTGGAGATTAGCGAGCGGATTGCTGTGCTTGACAGTTTGATCGCATCTGTACTCCTAACTCCCCCCTATGCTTGTGATCATGTCGGCGCGCCCCTCCCTTGTAAAAATTTAGGGCACCAGGTATTATACAGCCTGTCAATATGCACCTCATAGAATATCTTATAGGATACTTCGTAGACTCCCGTATTAGAATACCCTATCGAATACTTTACAGATAAATGTCAAATATGGAACATCAGTCGGAGCCGAAGATTTGCGAATGTTCAGCTGAGTTGTAGCTTATTGAGTAACGGGTTCCCATGATGGAAACCAGGAACCTACTTGTAAAAGAAGATTTTTAAAGTTCAGTATGGATTAGTGTCTTATCCCGTCCAGAGTTTCATAGAAAATACTCAGGTCGTACCATATACAGTTTATGCAGTATATGCTTTGTATATACCTTATGGACTACCCTGTAACTCATAAAACACCGCATAGAAATCTGTCCTATATATACACCCTATATAGAATACCTTTTATACGTTACA
>CAJNDT010004344.1:0-15798 GCA_905221615.1 Symbiodinium sp. CCMP2592 | reverse complement strand
AACCCTCGGCCCCGAAACCCTAAACCCCAGGCCCCAAACCCTCAACCCTAGGGCCCTAAACCCTAAATCCCCTAAACCCTGGGCCCCGAAACCCTAAACCCAAGGCCCCAAACCCTAAAACCCTAAACCCTAAACCCTCGGCCCGAAACCCTACACCCCAGGCCCCAAACCCTCAACCCTAGGCCCCTAAACCCTAAACCCTAGCACCCAAACCCTAAACCCTCGGCCCCGAAACCCTAAACCCAAGGCCCCGAAACCCTAAACCCAAGGCCCCCGAAACCCTCAACCCTAGGGCCTTAAGCCCTAAAATCTAGGGCCCTAAACCTTAAACCCTAGCACCCAAACCCTAAACCCTCGGCCCCGAAACCCTAAACCCAGGCCCCAAACTAGCACACCCAAGGCCCCAAACCCTCAACCCTAGGGCCCTAAACCCTAAACCCTAGCACCCAAACCCTAAACCCCCGGCCCCGAAACCCTAAACCCAAGGCCCCGAAACCCTAAACCCAAGGCCCCAAACCTTCAACCCTACGGCCCTAAACCCTAAACCCCTTAAACCCTCGGCCCCGAAACCGTAAACCCAAGGCCCAAAACCCTCAACCCTAGGGCCTTAAACCCTAAACCCTAGGGCCCTAAACCCAAACCCCAGCACCCAAACCCTAAACCCTCGGCCCCGAAACCCTAAACCCAAGGCCCCGAAACCCTAAACCAAGGCCCCGAAACCCTCAACCCTAGGGCCCTAAACCCTAAACCCTAGGGCCCTAAACCTTAAACCCTAGCACCCAAACCCTCAAAAAACCCCTCGGGGCCCCGAACCCCAAACCCAAGGCGCCCCAACCCTCAAACCCTAGGCCCCCTATCACCCAAACTCCTAAACCCTCGGCCCCGAAAACCCTAAACCCAGGCCCCAGACCCTCCAACCCTAGGGCCTAAACCCTAAACCCTCGGCCCCGAAAACCCTCAAACCCAAGCCACAAACCCTAAACCCAAACCTTAAACCCTCGGCCCCGAAACCCTAAACCCAAGGCCCCAAACCCTCAACCCTAGGGCCCTAAACCCTAAACCCTCGGCCCCGAAACCCTAAACCCAAGGCCCCAAACCCTAAACCCTCGGCCCCGAAACACTAAACCCAAGGCCCCGAAACCTTAACCCTAGGGCCCTAAACCCTAAACCCTAGCACCCTAAATCCTAAACCCTCGGCCCCGAAACCCCAAACCCAAGGCCCCAAACCCTCAACCCTAGGGCCTTAAACCCTAAACCCTAGGGCCCTAAACCCTAAACCCTAGCACCCAAACCCTAAACCCTCGGCCCCGAAACCCTAAACCCAAGGCCCCGAAACCCTAAACCCAAGGCCCCGAAACCCTCAACCCTAGGGCCTTAAAGCCTAAACCCTAGGGCCCTAAACACCAAAACCCTAGCACCCAAACCCTAAACCCTCGGCCCCGAAACCCAAAACCCAAGGCCCCTAAACCCTAAACCCTAGCACCCAAACCCTAAACCCTCGGCCCCGAAACCCTAAACCCAAGGCCCCGAAACCCTAAACCCAAGGCCCCAAACCCTCACCCCTAGGGCCCTAAACCCTAAACCCTCGGCCCCGGAACCCTAAACCCAAGCCAAACCCTAAACCCTCGGCCCCGAAACCCTAAACCCAAGCCCCGAAACCTTAAACCCAAGGTCCCAAACCTTCAACCCCAGGGTAAACCTTAAACCCTGGCACCCTAAATCCTAAACCCAAGGCCCCAAACCCTCAACCCTAGGGCCTTAAACCCTCATCCCTAGGGCCCTAAACCCTAAACCCTAGCACCCAAACCCTAAACCCTCGGCCCCGAAACCCTAAACCCAAGGCACCGAAACCCTAAACCCAAGGCCCCGAAACCCTCAACCCTAGGGCCTTAAAGCCTAAACCCTAGGGCCTTAAACCCAAAACCCTAGCACCCAAACCCTAAACCCTCGGCACCGAAACCCTAAACCCTCAACCCTAGGGCCCTAGCACCCAAACCTTAAACCCTCGGCCCCGAAACCCTAAACCCAAGGCCCCAAACCCTCAACCCTAGGGCCCTAAACCTTAAACCCTCGGCCCCGAAACCCTAAACCCAAGGCCCCGAACCCTGAACCCCTAAACCCTAAACCCTCACCCTCTTGCCCCGACACCTAACACCCCCCCCCCCCCCCAGTCCCCAAACCGTCAACCCACCCTAAACCTTAAACCCTAGCACCCAAACCCTAAACCCTCGGCCCTGAAACCCTAAACCCAGACCCCGAAACCTTAAACCCAAGGCCCCAAACCTTCAAGCCTAGGGCCCTAAACCCTAAACCCTAGCACCCTAAATCCTAAACCCTCGGCCCCGACACCCTAAACCCAAGGCCCAAACCCCTCAACCCTAGGGCCTTAAACCCTAAACCCTAAGGCCCTAAACCCTAAACCCTAGCACCTAAACCCGAACCCAAACCCTCAACCCTAGAGCCCTAAACCCTAAACCCTAGGGCCCTAAACCCCAAACCCTAGCACCCAAACCCTAAACCCTCGGCAAGGCCCCGAAACCCTAAACCCAAGACCCCGAAACCCTCAACCCTACACCCAGAAAGCCTAAACCCTAGGGCCCTAAACCCTAGCGCCCAAACCCTAAACCCTCGGCCCCGAAACCCTAAACCCAGGCCCCAGGCCCCAAACCCTCAACCCTAGGGCCTTAAACCCTAAACCCTAAACCCTCGGCCCCGAAACCCTAAACCCAAGGCCCCAAACCCTCAACCCTAGAACCCTAAACCCTAGCACCCTAAACCCGAAACCTTCGGCCCCGAAACCCTAAACCCAAGGCCCCAAACCCTCAACCCTAGAGCCCTAAACCCTAAACCCTAGGGCCCTAAACCCTAAACCCTAGCACCCAAACCCTAAACCCTCGGCCCCGAAACCCTAAACCCAAGGCCCCGAAACCCTAAACCCAAGGCCCCGAAACCCTCAACCCTAGGGCCCTAAAGCTTAAACCCTAGGGCCCTAAACCCCAAAACCCTAGCACCCAAACCCTAAACCCTCGGCCCCGAAACCCTACACCCCAGGCCCCAAACCCTCAACCCTAGCCCAAACCTTAAACCCTCGGCCCCGAAACCCTAAACCCCAGGCCCCAAACCCTCAACCCTAGGGCCCTAAACCCTAAATCCCCTAAACCCTGGGCCCCGAAACCCTAAACCCAAGGCCCCAAACCCTAAAACCCTAAACCCTAAACCCTCGGCCCGAAACCCTACACCCCACGCCCCAAACCCTCAACCCTAGGGCCCTAAACCCTAAACCCTAGCACCCAAACCCTAAACCCTCGGCCCCGAAACCCTAAACCCAAGGCCCCGATTAAACCCAAGGCCCCCAAACCTTTAATTAGGGCCCTAAACCCTAAACCCTGGCACCCAAACCCTAAACCCTCGGCCCCGAAACCCTAAACCCAAGGCCCCAACCCTCGGCCCGGAAACCCAAAACCCAAGGCCCCTAAACCCTAAACCCTAGCACCCAAACCCTAAACCCTCGGCCCCGAAACCCTAAACCCAAGGCCCCGAAACCCTAAACCCAAGGCCCCGAAACCCTCAACCCTACACCCTTAAAGCCTACACCCTAGGGCCCTAAACCCTAAACCCTAGCACCCAAACCCTAAACCCTCGGCCCCGAAACCCTAAACCCAGGCCCCAAACTAGCACACCCAAGGCCCCAAACCCTCAACCCTAGGGCCCTAAACCCTAAACCCTAGCACCCAAACCCTAAACCCCCGGCCCCGAAACCCTAAACCCAAGGCCCCGAAACCCTAAACCCAAGGCCCCAAACCTTCAACCCTACGGCCCTAAACCCTAAACCCCTTAAACCCTCGGCCCCGAAACCGTAAACCCAAGGCCCAAAACCCTCAACCCTAGGGCCTTAAACCCTAAACCCTAGGGCCCTAAACCCAAACCCCAGCACCCAAACCCTAAACCCTCGGCCCCGAAACCCTAAACCCAAGGCCCCGAAACCCTAAACCCAAGGCCCCGAAACCTTCAACCCTAGGGCCTTAAAGCCTAACCCCTAGGGCCCTAAACACCAAAACCCTAGCACCCAAACCCTAAACCCTCGGCCCCGAAACCCAAAACCCAAGGCCCCAAACCCTCAACCCTAGGGCCCTAGCACCCAAACCCTAAACCCTCGGCCCCGAAACCCTAAACCCAAGGCCCCAAACCCTCAACCCTAGGGCCCTAAACCCTAAATCCCTTAAACCCTCGGCCCCGAAACCTTAAACCCAAGGCCCCAAACCCTAAACCCCTAATTCCTAAACCCTCGGCCCCGAAACCCTACACCCCAGGCCCCAAACCCTCAACCCTAGGGCCCTAAACCCTAAACCCTAGCACCCAAACCCTAAACCCTCGGCCCCGAAACCCTAAACCCAAAGGCCCGAAACCTTAAAACCAAGGCACAAACCTAAACCCTAGGGCCCTAAACCCTAAACCCTAGCACCCAAACCCTAAACCCTCGGCCCCGAAACCCTAAACCCAAGGCCCCGAAACCCTAAACCAAGGCCCCGAAACCCTCAACCCTACCCTAAACCCTAAACCCTAGGGCCCTAAAACCTTAAACCCTAGCACCCTAAATCCTAAACCCTCGGCCCCGAAACCCTAAACCCAAGGCCCCAAACCCTCAACCCTAGTGCCTTAAACCCTAAACCCTAGGGCCCTAAACCCTAAACCCTAGCACCCAAACCCTAAACCCTCGGCCCCGAAACCCTAAACCCAAGGCCCACCTAAACCTAACCCTAGCACCCAAACCCTAAACCCTCGGCCCCGAAACCCTAAACCCAAGGCCCCGAAACCCTAAACCCAAGGCCCCAAACCCTCACCCCTAGGGCCCTAAACCCTAAACCCTCGGCCCCGGAACCCTAAACCCAAGCCAAACCCTAAACCCTCGGCCCCGAAACCCTAAACCCAAGCCCCGAAACCTTAAACCCAAGGTCCCAAACCTTCAACCCCAGGGTAAACCTTAAACCCTGGCACCCTAAATCCTAAACCCAAGGCCCCAAACCCTCAACCCTAGGGCCTTAAACCCTCATCTAGGGCCCTAAACCCTAAACCCTAGCACCCAAACCCTAAACCCTCGGCCCCGAAACCCTAAACCCAAGGCACCGAAACCCTAAACCCAAGGCCCCGAAACCCTCAACCCTAGGGCCTTAAAGCCTAAACCCTAGGGCCTTAAACCCAAAACCCTAGCACCCAAACCCTAAACCCTCGGCACCGAAACCCTAAACCCTCAACCCTAGGGCCCTAGCACCCAAACCTTAAACCCTCGGCCCCGAAACCCTAAACCCAAGGCCCCAAACACTCAACCTTAGGGCCCTAAACCCTAAACCATCGGCCCCGAAACCCTAAACCCAAGGCCCCAAACCCTAAACCCCTAAACCCTAAACCCTCGGCCCCGAAACCCTACACCCCAGGCCCCAAACCCTCAACCCAGGGCCCTAAACCCTAAACCCTAGCACCCAAACCCTAAACCCTCGGCCCCGAAACCCTAAACCCAAGGCCCCGAAACCTTAAACCCAAGGCCCCAAACCTTCAAGCCTAGGGCCCTAAACCCTAAACCCTAGCACCCTAAATCCTAAACCCTCGGCCCCGACACCCTAAACCCAAGGCCCAAACCCTTCAACCCTAGGGCCTTAAACCCTAAACCCTAAGGCCCTAAACCCTAAACCCTAGCACCTAAACCCGGCCCCAAACCCTCAACCCTAGAGCCCTAAACCCTAAACCCTAGGGCCCTAAACCCCAAACCCTAGCACCCAAACCCTAAACCCTCGGCAAGGCCCCGAAACCCTAAACCCAAGACCCCGAAACCCTCAACCCTACACCCAGAAAGCCTAAACCCTAGGGCCCTAAACCCTAGCGCCCAAACCCTAAACCCTCGGCCCCGAAACCCTAAACCCAGGCCCCAGGCCCCAAACCCTCAACCCTAGGGCCTTAAACCCTAAACCCTAGCACCCAAACCCTAAACCGTCGGCCCCGAAACCTTAAACCCAAGGCCCCGAAACCTTAAACCCAAGGCCCCAAACCTTCAACCCTAGGGCCTTAAACCCTAAACCCTAGCACCTTAAATCCTAAACCCTCGGCCCCGAAACCCTAAACCCAAGGCCCCAAACCTTCAACCCTAGGGCCCTAAACCTTAAACCAACCCTAAACCCTCGGCCCCGAAACCCTAAACCCAAGGCCCCGAAACCCTAAACCCAAGGCCCCGGAACCCTCAACCCTAGGGCCTTAAAGCCTAAACCCTAGGGCCCTAAACTCTAAACCCTAGCACCCAAACCCTAAACCCTCGGCCCCGAAACCCTAAACCCAAGGCCCCAAACCTTCAACCCTAGGGCCCTAGCACCCAAACCTTAAACTCTCGGCCCCGAAACCCTAAACCCAAGGCCCCAAACCCTCAACCCTAGGGCCCTAAACCCTAAACCCTCGGCCCCGAAACCCTAAACCCAAGGCCCCAAACCCTAAACCCCAAAACCCTAAACCCTCGGCCCCGAAACCCTACACCCCAGGCCCTAAACCCTCAACCCTAGGGCCCTAAACCCTAAACCCTAGCACCCAAACCCTAAACCCTCGACCCCGAAACCCTAAACCCAAGGCCCCGAAACCTTAAAACCAAGGCCCCAAACCTTCAACCCTAAGCCCTAAACCCTAAACCCTAGCACCCTAAATCCTAAACCCTCGGCCCCGAAACCCTAAACCAAGGCCCAAAACCCTCAACCCTAGGGCCTTAAACCCTAAACCCTAGGGCCTTAAACCCTAAACCCTAAACCCAAGGCCCCAAACCCTCAACCCTAGGGCCCTAAACCCTAAACCCCAGGGCCCTAAACCCTAAACCCTAGCACCCAAACCCTAAACCCTCGGCCCCGAAACCCTAAACCCAAGGCCCCGAAACCCTAAACCCAAGGCCTCGAAACCCTAAACCCTAGCACCCAAACCCTAAACCCTCGGCCCCGAAACCTTACCAAACCCTCAACCCTAGGGCCCTAGCACCCAAACCTTAAACCCTCGGCCCCGAAACCCTAAACCCAACGCCCCAAACCCTCAACCCTAGGGCCCTAAACCCTAAACCCTCAGCCCCGAAACCCTTTTTCCCAAGGCCCCAAACCCCAAGGCCCTAAACCCTAAACCCTCGGCCCCGAAACACCACACCCAAGGCCCCAAACCCTCAACCCTAGGGCCCTAAACCCTAAACCCTAGCACCCAAACCCTAAACCCTCGGCCCCGAAACCCTAAACCCAAGGCCCCGAAACCCTAAACCCAAGGCCCCAAACCTTCAACCCTAGGGCCCTAAACCCTAAACCCCCTAACCCCTCGGCCCGGAAACCCTAAACCCAAGGCCCCAAACCCTCAACCCTAGGGCCTTAAACCCTAAACCCTTGGGCCCTAAACCCTAAACCCTAGCACCCAAACCCTAAACCCTCGGCCCCGAAACCCTAAACCCAAGGCCCCCCCAAGGCCCCAAACCTTCAACCCTAGGGCCCTAAACCCTAAACCCTAGCACCCTGAACCCTAAACCCTCGGCCCCGAAACCCTAAACCCAAGGCCCCAAACCCTCAACCCTAGGGCCCTAAACCCTCAACCCTCGGGCCTTAAAAGATTTCGGGCTTTCTGCTTCCATTCTACTGTTAAACCAACAACCTACGCTGTCGCATCTTGGCGCTTGCGCCTTCTAAAATTTAGGGTTTAGGGTTTAGGGTTTAGGGTTTTCGCTGCGAGTGCGCTGTCGACCCCTCCATGAAGTGGTTGGGGTCGGCGCATGAGCTGCAATGCCCGCCCTCCCACCCTAATTTCAAACCTTGAACGGGTTTAGGGTTGTCTACCCCCCCAACCCCCCCTAGCAAGGGGGGCTTATATGGTTTAGAGGAGCAGGCTTTGAAAGCGATGCTGAAACGTCATAATTGCAGGTGGCCATGGCACAAGACAGCTTAAGCGGTGATGCACCTTCTGGTGCCTTCCTGGTGGCCTTCTGGAAGCCTTTGGGTGCCTTTGCGCCTTCTGAGCACCTTCTCAAAGCCTCCTCAAACCCTTCTGGTGGCCTTCTGGGTGCTTCTTAAAATCCAGGCTGGGTTCAAGCCCTTCTGGTAGGTTTTCTATGGCCTTCTGGGGGTTTCTGGATGGTGCCTTGCAGGGCCTCTGCAGGTTTACGGGGGCAGGGCCTCTGAAGGCTTTGTGGGGACCCTCGAAAAGCTTTTGGGGGCCATGTGAAGGGCTTGTGAAGGCTTTCTGGTGCCTTGTTCGCTTTGTTGGGGACCAGACCTTCTGGCTTCTGGTGCCTGGTGCCTTCTGGAGCTTTGCCGTCCTTCATTTCAGCTCTAGGTCCTAAAACCCAAGCCCCAAATGACAAAATCCAAGCCCAAAGTGACAAAATCCAGTCCCGAAGTGACAAAATCCTGGCTGGGTTCAGGCCTTCTGGGGCCCTTCTGGGAGGTTTATAGTGGCCTTCTGGTGCCTTCTGGGCTTTCTCTTTGTGGGTGCCTTCTGCGGGCTTTCTGGTGCAGTTCGCCTTGTGCGGGGCCTTTGGAGGCCTTCTGGCTTCTGGTGCCTGGTGGCCTTAATTTTAGGCGGTCCTTTATTTTAAGCTCCGGGTCCTGAATTTTCGGCTCCGGGTCCTTAATTTTAGGCCCGGTCCTGAATTTTAAGCTCCGTGTCCTTAAGTTTCGGCTCCGGGTCCCCAATTTTAGGTTTTAGTTCTTATTTTAAGCTCCTGGCCCTTAATTTTAGGCTCCGGGTCCTTAATTTTAGGTCCGGTCCTTAATTTTGAGCTCCGTGTCCTTAATTTCAAGCTCCGGGCCCTTAATTTTATGCTCCAGGTCCTTAATTTTAGGTCCGGTCCTGCTCCAGGTCCTTAATTTTAGGTCCGGTCCTTAATTTCAAGCTCCGGGTCCTTAATTTTCGGCTCCGGCTCCTTAATTTTAGGTCCGGTCCTTAATTTTAAGCTCCGAGTCCTTAATTTTCAACTCCGGGTCCTTAATTTTAGGTCATTTTAGGCTCCGGGGTCCTTAATTTTAGGTCCTGGCCCTTAATTTTAAGCTCCGGGTCCTCAATTTTCGGCTCCGGGTCCTTAATTTTAGGTGGTCCTTAATTTTAAGCTCCGGGTCCTTAATTTTCGGCTCCGGGTCCTTAATTTTAGGTCCGGTCCTTAATCGGGTCCTTAATTTTAGGTCATTTTAAGCTCCGGTGTCCTTAATTTTAGGCTGTCCTTAAATTTAAGCTCGAGTCCTTAATTTCTTGTCGAGTCCTTAATTTTCGGTTCCGGGTCTTTAATTTAAGGCTCTTTAAAGGCAGCAAGGAGGAATCCAAGGGTGCCCGGCCATTTGCACTAAGGTTTACCGGGGCCCCGGGTCCTTAATTTTCGGCTCCGGGTCCTTAATTTTAGGTCCGGTCCTTAATCGGGTCCTTAATTTTAGGTCATTTTAGGCTCCGGTGTCCTTAATTTTAGGCTGTCCTTAAATTTAAGCTCGAGTCCTTAATTTCTTGTCGAGTCCTTAATTTTCGGTTCCGGGTCTTTAATTTAAGGCTCTTTAAAGGCAGCAAGGAGGAATCCAAGGGTGCCCGGCCATTTGCACTAAGGTTTACCGGGGCCCAGAAAGGAGGAATCCAAGGGTGCCCGGCCGTTTGCACTGAGGTTTAGGGTTATTACTTTATAGGCTGACAGTAGCGGCCTATTCACTGGAGCCGCGTGGACCTGAGGTTCAGGACCTACGGCTCGCTTTTCAGCCATCGCCTACGGTCCGGCAGGCGCCTTCCGGTCCGCCTGCTGCGGCCGACCCCATTCGCTGCGGTGGGGGGTCGGCCTTCAGTTTAGGGTTTAGGGTTTAGGGTTTAGGGTTTAGGGTTTAGGGTTTAGGGTTTAAGGTTTTCGCTGCGAGTGCGCTGTCGACCCCTCCATAAAGTGGTTGGGGTCGGCGCATGAGCTGCAATGCCCGCCCTCCCACCCTAATTTCAAACCTTGAACGGGTTTAGGGTTGTCTACCCCCCCAACCCCCCCTAGCAAGGGGGGCTTATATGGTTTGGAAGCAACAGGCTTTGAAAGCGCGCAAAGTGACAATCTCCAGGCCCCCAAGTGACAATCTCCAGGCCCCAAAGTGACAATCTCCAGGCCCCAAAGTGACCCAAAGGGCCTTCTGGGTGGCTTCGGTAGGCTTGTGGCCTCTGGGGACTTGCAGGGTTTACGGGGGAGGACCTTCTGCAGGCTTTGTGGGGGCCTGCGCGGCCTTCGGAAAACCTTCTGGACACCTTTTTGCCCACCTTCCAAACTGCTTAAAACCTATCGAAACAGCTACAAAAACCATTCAAAACTTTTAAAAACCACTCGAAGCCTTTAAGAACCTCGCAAAACCTGCAAAAACTTCTACCAGACCAGGCCAACTTTTCCACAACGCCAAAGTGACAATCTCCAGGCGCAAAGTGACAATCTCCAGGCCCCAAAGTGACAATCTCCAGGCCCTAAAGTGACACAAAGGGCCTTCTGGGTGGCTTCGGTGGGCTTGTGGCCTCTGGGGCCTCTGCAGGGTTTACGGGGGAGGACCTTCTGCAGGCTTTGTGGGGGCCTGCGCTAGGCTCTGGGTCCTTAATTTTAATGGTCGGGGCCACATTCTGCAGCAAAACAGGGCAGTTCTGTATGTGTGCCGCCACTAAACCATCCAGTGTCCATGTGGGCCCAAAGCGGTCAAGGCCACATTCTGCAGCAAAACAGGGCCGTTTTTTTCGTGTGGCTCCACTAAACTCTTCCCTGCCCTCCAAAAATCTGGAAAATCGCTGCTGATTTTGCCTTGTTAAATTCTTTATATAAAATGTGCATTTTAATTAGGGCCAGGTGCCCAAGTCGAGGTCCCCCTCTTTCTTTCGTGTGGCTCCACTAAACTCTGCCCTGGGGCTCCTCGGTGCAGGGCTCGGAACCGTCCCTGAGCGTAGGATCGAAAAATGGACCCTCGAGTGCTCGTGTGTGCCCAAAGGGGTCGGGGCCACATTCTGCAGCAAAACAGGGCCGTTCTTTATGTGTGCCGCCATTAAACCATCCGGTGTCCATGTGGGCCCAAAGCGGTCAAGGCCACATTCTGCAGCAAAACAGGGCCGTTCTTTTCGTGTGGCTCCACTAAACTCTTCCCTGCCCTCCAAAAATCTGGAAAATCGCTGCTGATTTTGCTTTGTTAAATTCTTTATATAAAATGTTCATTTTAATTAGGGCCAGGTGCCCAAGTCGAGGTCCCCCTCTTTCTTTTCGTGTGGCTCCACTAAACTCTGCCCTGTGGCTCCTCGGTCCAGGGCTCGGAACCGTCCCCGGGTCTTTAATTGAAGGCTCTTTAAAGGCAGCAAGGAGGAATCCAGGGCCGCCCGACCATTTGCACCAAGGTTTACCGGGGCCCAGAAAGGAGGAATCCAGGTGTGCCCGGCCGGTTTGCACTGAGGTTTAGGGTTATTACTTTATAGGCTGACAGTAGCGGCCTATTCACTGGAGCCGCGTGGACCTGAGGTCCAGGACCTACGGCTTGCCTTTCGGCCATCGCCTACGGTCCGGCAGGCGCCTTCCGGTCCGCCTGCTGCGGCCGACCCCATTCGCTGCGGCGGGGGGTCGGCCTTCAGTTTAGGGTTTAGGGTTTAGGGTTTAGGGTTTAGGGTTTAGGGTTTAGGGTTTAGGGTTTAGGGTTTAGGGTTTTCGCTGCGAGTGCGCTGTCGACCCCTCCATGAAGTGGTTGGGGTCGGCGCATGAGCTGCAATGCCCGCCCTCCCACCCTAATTTCAAACCTTGAACGGGTTTAGGGTTGTCTACCCCCCAACCCCCCCTAGCAAGGGGGGCTTATATGGTTTGGAAGCAACAACAACAAACAACTTTTCCACAACGCCAAAGTGACAATCTCCAGGCGCACAGTGACAATCTCCAGGCCCCAAAGTGACAATCTCCAGGCCCAAAGTGACAATCTCCAGGCCCCAAAGTGACCCAAAGGGCCTTCTGGGTGGCTTCGGTGGGCTTGTGGCCTCTGGGGCCTTTGCAGGGTTTACGGGGGAGGACCTTCTGCAGGCTTTGTGGGGGCCTTCTGGAGACCTTCCGGACACCTTTTTGCCCACCTTCAAAACTACTTAAAACCTATTGAAACAGCTACAAAAACCAGATAAAACTTTAAAAAACCATTGTGAGCCTTTAAGAACCTCGCAAAACCTGCAAAAACTTCAACCAGACCAGGCCAACTTTTCCACAACCCCAAAGTGAAAAACTCCAGGCGCAAAGTGACAATCTCCAGGCCTCCAAGTGACAATCTCCAGGCCCCAGAGTGACAATCTCCAGGCCCCAAAGTGACCCAAAGGGCCTTCTGGGTGGCTTCGGTGGGCTTGTGGCTTCTGGGGCCTCTGCAGGGTTTACGGGGCAGGACCTTCTGCAGGCTTTGTGGGGGCCTGCGCTAGGCTCCGGGTCCTTAATTTTAATTAGGTCCGGTTAATTTTAAGCTCCGGGCCTTTAAGTTTAAGCTCCGGGTCCTTAATTTTAGGTCCGGTCCTTATTTTAAGCTCCGGTGCCTTAATTCTAGCTTGGCCCTTAATTACGGGCCCTTAATTTTAGGCTCCGGGTCCTTGATTTTAGGTCTGGCCTTAATTTTAAGCTCCGGGTTCTTAATTTTCGGCTCCGGGTCCTTAATTTTAAGGTTCTTTAAAGGCAGCAAGGAGGAATCCAGGGGTCCCCGCCCATTTGCACCAAGGTTTACCGGGGCCCAGAAATCTGGAAAATTCCTGCTGATTTTGCCTTGTTAAATTCTTTACATAAAATGTGCATTTTAATGAGGGCCAAGTGCCCAAGTCGAGGTCCCCCTCTTTCTTTTCGTGTGGCTCCACTAAACTCTGCCCTGGGGCTCCTCGGTCCAGGGCTCGGAACCGTCCCTGAGCTTAGGATCGAAAAATGGACCCTCGAGTGCTCGTGTGTGCCCAAAGGGGTCGGGGCCACATTCTGCAGCAAAACAGGGCCGTTCTTTATGTGTGCCGCCACTAAACCCATCCGGTGTCCATGTGTGCCCAAAGCGGTCAAGGCCACATTCTGCAGCAAAACAGGGCCGTTCTTTTCGTGTGGCTCCACTAAACTCTTCCCTGCCATCCAAAAATCTGGAAAATCGCTGCTGATTTTGCTTTGTTAAATTCTTTATATAAAATGTGCATTTTAATTAGGGCCAGGTGCCCAAGTCGAGGTCCCCCTCTTTCTTTTCGTGTGGCTCCACTAAACTCTGCCCTGGGCCTCCTCGGTCCAGGGCTCGGAACCGTCCCCGGGTCTTTAATTTAAGGCTCTTTAAAAGCAGCAAGGAGGAATCCAGGGCCGCCCGGCCATTTGCACCAAGGTTTACCGGGGCCCAGAAAGGAGGAATCCAGGGCCGCCCGGCCGGTTTGCACTGAGGTTTAGGGTTATTACTATATAGGCTGACAGTAGCGGCCTATTCACTGGAGCCGCGTGTACCTGAGGTCCAGGACCTACGGCTCGCTTTTCAGCCATCGCCTACGGTCCGGCAGGCGCCTTCCGGTCCGCCTGCTGCGGCCGACCCCATTCGCTGCGGTGGGGGGTCGGCCTTCAGTTTAGGGTTTAAGGTTTAGGGTTTAGGGTTTATTGAGCTTTATTCGTGTGCGGGGTCGCTTTTTTTGAAAACCGAAACCTTTAAAACCAAAAGGTGCCCCACTGCATGTCTTTCGGGCCCGAGTTTTTTTGAGTTTTTTTTAGTTTTTTTGAGTTTTCCGCGGTCAGGCACCAATTCCGTCTGTATGTTAGGCCCAGAATGGGGGGGACCTCGAGATCGGCCCTCCGGCCTAATAAAAACGCTATTTTATGAACAGAATTTGTCACCCAAAACGCCCACCCCAAAATCCAGGAAATTTGGCCCTAAACCCTAAATGGGCCTGCTGGTGGCACTGGTGGCACTGGTGGGCCCGAGTTTTTTTGAGGTTTTTTTGTGTTTTCCGCGGTCAGGCACCAGTTCCGTTTGTAGTTTAGGCCCAGAATGGGGGGAACCTCGAGATCGGCCCTCCGGCCTAATAAAAACGCTATTTTATGAACAGAATTTGTCACCTAAAACACCCACCCCAAAATCCAGGAAATTTGGCCCTAAACCCTAAATGGGCTTGCTGGTGGCACTGGTGGCACTGATGGGCCCGAGTTTTTTTTAGTTTTTTTTAGTTTTTTTGAGTTTTCCGCGGTCAGGCACCAGTTCCGTTTGTAGTTTAAGCCCAGAATGGAGGGGACCTCGAGATCGGCCTTCCGGCCAAATAAAAACGCCATTTTATGAACAGAATTTGTCAACCAGAACGCCCACCCCAAAATCCAGGAAATTTGGCCCTAAACCCTAAATGGGCCTGCTGGTGGCACTGGTGGCACTGGTGGGCCCGAGTTTTTTTGAGATTTTTTGGGTTTTCCGCGGTCAGGCACCAGTTCCGTTTGTAGTTTAAGCCCAGAATGGGGGGGACCCCGAGATCGGCCCTCCGGCCTAATAAAAACGCTATTTTATGAACAGAATTTGTCACCCAGAACGCCCACCCCAAAATCTAGGAAATTTGGCACTAAACCCTACATGGGCCTGCTGGTGGCACTGGTGGGCCCGAGTTTTTTTGAGTTTTTTTTGTTTTCCGCGGTCAGGGACCAGTTCCGTTTGTAGTTTAGGCCCAGAATGGGGGGACCTCGAGATCGTCCCTCCGGCCCAATAAAAACGCTATTCTATGAACAGAATTTGTTACCCAGAACGCCCACCCCAAAATCCAGGAAATTTGGCCCTAAACCCTAAATGGGCCTCCTGGTGGCACTGGTGGCACTGGTGGGCCCGAGGTTTTTTGAGTTTTTTTTGGTTTTCCGCGGTCAGGCACCAGTTCCGTTTGCAGTTTAGGCCCAGAATGGGGGGGACCTCGAGATCGGCCCTCCGGCCTAATAAAAACGCTATTCTATGAACAGAATTTGTTACCCAGAACGCCCACCCCAAAATCCAGGAAATTTGTCCCTAAACCCTACATGGGCCTGCTGGTGGCACTGGTGGCACTGGTGGGCCCGAGTTTTTTTGAGTCTTTTTGGGTTTTCAGCGATCAGGCACCAGTTCCGTTTGTAGTTTAGGCCCAGAATGGGGGGGACCTCGAGATCGGCCCATCGGCCTAATAAAAACGCTATTTTATGAACAGAATTTGTCATCCAGAAAGCCCACCCCAAAATCAGGAAATTTGGCTCTGAACCCTAAATGGGCCTGCTGGTGGCACCGGTGGCGCTGGTGGGCCCGAGTTTTTTTGAGTTTGTTTTGGTTTTCCGCGGCCAGGCACCAATTCCGTTTGTATTTTAAGCCCAGAATGGGGGGGACCCCGAGATCGGCCTTCCGGCCTAATAAAAACGCTATTTTATGAACAGAATTTGTCACCCAGAACGCCCACCCCAAAATCCAGGAAATTTGTCCCTAAACCCTACATGGGCCTGCTGGTGGCACTGGTGGCACTGGTGGGCCCGAGTTTTTTTGAGTTTTTTTGGGTTTTCCGCGATCAGGCACCAGTTCCGTTTGTAGTTTAGGCCTAGAATGGGGGGGACCCCGAGATCGGCCCATCGGCCTAATAAAAACGCTATTTTATGAACAGAATTTGTCACCCAGAACGCCCACCCCAAAATCCAGGAAATTTGTCCCTAAACCCTACATGGGCCTGCTGGTGGCACTGGTGGCACTGGTGGGCCCGAGTTTTTTTGAGTTTTTTTGGGGTTTCAGCGATCAGGCACCAGTTCCGTTTGTAGTTTAGGCCCAGAATGGGGGGGACCTCGAGATCGGCCCATCGGCCTAATAAAAACGCTATTTTATG
>CAJNDT010004343.1:0-15807 GCA_905221615.1 Symbiodinium sp. CCMP2592 | reverse complement strand
CTCGTTTCTAGCAACACTGACACTGGCATGAAGAACAAGGCGACACTCTCGATACAGCGATTCTTCCTAAACCCTAATCACTATGGTGCGGTGCTACATGTGCCTTTAACCGAGGCCCCAAGGACAAAAAAAAAAAAGGGCAAAGAAAAAAAAAAAAAAATGTCAAGAAAAATAGGGTCCCCCTCGTCGTGCCGGCTGAGTGGTTCCGATCCCCCAGGCTGCCGCTAAATGCTCGGCAGCCGCCTCCGTGAAAGGGACATGATCGTGGTTGGGATCGATCATCTCAGCATCTCCGGAGACTCGCCTCACCACGACAAGAGGCCGGAGCCACGCAGGGGCGTCCGCTAGCAGATTGGAGGCAATGCGGCCCACGGCAATAAGTGCAGAGTGCTGCTGCGCTGTCCAGAACACGGTTTGCTCCAGCACTTCGACCGGAGATTTGGTGGTAGCTTCTTCTTGATGAACTTGCCGGACTCAAGAAGTCCCTGTCCGGAGCAAGCCAAAAGTCCCCCGTTCGTGATGGCAGCCTCATCCAAATGTCGCTAGCGCCCAAAAATTGATCACGCCAACCCGAGTGGGCGCAATGCCAACTCCTCCAGTAAATGGTCGACTGGTGAAGAACGCACCAGTGTCGATCCTAACCAGGGCACTCCGTTACTTCACTGTGGTGTGCTCTTCCGTGCAGTTGATGTTGTACCTCACTCGTGCGTTGGCCGACGGGGACTCGGCGGACTCTTTCATGCAGCTAATGAGTGTGCGACCAGTGCAACCTGCTGGAACCTTCCTGGAGGTCCGTGTCAAGTGCGAACTGCCTCGGTTGTGGGCGGGCGCCAGGTCACCATTGCAGGTCGCTTAATGGAGTACAACGCATTCTGCCGGCCAGATGCGGCGAGTTTGACCCGCAGCTCTTTTCCTACCCGGGCAAGTACAAGGGCACCTTCCGTCTGATGCTTCCGCTGGGTGACGCAGCCTTGGGGCTGCAAGCGCAGCCATCGCTCCCGATACATCTGTATGGAGCACTGATGCGCTCCAGGCGGCTACTACGACCGATGGTTGGCATTTGCAGGAGGTTATGGCCTTCTGGCTTCGTGGACCGAAATTTGTCGCGGAAGGTGGCTTGCCGACGGCCGACCTTCTCCATTTATTTCTACGAACTTGATGCCGCATCTACATATGCCCGATATCGCTTCACTTCACTCTATTCCGAGCGAAATCTTGCGGGAGAGCCACTTCCCCGACGGCCGACGCGAGGTGCAGCAAGCTTGATGAGTGTCTGCGATGGCAAGTACCGCAGCACAGTGAGTGGTGCCCGTGCGTGCCACTCTGCACCACGTTGGCCTCTCGTCCGGGCTACGACCAGTGTCGCACCATGTCGATCCTCGCATTTGGATTTGTGGCTGTGTGCACGATCGTGAGGCAACAGAACCGCGGGGTCCGTTTGACGGGACTAGAACGGCTACCGGAGCTCCGCTTTTGGGCTCCACCCCGCTGGTTTTGGGCGATGTGTGGCGACGGCCGCATGTTGCTGCTGACCGGTCGCTGAGGCACCGTAGTTTAGCTGAACGGCCCCATGCCAAGCCCTGGGCACCGCGGCTTCGCGTAAGTAGCTCTCTCCACTGTGTTTCACCGCTGTTTTCGTTTGTTTGTTCGGTTTGTTTGTTTGTAGGGACCGAGAGCTGCAGCCGCAGCCAACGAGGCCCGCTCAAGCCAAAAAAACCATGTGGGATGGAGCTTTCTTCGCATGGTTACTTAAGTTGTTTGTCTGCCCTGAAGAACCAACACCTGCCAGCAGCGAGAGCAAAAGTGTTTCAAGTCGAGTTTTATTTCACGTCTGAACAAGTAGAGAATTTCATGCAGAACGGGGTTTGTGGAGTGCTTGAAGTGCGTGAAGTGATTCGCAGAAGCACCAGTGTCTCTGAGGGGCCTGAGTTGGTTGTGCGAGTTTGGTTGCAAGCTGCAGTTTGAAAGCGTGAACGAACTGCTTGGCTCAAGGAGTACAAGGTGTGAAGCCCAGCTTTCCCAAGGGCCTCGCAAGGGCAATCACTGGCAAGGTCTTGTACGAGGCAAAGGTCTTGGCAAGGGATCTAAGCACACTGGTGTCGCAATCGTAGCATGTTTGTGCAGCCCGCGGCTGCATTCAGCATGTAGAATGCAGCCGTTCAGCCCAGATGCACAACTTTAAGTACCGACCGCACCCGTGGCCAAAGAATGTGTGAAGCCCAGCTTCCCTATGTGGGGCTCGCAAACACGAGTGAGAAAAAGAAGTCTGAGTGCAACGCTTCGCTTTGCAATTTGTCCGAAGCCACTTCGTGAAGTTTGTTTACCGACTGGGAGAGCTGAGCTTTTGGTTGCAACTTCAAGATTTTGAACTTGGTTGTGACGGTCTGGAAGTTTTTCGTGGTAGCGGAGCTCCTGGCTACTCGAGGCCTTCCGCTTGCAGTGCTGTCAGAGTCGACGCAAGTATTGCGCCGACCGCCCAGGTCCAAGGCCAGTACTGCGGTCGACCAGGCCAGAGCTGCTAGATTTCTCTCGAGGCACAGCGATCATTCCGTTCAGGTTTCATTTCAGATTGCATTAGACCATACCGTACCCGCTGGAGATAGTGTCCACGTTGACTGAATCTGGTTCCGTGTCTGCTGATTTTCGAAAAAGTTATCAGATTGAAGGAGAGTGCGCGGTTTCTTTGGTCCGTGTGCGTGCTGCACTTTGGCTTCTGACTGGCTCCAAGACTGGGAAAAAGAGATTCGACGAACTTTGTACAGCTGCTGCCGCTGCTATACTGCTTTGGCGAGAGCACTCATTGTCTCCCACGTGAGTGCTTCTGAGCAAGGAATGAGGTAGGCCTGGCCGCTCTGCAAAGACGTGCTTGGTTGTTGCTTGAGAAAAGCGTGAGTGACAATGAGAAGACCAGTGTCTCTGCCAGCCGGTAGGGATGACTCTTCGTTGTCCAGGTGGGTGGTGGAAGCCGTGGAAGGAACCGCGGTCCTCCTAGAAGGCCTGCTGACTTGCCTTTGCAGACTCGAGGTCGTTCGCCTTCAAGGGCTCGTGCTCCTTCGAGGGCGCCTTCAAGGACCTCAGCAAGCAACTGCCGAGGTTCTGCAGCCTCTAGTGGGGGAGCTTCTTGAGGAAGGCCGTTCAAGCCTCCTGCATTGTCCCGCAGAGAGCGCCTACGCCTACCCCGAGTGCGTTTGGTTCGCCTACGGCACCACAGCAAGTGCAACAGCAAGCGACGAGTTCTGGAAGTGCACCACAGGTGCCCCCTGCGACGCAGCCTACTGCGCCAACTTCTGGAGCTTTTACTGCTGACGCGGCCTTGAGTGTGATCCAGGCCCAGTCGAGCCAGATCCAAGCGCAGTCTGCTCAGATCACCGAGTTGATGCAGATTGTGAAGGGTCTTGGAAGACTTCAAGAGCAAACTTTGGCTGCAGCTAGCCCTAAGGCTGCAGAAGAGAAGAGTGGTGAAGAGCCTGCTCCAATGGAGGTCGACAAGGACACCGGAGGAGTGAGGCACAACAAAGCAGAGCAGTACTTGCCAAAGATTCCCATGTTGAACTTTGAGAAGATGGTTTCGCGGTCCAGCGAGATCAACTACCCAGTTTGTTGAGGGAATCAGTTCTTGGCTTGCGTTGTTGGACGACTTCTACCCCGTCGAGCTTTACAGGGCGAGCATCACTGAGACAGTAGTGCGACAGAACACCTTGGAGAAGGGACCAGCTGCGAGAAGCGCACGGTTCCACAACTTGTTGAAGCAGAGCTTGGGAACGTTCCAACGTGGACTGGACATCGTTCGCCAGGCAGAGCAGCAGCAGTTGGGGTCAGCTTGTGGGTACGAGGCCTTCAGAAAGCTGAACCTGGAGTTCGGGATACAGTCCCGGATGGAAGCGAGTGCGATCAGAGAGTCTGTCCTGAACTACCGTCCCGGAAAACATCTGCAGCGCCCGTTGGACATTTATCGGGCGGTTGAAGCAGAGCTCTTGAGAACAGACAGGAATTTGAGTTCCTATCCGTCTGTGCGCCTGTCGGAAGCCGAGAAGGTGATGCTCCACTTCAAGTGCATGCCGGAGAACTGCAAGCACTACGTTCTCCTGCGCGGGAAGAGTGAGACTCTTGAACAGGTCCTTGCGTCGATCAAGTTCTATGACTCCCACCTCCGGCTCATCGGGTATGAGAAGGAGACCGGGAAGGCCGCTTGGACTGAAGAGATGGTGGCTGCCTTCGAGAAGGGCAAAGGAAAAGGAAAGAAGGGAAAAGGAAAGGAGAAAGGAAAAGACAAGGGCAAGAGCACGAGCCCAGACAAGAAGGGAAAAGGAAAAGGAGAGAAGGGAAGGTCGCAGTCTGCTTCGCCTACCAAGGGGAAGTAGTAAATTAACGCTTGCAGTTGTGATTTTGGGGTTAGGCCTGGCAAGGCTTCTCCATGGATAACTTGATGAGACGTGTGAGAAGGGGCTTCAGTCACAAGATCGCGTGTGTGAAATTGGGAAGCGGTTACTGCGCTCCAGGAATGCCCCTGCGACGGGGTTTGGAGTTCTGATGTGATGGCGGTGACTGTCCACGGATCGGGGGCCTTTGAGGGATGACTGTCTGGTGGGCCGGCTGCCTTTTCCGGTTATTTGTCGCCCTGGTCGCAGGGTCGCGGCTGACTTGCTGGACGGCCTCAGGGCTCATTGGCTTTCCGGCTCGTTTCGTGGTTGGGGCTGGGGGGCGGGGGGTGGGTCGGTAGTCTTGAGCATCGTCAGCATCAGGCGAGCATTACCATCTTATTGACTTATTGGCGTGAGCCTCGAGCAGGAAAAAAGAAGAAGACACGACCGAGAGAGAGAGAGAGAGAGAGAGAGAGAGCTCTAGAGAGAGAGAGAGAGAGACAGACAGAAAAAGACAGTTGGCAGTGGTCATAACAACAGCCCTTTCAGGCTTGTGCGAGGCAAGCGAGAATCATGAGTCCACGCTACGAGGTCGTTTTCAAATTTCAGCAGCACCTAGACCTACACCCGCTCAGTCGCTACTAAACATGTGTCAGCGAATCACTACCACAGCAGGACTTCAGGAATAGTTTTGATGTTGTATATAGCCAGCCGGCGACTCTTCTGCTGTTGGTGGCGCTCCCTCAGTAGTACTAGTCGTGGTAGTAGTTGTGGTAGTACTGCTGCGGCTTTTACTACTCCGAGTACTATTCCTATTGCAATTGTTGCTGCTGCTTCGACAACTATGACTGCTGCTCTTGCTGGTGCTGGTGCTTCTTCGCTTCTGCTGCTGCTGCTGTGGTCATCAGATTCTCGTCTTCTAGTCACTCGATGCCAACGACGACGACAGCAGCGACGACGAGGATTTGCTCCTCACGGTCTCGCTTGTTTTGGCAGATTTTGGTTTGCCTTGAGCTTCGGGCTTGCATGCTGTATTTTTTTGCGAATCTCATACAGGCACTGCAGCTTTTTTCAGTTGAGTCGGGGAGTCCTGTTGTAATTTCGTGCGACTGGTGCAGAGAAGTCCGTACCTTGACAACTCCACTGTAAGATGCTGAGTTCATGATTCATAATATAGGTAGATCCCAGGGCCGCAGCCCGCCCGAAGGCTGTAGGCCTGTATGTGTGAAGTGTGAAGAGCACTTGTTTTCAATCGTAGTCGTTATTTTATTGAGGGTCTGAGTCTGGCGACATGTTTCGCTTTGGCGAAATATCATGGATGGGGGCGAGTCGTTTTCAGCAGATGTTCGCTGTGTCTGGCTTGGAACTCTTTGGTCAAGGTCACTGCTTCAGAAGACACGCAGGGCAAGCAGCAGACTGAACCATGCATGTGATGATCTTTGTTTGACAGACGAGCTGAAGCCTGCTTTTGAAGAAGCTTGCAGAGGAGCCGCATACAACAGGTTGCCATCCAACGAATTCTATATCGTTGGTGCACTTGCTTTAAGACCCAGGGAGCGGTACCAGCATAAAACTTCAGGCAGCTTGGGCGATGCGGTTCGTCTTCAGCTGAGTCACTGGACGGTGCTTGCCGGTCGTCCACTGGACAACAGTGCTTTGATCTTCGATGTTGTGGAAGCACTGGAGTTGAGAACTCCTGTCGTGTGGAATACAATCTCTGGCCGTAAAGGGGGCTCGTTTTTTACAACTCTGGAAGATGGGCAGGAAGCAAAATTTCGGAGAGAGCTGCCTGCGCAGCACCATCCTGCTTTCGTCAGTGGGTGCAGTGGGTGCCATCGAGTTTTGCGATTGCCGCTGCCGTATGCGATCATGCTCATGCGAAAACAGTGGTTTACTGTTGCAGTGCCCGATTTGGTTTGCAAGTGGAACTACGACCCTTACGGCACGGACGGCGGCAGGAAATTTGTATCTGGCCTGGTTGGGGCCGGTCGCAAGTATGAGCGTGCTTGGGCAGCCCTCCGCAAGTTTGGGCCGAGACCAAAGGACGTGCCCGATGCATCTGAACCTGGTGAGGGTCGTGGTCACGGCGCTTCTTTATCCAAGCAGGGCCTGGATGTCGTGCATGACAGCAAGAAAGTCTGGGACTTGGCTGACTGTTTAGTGAGTTTGGGAAACGGTCGAGGGGACTCCGTGGATCCGTCGACGTGGCAGGACTTTGTCGCTGGCCTTCGGTTCCAGCATTGTGAAAGCTTGCTGTTGAGTGCGAGGCGGCATGCGTATGTTGCTGGAGAGCCGAGCCTTGCTTTTCGCATCGGCCACCTTGTGGAAACAATGCTTTTCGCGATGTTCTTGAGCAATGATTCGAATGTTGGCGAGGCGTTGAAAATGGCTGCATGCCTGCTGCTTCCACAGCAGCTTGCCATGGCGTGGATTGACAGGATATCGGCCGATCCTCAGAAATATCTGCCTTCGGCCTCGATAATGTCGCAGAGACGAGCAGCTCTGGACATTGGCTTTGCCAGGTTGCAACAAGACTGGTTGACAAACAAGCTGCTACAGGGCTGCTGCATCTTCGCCATGACAGATTCTTCCCCGCAGGGCGGGCGTGACTACGAGATCACAGTGCTCGACATCGTCGCGGCAGCTGATGCTCGAGACATCATGCGACAGGTTGATGCTTGGCGACGGTTCCCTGTCAGTTAAGCCAGAAGCATCGTCGGCAATCATGTTCAGATCCATAGGTTACCTGAGATTACAGAGAGGTAGACAGGGTTTTGTGTCAAAGGGCCGTGTTTGTAGAGGTTTGCAACACCTGCTCTGAAAATTTGCCCGCCGAGGCGGGATCACGTTCTTCCAGGTGACAAATGGGTCATGCCTATGTCCTATGTTGCGTGGGAAGATTGTTCAAATGATTCCGCCCCCCATAACATTGGGCGGGCGAGCCGGAAATGCTGCTCATCGCTTGTCCGCATTCTTGCAGTCATTGCTACTCATCAGTGGTGATTTCAAGACCTTGCAGAAAGTGCTGTCATCTCTTCTTAGCATCACGACAGACTTGGGCGTGGAGAGCTTGCTTACCAAGCTGGAGCCGATAGCATTGTCAGCTGTGCTGCCATATTTCGGCCCTGCTCCCACAGCAGCTTCTGTTGCTGAGGACAGTTTTGCTCCATTTGATTTTGTTGTGCTGCTTTCACCTGCCAGGTTCATTCTGAGGCTAGCGTGAGCTGTTCATTCAGAGCCGAGCTTTTATGGGATTCTTAACAGATTGTGTCAGTCATGAAATTCCGAAGCCTAAGCGGACCTAGTTGTCGGATGATCGCCCGAAGCATAGCTGGTTTTTCCTTTGCAGCGATAAAATCTTTTCTGCGGGTTGATGCTGCAGGACCAAGCTTTTCGAGTGCAAGCAGACGAGTCTCTGGACCAGGAGCCTTTCCGGCAGCAGGCGGAAAACTGCTTTGATGAAGAGCAAGGGGAGTCGGAGCCAGCAGACCTTGAAGTAGGCCTGCAATCATGCCGTGGTGTTGCAGGACTGCTGCACATAATCCACAATTCTGCCAACGATTTAGGGTCTTGCATGGAACACTATGATCAAATTGTGTCGGACATGGGGGCTTTGTCAAGTTTTCTCCGCAGTCGGGATTGCAAGGAGCGACTCATCGCAAAATGTTTTTCCAGCGGCCCTGCGGGTCAGTCTGAAGTTCGAAGCAAGATTGAGGCTTTCAATGCCGAGTGCTATCGAGAACGCTGGGGCACAGTGGCTCGGTGCGCCATCGAGCTGCACCATGTTCTCCCGGCACTTCGTCTAGGATGGAGCAAGGAGGCATGCCTGGCAGGATCATCTGTTCAATCGCGAGGTGTGAATATTGAGGCAGTCGACAAGTTGGTGCAATGCCCATGGTTTGAGAGCTTTTTGGTCATGTTGAAAGTGTTTTCATCGATCGTCTTGCATCTCATTCACTGGGTAGAGAGCTGTCCCTGCCATTGGCATCTATTGACGGGTGCTTCAGCGCAGTTGCTCAGCAAAGCAGACAGGCATCTCTTGGAGCAATGCCCCATGCGCACAGGGCGAGCCCCCGAACTTGCCCAGGGAGACTTCCTGAAGGAGCTGACGTCCTTCTCCTCTTATGCAGGTTCGGACTTTCTGCAACAATTCCCTGTTGAGCTTGAGGAGTCCCAGCAAGCGACCATGCTTCTTGGGCTTGCCCAAAGGGGTTTGTAGGATGCAAAGGGGAGGAGGGTGGGCCCCGAAAGAAAGTTTTAATTGATTTTATCAATACGATTTGTTTTCCGATTTTCCACACGCTTCTTTCATGAGTTTGCTGTAGGTCTTTCACATGCTTTCTCATGTCGACTTGCACCGCTTTAGTGCTCTGATGACTGATTCGATTATATCCGTGAAATAGAGGCTCCAGAGGAGGGAGCTTAGAAGTTTTAGACGGTGGGGGCGCGACCATGGGGTAGCTCCATGGCCACAGCTTCTGCGGAAGCCGGCAAAGGTCAGGCCTGCTGGAGTGTGTTCCCTGCCGAATGGATCGAGCGATTGCGTTCGAAGTATCCCCAGCCATTGGTTGCATTAGAGCTGCTTGAGAGTCCAGAGGGCTTCGAGGATGTGCTTGGAGTCATTTCTGGAAATGATATTTTGCAGACAGCACTGCTGCGGGGGCGGCTGCAAGCACTTCGTAATCAGTTGGCTGTCAAGAGGAAAATTGCACAATCACAGGTGAATGCGGGGTTCAAGAAGCCTCGTCTGCCTGTACACCAATCTGACTCTTCGAGAGCGCAGGAAACTTTTGCAGTTGCCGCGAATGCCCTGGTACCTTTTATCCGGAAGCGTGGAAAGTCAGGTTTGGGCAGGTCTCTGCTTGCTGTGGAAGATGATCCTGACATTCTTGAGTCCAGGGAGCGCGAGCGATGGGTGGAAGTTCTCAGTACATACATCCTTGATGCTCAGCTGCCTGTAGTCGCCTTGATTGAAGGTTCAGAGGATCGTCGGCAAGCCTGGCGCAGGGTGTTCGGAGCCCGGAGAGCCAAGACCTTGAGGAATCGTGCAAGATCCTTTAAGCATTACCGCATGTGGTTGGAGACGGTCAGAGGTTTGGCCTGGCCCTCACGCGTTTCAGATGTTACTGATTTTCTGGAGGAACGTTCGAAGGATGGCTGTGGGTTCAGTGTGCCTGGGGAGCTCCTGGCTGCTTTATCTGTACTGGAGTCCGTGGGCAGAGTCCATATGAGGGATATGCAGCAGGAAAAGGAAGAAAATACATGCGCTCCCAGTAAACTTCCGGCAGCCTGAACAAAGCAAAACCCACTTGCAACCAATCATTTCCTGAGAGCGAAACCTCACGGCCCACGTAGACCGGTACCTCGCGTGCCCTGCGACCAGGACCCGTGGTCTTGGTCCGTCTAAGTACTCCTGAAAGGCCGCTATCAGTGAGTGTCATACGCCCAGGATCCAACCATTGAACATCGTCAGCTCTCATCGCAGTCCAATGTTGTAAGGAAATCACCCAAGCAATGATTCGCGAGAACAAAGAAGCCTCCTCATCCAAAACATGAATTTCTAAAGCAATAAGCATGGCCATCGTATACAGCTTGGCTGGGCGGCGTGGCGCCGCACGGCCCTGCAGTTCCTCGGTGATGGATTGCGCCACGGCCTTGACTGACTGGACTTGTGGAATCAAGAAGCATCTGTCGCCTGAGATGCTGAATGTATGCATCAAGCGGGTACTTGCAGAGCTATCTGTGCCGCAGCGAGGAGAACATGCTTGGGTCAAAGGCTCCATGAGCCTGCTGCCTCAGGAGCTGTTGCCGTACTGGTCAGGCCATTCTGCAAGACATTGGCTGCCTTCTTGGGCGGCCACACTTGGGGTTTCAAAGCCAGATAGGGATTTCCTGGGAAGGTGGCAAGCTGGAGCGCATGAGAGCAATGAGTACATTGTCACTTCGCGGGAGGTGGTGCATCGTGTGCAGATGCAGGTCGTGGAAGGTGCTGCAGTGGGCCACTCCGGAGTAGATGAGCGTCCGCTGTTAAATGAGTTGCAGGAATTTGCAAACGCACGTGGGGTCAGCTTTGCCAGAGGCGCTGCCCGACACCGCGTGTGGCGGACGAATGACTCAGGACATCGTGCTTTGCTGCTAGGGTTTCCACTTGATTATGAGCATATCACCGAAGGGCTGGACGTGGAGGCTGCACTGGAGGTGACCGTGGAAGATGAAGATGGGCTAGATCCTGATGTCTCGAGCTTTCCTTATTGGGTCTCGATTTCGAGACGCAGCCAGTTTCGACGGCTTCATGCTAAGGATAAGTGCGGGATCATGCCTTGGAGTGTTTTTCGTGCGGAAGGCTTCAGAAGTGTTGATTCTGCCAATGCCGATGCCTGGTGTAAGACTTGTTGGAAGAAGGTTTCATGCGAAGAGGCTGCGGCCCTCTCAGGAAGTTTCTCCAGCACCGAGGTGGAAGAGCCTGAGCAAGCGTCTCAGGAAGAGTGACTTTCGCAAGGAGGGCCTAAATTGCGCGTATGTCCGGTGCACTTGCTTGTCGTCTGCTCTGCTCTTAGCTCCCTGCACAGATGTACTGTGAGCACTTGGAAGCAACTCGGAAGTTAGCTTTGCGGCTGAAAGACCAGAGCCGTAAGATTGGATGCTATAGGAGTGGCATCGTAGGGGCATGGCCGATGATGCGGCGCGTCGGGCATATGTTGCTCAGCATGTCAGTGCTGATCTTGTTTATGTGTGGGAGGAAATGGGCGTAAGCTTGCTGCATCAGCGTGAGCTCGGCGAGCGCTATCGCAGTGTTGCCCTGTTCTCTTCCATTGCTGATACGAGAGCGGATGCGCGGACCGCGCTCCGGGCTGAGGTGACTGTCGCTGATAATGCCGATGGCAGAGCGGCAGTGGCAGGTCTGGTAGCAGCGTGGCAAAGTTGCTACGACATGGCTGATCAAGAACGTCGGTTGAAGGCTGAGGCACATGTGCTTGGTCTTCCCAAGCCGCTCCCATCGAACGACCGGATGGGTATGCGTCATGCACTTGAGAGGGTCGTTGGCGCCTTGGAAGAGAAGGACGAACCTAGCTCCACGTATCTTGCATTGAAATTGGAGGAAGTTGAGGCGGGAGAACTCCGTGCTTCGGTACTTGATGAAGTGACCAGCGTCTCCGATGAGGTCAATGCACAGTTTCAATCCTCAGTGGACTCCTCGGGCCGGTTACGGCTTGTGAAGGAGCGCAAGAAGGCCAACCTCCCAGCTACTTCGGAGGAACTCCGTCAGCGGCTTCGTCTTGAATGTCATGCTTTTCTTATGCTGGCTGCTAGGTTCCGCACCAAGCCTTGGTTTGTGGACCTCCGGGTGCAGGACTTTACAAAGCATGTCGATTATGTGCTGGGAGATAAGATCTTTCTTCTGCAAATGTCTCGGCCTGACGGTGCCTCGGGCACACAATCGGTCAATCCTTCTTGGACTCTCTTGTTGGGCTTCGAGCATCGGCTCCGCAAGGAAGCTTACAAGCGTGCTTGCAGGGACAATCGTGATATCTCCACAACACTGGCGGAAGTCAGAACGGATGCAGCACTGAAAGAGACCTACTTTGTAGGTCCGTTGGCGCTGGAGCTGGCCAGTCGAGGATCTTCTTCCGCGGCACCGCCTCCGCCAGCGAAGTGGCCTCGGCTTCAAGATCATGTACCAGGTGCGGAAGCAAGTGCAAAGGGCAAGGGTGGCAAAGGTCGGGGAAAAGGGGGCAAAAGCAGCCTCCGCATCGGCTATCCTTCGGCCAGGGGATTCGTGTTTAGCAGCACGCCGGACGGGCGACAGATCTGCTATGCGTACAACAACGGAACTTGCAAAGGCGATTGCGGTCGAGTGCACGTCTGCCAGTTATGCCTGAAGCCCCACCCTCGCAAAAGCTGCAAGTTGCAGAAGGACAAGGGTGGTGCAGAGGACAATCAGCCAAACTGACTAGCCACGGATGTGGCCGTTTCATCTGCTTGGGAGTGCTGGGATCTGGAACCGGTCAAATCGGACAGGGCCTTTCATTTTCTGCACTTTTACTCAGGCGGTCGTCGTCATTCCAATGTCCGGGAATGTTTGCAGCGAGAAGCCAAATCACTCGGAATTCGATTGTATGGTCTGGAAGTTGATCTTATGGGAACCTCCCTTAAGAGCGACACTGGATCAGGTTTCAGTGCGGAATTGCAACTGTTGATACAGGAAGCTACCGTCATCTTGCTGGTCCCCGAGCACCTTCAGCAGAGCCAAAGCTCATTGGCGCACCGCCGGTGGGCCCAGGCCGCTTCGCTCTTTACAGTATGTTTTCGGGTTTCCTTGGCTGTCGGATAAAGATCGTTCTACGGTCGAGGAGGCTAATTTCGGGGTGCTGAAGTGCTTCGAAATTTGTTTCATTCGCCTTGAGCTTTGCAAGCCATTCATCTTTGAGCACCCGGAACAACTGGGCGCGGTTAACGATTTCATTCCTGCTTCGGTCTGGGACTTCGATGAATTCAAACAGCTTCTACTTCTGGACGGAGTGCAAACGGCTGCCCTCTTTCAGTGTCAATGGGGTGCACCTTCAAGTAAGTCCACTCGCCTTTTATGGAGGGGGACCCTATTTTTCTTGACCTTTTTTTTTTTTTCTTTGCCCTTTTTTTTTTTTGGTCGTGGGGCCTCGGTTTAAAGGCACAGCGGCGAACGCAGGAGCCGGGCAAAGGAAAAAAAAAAGGGCCAAAAAAAAAAAAAAAGGGCAAAGGAAAATTCTACACCCCCATCTCCGCGATTCGTTGCTCCACGACGATCCAGCCTCGCTGGAACGGGCCCTCCAGGCGGCGGGTGGCTTCACCACCTGTTGGGTTTGGGGGTCTACTCTCTTCCCGGTTGTATGGGCGCTGGACCAACCTGGTGTCGTCCTAACGCGTATCTTGGAGGTTGCGACCCTGCGACAACTTCCTAGTGGATGGCTACGCTCTGGGATCGAACAGGCAGCACAGCGGGGTGATACGCTGCAGGTTGCTACCCTGGTACGACATCTTCGAACACACCCCCCCTTGACATGGAGGCAGACGAAGCTGTGCCGGACCCTGGGCATCTCTCGCTCATTCCAGCGGTGAAAGCCGGCAGCGCTGCTGCGGTGTATGAGATCCTGGCGGCGGGCTACCCCACGGAAGGACCCCTACTGACGCGCGCTCTGCTGGCTGCAGTTGAGTCCACTGCCCCGCTTGAGACTTTGCGCCTCCTGCTGATTGCCAGAGCAGATCCGGGTTTCACCCGGCGAGGGGACGAGGGGGACGCTACGCCCTTCGGACTTGCAGTTTTCAATCGCATGTGGGACACCGTCCGCCTTCTCCTATGCAATTCAATTGCGCATAAGCCCGTCACTATGTTTTGACTGGCTCCTGTGCTTAAGTGGGGAGTGTAGTATGTGACGTGGTTAGCGAAATAACGTGCGTTAGCGGTGTCCGAGCAGCTCCTGTGCGTACACCGGCCACTCTGCATGCCTCCCCTGGCCAGCCGTTTATTGTGCGAGCCTGCTAGCTGGTCGGCAATTCTGCTGTACCGGTACCTCCTCACTGACGCCTTCCCCCGCATAGCCATGGCCCACCAGGAGCAAGCCCTTCCTGAGGCCTCGCCAGCGGTCCTGAGCCCGGCTTTGACCCTTCAACTGCGCGCTCGGAACTCTGGTGGCCGGTGGGAAGCCCTCAGTGCAGACACCAACGTCCCCGGGCACGACGTGCTGCAAATCAGCACCTCACAAGAGGTGGATCTCACCTTCGTCCAGTATGCTCAAGTGATTGCGGCCCTTCACGACTGCAACTTGGTGGTTATCGAGGCTAGCAGGCGAGTCGCTTGGCTCAAGTCGGTGCCGGGGGACCCACGGGTGGCGGCGAGCGGTATTGTCTCATATCAGGATTCCTCGGGACAGCGCGGCTATCAGGCTTTCTACCACAGCTGACCAATTGCGAATGGCCTAGTGACACCCGACGGGCAGGTATCGCCCACTGATGTTGAGGCGCAAAACGGGCGATTGGGGCGCCTGTTGCACGCTCATAGCCGTGTGGGGAAGCTTCCCGCCGTTAGCCTTGTTTGCTCAAGTGCAGCCGGGCATTCCGCCTGTGCTGCAATTGCCGCTAGGTACCTGACGGACCGACCGACTGCTTCCTATCGCGGTCAGTGCCATGACGGTGCCACACTGGCAGCGCCTCGATTCAGGAATCAACGTCAGAGGAGGGGACGTCTTCCACTATGACTACCGCCAGGATGGCTCCTTCACATTGTCAGAGAACGCCCTGGAAGTTACGCTCCTCCTTGCTGCGGCGGCCGGCTGCAACCTGGTTGTGATCGAGACCTACTGTGGATGGCAGCACCCTGAGCACATGACATGCCGCATTTGGTTCAAGCAGGTCAGTGAGGTCCACAGCTACATCCGCAACAACACTGACGTTGACTACGGTCAGCGACAGGGGTACCTCACGTGCTTCCTGAGCAATTGAACCCGGTTACAGGCTTGGAGCGGCCGAGAAGCGAAAATACTCGCTCCCTTTGCTGTCATGCATGATAGGGATCGCAGTTGCAGCACCCGCACTTGCTTCTCGGCTTGCTCAAACCGCAGAGCGACATGAGTTTGGGGTAGGCGGGGAGGAGGCTCGGGCATTCGCCGGTAGCCTCCGCAAACCGCATCCGGCAGCCGCGCCATGGCAGCTCGAGCACCGTTGATGACGAAGCCGGAACCCGCTGAAGTGGCCCGGCTTTACCACGCAGGGGCGACAGGGGGACGTTGGCCCAGGCCGCATCACATGAGGTTCGCGCAGGCTGTGGTTCAGCAACACCTCATGCACGAGGGTGGCGTCCATTTGCAGGTGCTAGATGGAATGCTGGTGGTGCAGGTGCTGCAGGAGCAGGCACCCCTAGGTGCTGGAAGTGGGGTCACCATGGGGTGGCATCGGCTTTTGAATGAGGCCCCGGTCTTTACTGCACTCTGCCAGGTAGTGAACATACCGGGGGCCTGTAACAGTGGACATGTCTTCGTCGCTCGGCACATCGACAGCAACATTCTGGTCACAGCCAAGTCCGTGGATGCGGGCGAGTACTGGGTGGCGATTGTAGACAGCCGGTTGGCGGCCCAGCTGGCCGGAACAGAGTCCGCCGGCCATCAGTAAGCTCACTTGATGCCGCTTTTGTGTCGGCGTATGGGTTCCGCCCTCTATCTGTGCACGCTGAATTGACACTCTTCCGTAGCGGGCCGGACCTTCCCTTCACCAATGCCACCCTCCCGCTGGCCCTGGGCAAGCTGGCGAGGGCAGTTTTGCCACTCATCATGGAGCCTGGTATCCTCATGTGCGAGGCCATTTGGCTTTATACCGATACGGAAGCTGTCCCTACCTATCCGCATGCTAGGTTTACCTTGCCCCACATCATCAACCGGGGACGGTGGACTGGCCGGCACAAAGAAAGGCATTCTGC
>CAJNDT010004342.1:0-15817 GCA_905221615.1 Symbiodinium sp. CCMP2592 | reverse complement strand
CCACATCATCGGTGGCTACAGGTTGCAAAATACCAGTGCCACCCGTATGTTTTTTTCGGCACACAATCGAAAAGGACAGGCAAGCTTCTTGGCCGGTGAGCTTTCCAAACCCTGCGACAGGACTTACTCAACCCATTCAAAAGCTTGCGGTGGATCAAGATTTTTTCTGCTGCGGTTCTGAAAAATCACACAAGCAGCTGCAATAAGCCTTGGAACCCTCCTTCGAGCTGGTTGAAACTGACGACAAAACTTGCAAGCAGCCGAAGTTATTTGCATAGGATTCGGTACACAGAACCGAACCACAAGCCGTAGCTTGGTTCTGCGCACGCACATCTGCAATCCAATAATATTCCGCCACCGGGACTCGAACCCGGGTCGCTCGGGTGAGGGCCGAGTATCCTAACCAGCTAGACTATAGCGGATCTTGCAGCTGTTTCGGACCCAAGCCAGCAATATCCTTGCACCGCCATGTCGACATATTACAGCAGCATCATCAGCAAGCATGATCACAAGCTGCTAATGGTTAGCTAATGCAGCTAACGTTCAGGTTGCACTGAGCCCGCCCGGAAACAGCCCGCCATGGCCAGCACTCATCACTGCAGCAGGGCTCTGTGCACAGATCATGGTTCTTGCGCCATTCTTCAACTGCGGGCGAGCCAGCGATGCATGTCAGCCGCAACATAGCCCCCTACGGGGATCGAACCCGTGACCATACGCTTACGGATCGCATGCTCTACCAACTGAGCTAAAGAGGCTGCTGCTGTGTTTCGAAGACAAGCAAACCAAAGACCTAGGCTGTCAAAACACCCAGTCAGACTCCGGGCCGACATGCTGCCCAATATCGGAAAGTTTTGAGCCGAGGCCGAGGACTTGGGCAAAGACTGAGACTGGGCAAACCAACTCGGCGGACAATCGTGACGGAAGGTCGGGCAATATAGGCTACAAGTCAGGTTGCTGGCGGGCATCCGCAGAGCAGATGTCAGTTTGCCCGAGTGGTTAAGGGGGTGGACTTAAGATCCACTGCACGCAAGTGCGCATGGGCTCGAACCCCATAGCTGACACACGGTTTGCTGAGAATGATTTACCATCAATTGAACATTCCTTGCACCCTTGATTATCGAAAGAAAAAAGCAACTGAGTTTGCCACAGCACAAAGCGGCTATTGCCACAAACTCAGTACAAAGGATACGATACACACACCGACTTGCGCGTGTCCCCCCGGCACAGGCACCAGGCTAATCCTCTCCGTGTCGTTCCCCTGTTCCAACCTGCCCGGATTTATCCCGGCAGAAACCATCTTTGCAACATGTCCTGCACCCTGCTTTGACTCGGCAAGCGGCTTACATAAAGCACGTGCTTGATGCGGCAGTCCATTTGATCGGTTTACAAACTACAGGGACACACTGAGCTTGTAAATTCGAGGTTTGGATCAGCCTGGCTCAAACATTGCCCCTGAGGGAGACCGCAAGCAGCAGAAGCCAGGGGCCGCATCCTTGACATGGGAGGCTGGCCTTGTTCTAGCTTTAAAACTCCCTGCATCAAAGCTCAGTCGGCACAACTTCTGTCCAGGGCCTGCATTTATAATGAACACGGTTTGCTTCGTGTCGTTCCACTTCCTTGCATTCCTTAACAAGATGCTGCAAGCCTGAGCACATCGGAAAGAAAAAAACTTGGTACACTTCTCGATTTGTGCGTGTCATCCGTGCGCAGGGGCCATGCTAATCTTCTCTGTATCGTTCCAATTTTATCGGATGATCCCCGAAGGGAATCCGGCAAATCCTGCCTCTGGGATGAACACATTGTCCAGGCACCAGTCGACGATCTCGCACATCTGGACAGTGGTGCTTTGGCGGGCTGCAGCACAAGAAAGCTGACAGCACCCTAAGCGCTTCCCAGCCGGTCACCCAGGCCAGTACTAGGCGGGCTCTCCACCGCTTAACTTCGGAGGTCGAAAGAGATCCGGTGCATTCGGTGAGATATGGCCGTCAGCGGGGACAGGATCAGCAGCCTTCTCGTGCAAAAACAAAGCCTTAGCGTGGCTGCCCATCGCCGAGAAACCAAAAAGTATCCGTTCGAGATCAACTAAGCGGCAATAATTTTGGAGCTTTGGTCTTGGAAGCAACTTTGCTAAAGGTGGCATCAAAAGAAGTTGTCGATTAAAGAGCAACCCAGGCAAAGCATGGTATGAACGGATAAGTGTGGCTCCGGCGAGTGCACAGTCCTCTCCACCTTTGTCAATCTGGCTCCGGTGAGTGCACAGTCCTCACAAGCTCCACTTTTGTCAACCGCCTTTTGCATGTCTCTTGCCACCCCAAAAATATACCCCAAAAAAAGTGGAGTGGCACACATTCATGCCACCAGAGGTCACTGCCATCCATTCAAGCTCACTCTCTCTCATCTGCTTGCAGTGTTGAGTTTTGCCTGCTCTGTTGCCAGCCTGAGCCTTCCCTCAATCTTTGCCTGCCAGGTTAGCACAGACTACTCTATGCCAACCTTGCAGTCTGCAAGCTAAAGGGAGGTGAGCTCTCCACATGAATGGCAGGACTTGGGGACAGTAGTTGCCCTCCTCCACCCAAGCCCCGGAGGTGACAGGATGATATGATCCCAGCACAACTGCTTGAAGGGGTTTTGTCGCTTCCAGATCTGATTGAAAAGCATCTGGCAATTATAGAAGAACACTGGCTTCCTCATCTTGCCCGCCCTTGGTCTCGCACCAATTGATTTCCATGTCAGTTCTGGCTCTCGTTGCAGAGGGTTCCATGTGGGTTCGCTCCAAGATCAAGAAGGTTTGTAGCCAGTGTTCCATGTTTTTCTGCAAGTGGAAAAGGCCTGCTGTTAAGCAAGGGCCCGATTTGTACCTTGAGCCAAAATGGCTACGGTGCTTGCAGCATGTGATTTGCACTCCAGCCACGAAAATGTCAAAAGATTTCCCTCATGTCTGCATTCCTCCTGCAAAGTGAAGAGCGTCATCTTTGCTCAGGCAACCGTCACCTTTGACCCTCTCCGCATCGTTCTAGTTTTGCCGGATTAGGACATACTGAAATTTTAAAATAACCTGGTTCGAACAACTCTTGCCATAAAGATTGGGATATACTGAGTTTTTCAAACAGCCCGGTTCGAACAGCTCTTGCCACAAAGGCTAGGACATACTGAGTTTTTAAAATAACCTGGTTCAACAAGACATACTGAGTTCTCTTGCTAACATACTGAGTTTTTGAAATAACCTGTTTGGAACATCTCTTGCCACGAGATCAGGACATACTGAGTTTGTAAAATAACCTGGCTCGAACATCTCTTGTTACAAGATCAGGACATACTGAGCTTGAAAACCTGGTTCGCACATCTCTTGCCACAAAGATTAGGACAGACTGAATTTGCCAAATACCCCGGTTCGAACATCTCTTGCCACAATGGTAAGAACATACTGAGTTGTTACAAGAAATAAACCGGTTCGGACATCTCTTGCCACCAGATCAAGACATTCCAAGTTCTCTTGCCACAAAGCTAAAGACATACTGAGTTTTTAAAGGAACCTGGTTCGAACATCTCTTGCTACAAGATCAGGACTGCGTTTTTTTAAAAAACTGGTTCGAACATCTCTGGCCACAAAGATTGTGAGTTTTCCAAAAAGCCCGGTTCGGACATCTCTTGCCACAAACGCATATCTGAGTTTAAAGAATAAACTGGTTCCACCAGATCAAGCAAGACATTCTAGGTTCTCTTGCCACAAAGCTAAGACATACTGATTTTTGGAATAACTTGGTTCGAACATCTCTTGCTTCAAGATCAGGACACACTGAGTTTGTTCAAAAAACTGGTTCGTTCATCTCTGGCCACAAGAGATTGTGAGTTGTTTTTACAGCTAATCTGAGTTTAAAATGAAAACTGGTTTGAACATCTCTTGCCACCAAGCTAAGACATTGCTGAGTTCGCTGCAAGATCAAGAGAAACTGAGTTTTCAGAATTACCTGACACATTTCTGCAAGATTTGAAATTTTGTCAAATAGTCCGGTTCAGATATCTTTGGCGTGAAAGAACACATTCAACAAAGTTTCAAAAACAAACTGGTTCAAAATCACACCTGCTAAAAAATACTGAGTTCCAAAAAAACTCTTGAACTCCAACAAATACATTGCAAAGACAAACTGCAAGTCAAACAAAGTTGCAGCGACTAAACTTCTTGGAACACTTCAAATTGCTCAAAATCTTCGTTTTGCTGGAATTTTGGCATGAACAAAAACATTCTCTGACTAATTCGGTGTGGAACACGACTCTTGTGCCATACTACATCACAGGGAAAAACAACCTTCCAACAGCTCGCTTACAGCTGCAAGGAAGCTTAGCCGAGTCGTTTCTTCTGCATCTGGCAGATCCAAGTAACAAAGCACACACACACACACAAAGCCTTGCAAAGAACTCATTGTTTAAAAAACTTGGTACACTTCTCGATTTGTGCGTGTCATCCTTGCGCAGGGGCCATGCTAATCTTCTCTGTATCGTTCCAGTTTTATCGGATGATCCCCGAAGGGAATCCGGCAAGTGGTGCATCAGCTATGTGCATGTTTGTTGTTTCGGCACAATGCGACAATCTTGCACATTTCGAAGATGACGACGACACCTTGCATTTTCCTCGCCACTGCCACACCTTACAGAAGCATGCAAGGCTGCAAGACAAAAAGCCCAAATACAGTCTTCATCCACAAGCCACACCCACAACTCCACATTTGCCAGTGAAAAAAAAGGCCCCGAGTTGGAACTTGTCTCACCTACCCGACCGAGCCCGGAAATCCAATGGTTTCCGCAGAAGACACTTTGGCCGAGCGGCTAAGGCGTCGGCCTGCTAAGCCGATGGGGTCCCCCCGCGTGGGCTCGAATCCCACAGGTGTCGATTTATCTGGCTTTGGGTTTAGAAGAACATGCGATATCCAGAAAGAACGACATCTCAGGACAAGCTGCAGCCATCCCCACGTCTGTTGTATTCCCAGTGGATGGTGCAGCCCAATCACAAGAAAGCTGACAGCACCCTAAGCGCTTCCCAGCCGGTCCCCCAGGCCAGTACTAGGCGGGCTCTCCACCGCTTAACTTCGGAGGTCGAAAGAGATCCGGTGCATTCGGTGAGATATGGCCGTCAGCGGGGACAGGATCAGCAGCCTTCTCGTGCAAAAACACAGCCTTGGCGTGGCTGCCCATCGCCGAGAAACCAAAAAGTATCCGTTCGAGATCAACTAAGCGGCAATAATTTTGGAGCTTTGGTCTTGGAAGCAACTTTGCTAAAGGTTGCATCAAAAGAAGTTGTCGATTAAAGAGCAACCCAGGCAAAGGATGGTATGAACGGATAAGTGTGGCTCCGGCGAGTGCACAGTCCTCTCCACCTTTGTCAATCTGGCTCCGGTGAGTGCACAGTCCTCACAAGCTCCACCTTTGTCAACCGCCTTTTGCATGTCTCTTGCCACCCCAAAAATATACCCAAAAAAAAGTGGAGTGGCACACATTCATGCCACCAGAGGTCACTGCCATCCATTCAAGCTCACTCTCTCCCATCTGCTTGCAGTGTTGAGTTTTGCCTGCTCTGTTGCCAGCCTGAGCCTTTCCTCAATCTTTGCCTGCCAGGTTAGCACAGACTACTCTATGCTAACCTTGCAGTCTTCAAGCTAAAGGGAGGTGAGCTCTCCACATGAAGGGCAGGACTTGGGGACAGTAGTTGCCCTCCTCCACCCAAGCCCCGGAGGTGACAGGATGATATGATCCCAGCACAACTGCCTGAAGAGGTTTTGTCGCTTCCAGAGCCAATCGAGTCTCCCTGATAAGCATACGGCAAATGGGGTGTGCAAGAAGATGGGCGGTTTCTGTCCAATCCTAGAATCCTAGAAGGCTTCTGGGACACGGTGTTTCATCCCGAGGCCAACCAACTGCTGCAAAGGCAGAGACCCGTTCCCTGTCTTCAGCATATGTTCCCGAGGCCAGCAGCAACAAAAGGCCTGCTGTGAAGCAAGGGCCCGATTTGTACCTTGAGCCAAATGGCTACGGTACTGGCATTATGCACAGTACACAGAACGGTCTCCATCAAGCAATGCTGGTCCCAGATGTGCTCATGGCCAGTCGTCAAAACAACCCTGCAGATTATGCGGTGAAGAAACAAAACGTAGCTGCAGCGTCCCGGCCGGAATCCGTTGCATCGACCAAGCAACAACACACTCTTCCACTCGTGCATGTCAGCCTGACACACAGCCTAGTTGTTCTCGGTCCTAAGTTCACCAACGACCAAGTCAATCAGCACTTGGCGGTGAAGTCACATCTGTTTACCATGGGTCTTGGCAAAAGTGATCCTGGTAGGACTCGAACCTACAATCCCCGGCTCCGTAGGCCGATGCCTTATCCATTGGGCCACAGGACCTGTGCTAGAGCGGAGCTTGAAACTGAAACAAGTCATTGGTCTGATCTTGCCAACTCAAGCTGGCAGCTAACCAGCTAACACGTGCCCTGTGCCCAGCTGCCAACTTTAACACCGATGGTCTTCCACAAAAAAGTTCGCCGTGTTTGGCACAGCTGCCCTGCATGTGTATGCATCCTCGGAAACTCCGAGGCACGACTCCAACAAGCAGCATATCCTACTGCCCAGCAGTGGCAGATAAGCCTGTCGCAACTGTTAACCCCAGGATTCCCTCACAAAAAGCTGACAGCACCCTAAGCGCTTCCCAGTCGGTCCCCCAGGCCAGTACTAGGCGGGCTCTCCACCGCTTAACTTCGGAGGTCGAAAGAGATCCGGTGCATTCGGTGAGATATGGCCGTCAGCGAGCACAGTATATTTCAAAGACATGACAGTCGGGTATTATCGGACTCGTAGACCCGAATGGGGTATACCTTTTGACGATTAAGAGTTTTTATTTTATTTTTTTATATTGTTGTAGGTTTTTAATCACGAGCAGTCGATTGTTCGGGGGGGGTGCTCCTGCCGTGTTCCATCGAAAAACAAAAAAAAAAAAAAAAAAAAAAAAAAAAAAAAAAAAAGAAAAAAAAAAACAAAAAAAAACAAAAAAAAAAAAAAAAAAAAAAAAAAAAGAAAAAAAAAAAAAAAAAAAAAAAAAAAAAAAAAAAAAAAAAAAAAAAAAAAAAAAAAAAAAAAAAAAAAAAAAAAAAAAAAAAAAAAAAAAAAAAAAAAAAAAAAAAAAAAAAAAAAAAAAAAAAGAAAGAAAAAAAAAAAAAAAAAAAAAAAAAAAAAAAATAAAAAAAACGGGTTGGACCGTTGTTCTGAATTGATCAGCATGCTTTCGTTTTATGTTTTCTTGGGTAGTTCTTACGACGTGACAACCGTACGTACAGCATTCTCAGAGGTCTCATAGCTCAGTTGGTTAGAGCGTACGGCCAATAACCGTAAGGTCCGCGGTTCGAGCCCGCGTGGGACCAATATTGAATTAGAACGATGCCAACATCTGATGCTGATTAGCAGATGTAGTAAATCTGGAGCAGTGTTCGTCTAGTTTTTTGATGTTCTTTTCTGACTACACTACACCGTCCAGGTTAGCTTCGGTTCGTCTGCTGCTTGAGTGCACACACTGTGTGCGTCGACACTGCACTAAACACGGGGACGGCTTGCAATGCGAACCATAACAAGGACAGTTTGGCCGAGTGGTCTAAGGCGCTGGCTTCAGGCGCCAGTCCGTAAGGGCGTGGGTTCGAACCCCACAGCTGTCACTTGCACTAACAGGATACGGTGCTGCTGGTCCAGTCAAGTCAAACATCATTTAATGCAAAGCTTGAAGATGATCTGCCGAAACAAAGAATCCGCATTGTTCAAAAAGCCATCATCCTGCAGGTCGTGCTGGGGAAGCAACTTCCGCTGCACTTTCCTATCATGGCTTTCTCTGATTGCAGTAACAGTAACACCCTGGCTTTCCTGCAAAGGAAAAACACGTAGCAAGCAAGTCCACAGCATGGCACACTGCCATGCAGGAGAACTTGTGCCGTTGAGAACACTCATCTTAACACATCCAACGCTCCGCCGCCGGGAATTGAACCCGGGTCTTCCGCGTGACAGGCGGAAATACTAACCACTATACTACAGCGGATTCTGCATGGATGTCCAGTCATCCCTCCCAAATTGTGCTGGGCGAAATGAAAAAATGCGCCACATCATCACTTTAACCGGGCAGCTTCGATCGGGCAACGAGTCAGTCGGGGCCGGTCCCATACAAGCATAAAAACAGCAACACATTGCAGAAGACTGCTATAGATTCGTCACGATCAATTTGGATCGAGCCCAAAGATCGAGAACATGGTGCACTTTGTGATTGATGTTTAAGGTTTAGGATTTGCGGGTCTGGAGTTTAGGGTTTAGGGTTTAGGGTTCAGGGTTCAAGGCTTCGAAAAAAAAAACAGATTCTTTTGAGGTTTAGTTTGAATTTAAGGCTTCGGGTTTAGGGTTTAAGGTTTAGGGTTCAGGGGTTCAGGGGTTCCACAGCAATTTTTTTTTAAGGTTTAATTAGTTTAATTTGCATTACAATTTACAACAAATGCATGCTCTGCACCCACTTGCAGGACCACCCACCGTGGGGCTCGAACCCACGACCACAAGGTTAAGGGCCTTGCGCTCTGCCGACTGAGCTAGGCGGGCTTCTGTGAGATCTCGCAATGCATCCAACATCATCGGTGGCTACAGGTTGCAAAATACCAGTGCCACCCGTATGTTTTTTTCGGCACACAATAGAAAAGGACAGGCAAGCTTCTTGGCCGGTGAGCTTTCCAAACCCTGCGACAGGACTTACTCAACCCATTCAAAAGCTTGCGGTGGATCAAGATTTTTTCTGCTGCGGTTCTGAAAAATCACACAAGCAGCTGCAATAAGCCTTGGACCCCTCCTTCGAGCTGGTTGAAACTGACGACAAAACTTGCAAGCAGCCGAAGTTATTTGCATAGGATTCGGTACACAGAACCGAACCACAAGCCGTAGCTTGGTTCTGCACACGCACATCTGCAATCCAATAATATTCCGCCACCCGGACTCGAACCCGGGTCGCTCGGGTGAGGGCCGAGTATCCTAACCAGCTAGACTATAGCGGATCTTGCAGCTGTTTCGGACCCAAGCCAGCAATATCCTTTCACCGCCATGTCGACATATGACAGCAGCATCATCAGCAAGCATGATCACAAGCTGCTAATGGTTAGCTAATGCAGCTAACGTTCAGGTTGCACTGAGCCCGGCCGGAAACAGCCCGCCATGGCCAGCACTCAGCACTGCAGCAGGGCTCTGTGCACAGATCATGGTTCTTGCGCCATTCTTCAACTGCGGGCGAGCCAGCGACGCATGTCAGCCGCAACATAGCCCCCTACGGGGATCGAACCCGTGACCATACGCTTACGGAGCGCATGCTCTACCAACTGAGCTAAAGAGGCTGCTGCTGTGTTTCGAAGACAAGCAAACCAAAGACCTAGGCTGTCAAAACACCCAATCTGACTCCGGGCCGACATGCTGCCCAATATCGGAAAGTTTTGAGCCGAGGCCGAGGACTTGGGCAAAGACTGAGACTGGGCAAACCAACTCGGCGTACAATCGTGACGGAAGGTCGGGCAATATAGGGCTACAAGTCAGGTTGCTGGCGGGCATCCGCAGAGCAGATGTCAGTTTGCCCGAGTGGTTAAGGGGGTGGACTTAAGAGCCACTGCACGCAAGTGCGCATGGGCTCGAACCCCATAGCTGACACACGGTTTGCTGAGAATGATTTACCATCAATTGAACATTCCTTGCACCCTTGATTATCGAAAGAAAAAAGCAACTGAGTTTGCCACAGCACAAAGCGGCTATTGCCACAAACTCCGTACAAAGGATACGATACACACACCGCCTTGCGCGTGTCCCCCCGGCACAGGCACCAGGCTAATCCTCTCCGTGTCGTTCCCCTGTTCCAACCTGCCCGGATTTATCCCGGCAGAAACCATCTTTGCAACATGTCCTGCACCCTGCTTTGACTCGGCAAGCGGCTTACATAAATCAAGTGCTTGATGCGGCAGTCCATTTGATCGGTTTACAAACTACAGGGACACACTGAGCTTGTAAATTCGAGGTTTGGATCAGCCTGGCTCAAACATTGCCCCTGAGGGAGACCGCAAGCCGCAGAAGCCAGGGGCCGCACCCTTGACATGGGAGGCTGGCCTTGTTCTAGCTTTAAAACTCCCTGCATCAAAGCTCAGTCGGCACAACTTCTTTCCAGGGCCTGCATTTATAATGAACACGGTTTGCTTCGTGTCGTTCCGCTTCCTTGCATTCCTTAACAAGATGCTGCAAGCCTGAGCACATCGGAAAGAAAAAAACTTGGTACACTTCTCGATTTGTGCGTGTCATCCTTGCGCAGGGGCCATGCTAATCTTCTCTGTATCGTTCCAATTTTATCGGATGATCCCCGAAGGAAATCCGGCAAATCCTGCCTCTGGGATGAACACATTGTCCAGGCACCAGTCGACGATCTCGCACATCTGGACAGTGGTGCTTTGGCGGGCTGCAGCACAAGAAAGCTGACAGCACCCTAAGCGCTTCCCAGCCGGTCCCCCATGCCAGTACTAGGCGGGCTCTCCACCGCTTAACTTCGGAGGTCGAAAGAGATCCGGTGCATTCGGTGAGATATGGCCGTCAGCGGGGACAGGATCAGCAGCCTTCTCGTGCAAAAACAAAGCCTTGGCGTGGCTGCCCATCGCAGAGAAACCAAAAAGTATCCGTTCGAGATCAACTAAGCGGCAATAATTTTGGAGCTTTGGTCTTGGAAGCAACTTTGCTAAAGGTGGCATCAAAAGAAGTTGTCGATTAAAGAGCAACCCAGGCAAAGGATGGTATGAACGGATAAGTGTGGATCCGGCGAGTGCACAGTCCTCTCCACCTTTGTCAATCTGGCTCCGGTGAGTGCACAGTCCTCACAAGCTCCACCTTTGTCAACCGCCTTTTGCATGTCTCTTGCCACCCCAAAAAAATACCCCAAAAAAAGTGGAGTGGCACACATTCATGCCACCAGAGGTCACTGCCATCCATTCAAGCTCACTCTCTCCCATCTGCTTGCAGTGTTGAGTTTTGCCTGCTCTGTTGCCAGCCTGAGCCTTCCCTCAATCTTTGCCTGCCAGGTTAGCACAGACTACTCCATGCCAACCTTGCAGTCTGCAAGCTAAAGGGAGGTGAGCTCTCCACATGAAGGGCAGGACTTGGGGACAGTAGTTGCCCTCCTCCACCCAAGCCCCGGAGGTGACAGGATGATATGATCCCAGCACAACTACTTGAAGGGGTTTTGTCGCTTCCAGATATGATTGAAAAGCATCTGGCAATTATAGAAGAACACTGGCTTCCTCATCTTGCCCGCCCTTGGTCTCGCACCAATTGATTTCCATGTCAGTTCTGGCTCGCGTTGCAGAGGGTTCCATGTGGGTTCGCTCCAAGATCAAGAAGGTTTGTAGCCAGTGTTCCATGTTTTTCTGCAAGTGGAAAAGGCCTGCTGTGAAGCAAGGGCCCGATTTGTACCTTGAGCCAAAAGGGCTACGGTGCTTGCAGCATGTGATTTGCACTCCAGCCACGAAAATGTCAAAAGATTTCCCTCATGTCTGCATTCCTCCTGCAAAGTGAAGAGCGTCATCTTTGCTCAGGCAACCGTCACCTTTGACCCTCTCAGCATCGTTCTAGTTTTGCCGGCTTAGGACATACTGAAATTTTAAAATAACCTGGTTCGAACAACTCTTGCCATAAAGATTGGGATATACTGAGTTTTTCAAACAGCCCGGTTCGAACATCTCTTGCCACAAAGGCTAGGACATACTGAGTCTTTAAAATAACCTGGTTCAACAAGACATACTGAGTTCTCTTGCTAACATACTGAGTTTTTGAAATAACCTGTTTGGAACATCTCTTGCCACGAGATCAGGACATACTGAGTTTTTAAAATAAGCTGGCTCGAACATCTCTTGTTACAAGATCAGGACATACTGAGCTTGAAAACCTGGTTCGCACATCTCTTGCCACAAAGATTAGGACAGACTGAATTTGCCAAATACCCCGGTTCGAACATCTCTTGCCACAATGGTAAGGACATACTGAGTTGTTACAAGAAATACACCGGTTCGGACATCTCTTGCCACCAGATCAAGACATTCCAAGTTCTCTTGCCACAAAGCTAAAGACATACTGAGTTTTTAAAGGAACCTGGTTCGAACATCTCTTGCTACAAGATCAGGACTGCGTTTTTTTAAAAAACTGATTCGAACATCTCTGGCCACAAAGATTGTGAGTTTTCCAAAAAGCCCGGTTCGGACATCTCTTGCCACAAACGAATATCTGAGTTTAAAGAATAAACTGGTTTCACCAGATCAAGCAAGACATTCTAGGTTCTCTTGCCACAAAGCTAAGACATACTGATTTTTGAAATAACTTGGTTCGAACATCTCTTGCTTCAAGATCAGGACACACTGAGTTTGTTCAAAAAACTGGTTCGTTCATCTCTGGCCACAAGAGATTGTGAGTTGTTTTTACAGCTAATCTGAGTTTAAAATGAAAAATGGTTTGAACATCTCTTGCCACCAAGCTAAGACATTGCTGAGTTCGCTGCAAGATCACGAGAAACTGAGTTTTCAGAATTACCTGACACATTTCTGCAAGATTTGAAATTTTGTCAAATAGTCCGGTTCAGATATCTTTGTCGTGAAAGAACACATTCAACAAAGTTTCAAAAACAAACTGGTTCAAAATCACACCTGCTAAAAAATACTGAGTTCCAAAAAAAAACTCTTGAACTCCAACAAATACATTGCAAAGACAAACTGCAAGTCAAACAAAGTTGCAGCGACTAAACTTCTTGGAACACTTCAAATTGCTCAAAATCTTCGTTTTGCTGGAATTTTGGCATGAACAAAAACATTCTCTGACTAATTCGGTTTGGAACACGACTCTTGTGCCATACTAGATCACAGGGAAAAACAACCTTCCAACAGCTCGCTTACAGCTGCAAGGAAGCTTAGCCGAGTCGTTTCTACTGCATCTGGCAGATCCAAGTAACAAAGCACACACACACACACACAAAGCCTTGCAAAGAACTCATTGTTTAAAAAACTTGGTACACTTCTCGATTTGTGAGTGTCATCCTTGCGCAGGGGCCATGCTAATCTTCTCTGTATCGTTCCAATTTTATCGGATGATCCCCGAAGGGAATCCGGCAAGTGGTGCATCAGCTATGTGCATGTTTGTTGTTGCGGCACAATGCGACAATCTTGCACATTTCGAAGATGACGACGACACCTTGCATTTTCCTTGCCACTGCCACACCTTACAGAAGCATGCAAGGCTGCAAGACAAAAAGCCCAAATACAGTCTTCATCCACAAGCCACACCCACAACTCCACATTTTCCAGTGAAAAAAAGGCCCCGAGTTGGAACTTGTCTCACCTACCCGACCGAGCCCGGAAATCCAATGGTTTCCGCAGAAGACACTTTGGCCGAGCGGCTAAGGCGTCGGCCTGCTAAGACGTTGGGGTCTCCCCGCGTGGGCTCGAATCCCACAGGTGTCGATTTATCTGGCTTTGGGTTTAGAAGAACATGCGATATCCAGAAAGAACGACATCTCAGGACAAGCTGCAGCCATCCCCATGTCTGTTGTATTCCCAGTGGATGGTGCAGCCCACTCACAAGAAAGCTGACAGCACCCTAAGCGCTTCCCAGCCGGTCCCCCAGGCCAGTACTAGGCGGGCTCTCCACCGCTTAACTTCGGAGGTCGAAAGAGATCCGGTGCATTCGGTGAGATATGGCCGTCAGCGGGGACAGGATCAGCAGCCTTCTCATGCAAAAACAAAGCCTTGGCGTGGCTGCCCATCGCCGAGAAACCAAAAAGTATCCGTTCGAGATCAACTAAGCGGCAATAATGTTGGAGCTTTGGTCTTGGAAGCAACTTTGCTAAAGGTGGCATCAAAAGAAGTTGTCGATTAAAGAGCAACCCAGGCAAAGGATGGTATGAACGGATAAGTGTGGCTCCGGCGAGTGCACAGTCCTCGCCACCTTTGTCAATCTGGCTCCGGTGAGTGCACAGTCCTCACACGATAACCTTGGTCAACCGCCTTGGGCATGTTGGTTCTCTTGCACCCAAAAAATGTGACCCAAAAAAGTGGAGTGGCACAAATCATGCAACAGAGGGTCTGCATCCATTCAAAGTCACTCTATCATCTTTTGCTGCCCAGTGTTGAGTTTTGCTGCTCTGGTGCCAGCTGAGCCTTCCTCAATCTTGGCATGCAAGTGAGTTATTATTTTTTTCTTTTAACACAGACTACTCTATTGCAACCTTGCAGTCTGCAAGCAAGGGAGGGAGTCTACAATGAAGGGCGGATGGGGACCGTAGTTGCCCTTCCTACACCAAGCCACGGACGGCTGACCGGATGATTTGATCCAGACAACTGCCTGAAGAGGTGTGTCGCTCCAGCGCCAATCGATTCTCTGAGAAGCATACGGCAAATGGGTGTGCAAGAAGCTGGGCGGTTCTGTCCAATCCTAGAATCCTAGAAGGCTTCTGGGACCCGGTGTTTCATCCCGAGGCCAAGCAACTGCTGCAAAGGCAGAGACCCGTTCCCTGTCTTCAGCATATGTTCCCGAGGCCAGCAGCAACAAAAGGCCTGCTGTGAAGCAAGGGCCCGATTTATACCTTGAGCCAAAATGGCTACGGTACTGGCATTATGCACAGTACACAGAACGGTCTCCATCAAGCAATGCTGGTCCCAGATGTGCTCATGGCCAGTCGGCAAAACAACCCTGCATATTATGCGGTGAAGAAACAAAACGTAGCTGCAGCGTCCCGGCCGGAATCCGTTGCATCGACCAAGCAACAACACACTCTTCCACTCGTGCATGTCAGCCTGACACACAGCCTTGTTGTTCTCGGTCCTAAGTTCACCAACCACCAAGTCAATCAGCACTTGGCGGTGAAGTCACATCTGTTTACCATGGGTCTTGGCAAAAGTGATCCTGGTAGGACTCGAACCTACAATCCCCGGCTCCGTAGGCCGATGCCTTATCCATTGGGCCACAGGACCTGTGCTGGAGCGGAGCGTGAAACTGAAACAAGTCATTGGTCTGATCTTGCCAACTCAAGCTGGCAGCTAACCAGCTAACACGTTTGCCCTGCTGACCAGCTGCAAACGTGTAACACGATGTCTTGCACCCAAAAAAGTTGCCGGGTTGGCAAGTGCCATGCATGGTGTATGCCTCCTTCGAAATACGAGGCACGACTCAAACACGCAGCATATACTACTGCCCAGCAGGGAAGATAAGCCTGTCGCAACGGTTAACCCCAGGATTCCCTCACAAAAAGCTGACAGCACCCTAAGCGCTTCCCAGCCGGTCCCCCAGGCCAGTACTAGGCGGGCTCTCCACCGCTTAACTTCGGAGGTCGAAAGAGATCCGGTGCATTCGGTGAGATATGGCTGTCAGCGAGCACAGTATATTTCAAAAGACCTAACAATTCGGGACTCGAAACCCGAATAGGTATACCATTTGACCGAAGAGTTAGCACGAGCAGGTTCGGGATTGGTTCGGGCTCCATGCCGGGTGTCAAATCGAAAAAAAACGGGGTGGACCGTTGTTCTAAATTGATCAGCATGCTTTCGTTTTATGTTTTCTTGGGTAGTTCTTACGACGTGACAGCCGTACGTACAGCATTCTCAGAGGTCTCATAGCTCAGTTGGTTAGAGCGTACGGCCAATAACCGTAAGGTCCGCGGTTCGAGCCCGCGTGGGACCACTATTGAATTAGAACGATGCCAACATCTGATGCTGATTAGCAGATGTAGTAAATCTGGAGCAGTGTTCGTCTAGT